>JAFMOC010000030.1:1445000-1842500 GCA_019802505.1 Corydoras sp. C115
CCTAGATGAGGATGGGGAACCCCCCACAGCGACTCTTGTACAGTTTTAAAAGGAAGATAATGAATGATGGATTTTACAGACAGCACAGTAATGCAGCCTTACAACAGAAAGGTCCCAGGTTCTGGTTCCCAGAATCCTGGTTGGGCCAACTAAAGGTCCTTTCTGTGTGGAGTCTAGAAGATAAAGGATGAATGGCATGATGGCTTAGTGGTTGGCATGTTCTTTTCTCATCACTGCGGATATATATATATATATATATATATATATATATATATATATATATATATATATATATATATATATATATATATATATATATATATATATATATATACACACAAATACTAGGGTGGCACGGTGGCTTAGTGGTTAAAACGTTTGCCTCTCAGCGCTAGGGATTCCCGGTTCGAATTCCAATCTGGGTGGAGTTTCCATGTCCTCTCTGTGTCGGCATGGGTTTTCTCCGGGTTCTCCGGTTTCCTCATACAGTCCAAAAACATTGATTTAAGGTGAATTTGTTGAATCCCCAATCTTACCTTGGGGAACACAACCACTCTCTACCACACCCTCATCACCATGTCACATAACCATAAGTCCCGTCATCTTACAAGTAAGTTCAAGTAGTTTATGTACAGTATATGGTGCTTTTTACAATAGTACATTGTCACAAAGCAGCTTTACAGTGTACAGTACTCCCCAAGAGCAAGCTGAAGCGACAGCGGCAAGAAAAAACTCCTTTTATGTCGTTATTTTTAGGAAGAAACCTTGGGAGGAATGCGGCCGGGCAGCATTAACAGTGCAGGACACCCATGAACAGAACCTCCAGCCATCACAACCAGACTCTTTAAATGGACCACTCCACATTTTCTCCAGCTGGCTGTGGGCGTAACCTTTGACATGCTACCAAAAGCGTCGGAGGGTCATGGAAGCAAACCGTTGTTTCCAAATCAAGGGATCTGACATCTTGAGCCTGAACAGGTTTCACATCCATCAGTCCAAGCCTCCATCACCTCATCACCTTCGCAAGATATTCACAATTTTATTTTTACATTTACATTTGGTCATTCAGCAGACGCTTTTATTCAAAGTGAGCACAGGGTTAATCACAGCATCCCTGGGGCAATAAAGGTTGAGGCTCAAGGACCCACACTGGTAACTTCAGTGGACCTGGGATTTGAACCGCCATCCTTCAGATTGAAAGCCCAAAGCCGTAACCACTGAGCTACCGTGCCCTTATTTCAAAATATTGATATTTATTTCTAAATATTTTGCAGCTTTTTTTTTTTTTTTTTAAATACAAGTAACACGGTCGATCGTAAATAAGTTCTTAACGCCTTCCATATCACTCAGCCCTCCTCATATAAAACACATTCAGGCAATCTAGCTCATCCTGCTGATTGAAATTTGGGATGCTGTGTTGCTTTTTATGAGTCTGAGAGCCCCAGTGTATCTTATATTTACCCTGGTTCTCAATTTATGAGTGTACTCAATAAATGAGTTATTGATGGGGCGCTTGCACGACCATGAACCATGCTCAGAAATACTTTATTTACTCGGCATCACCAAGCCCTTAAAATACAGCCTTCATGAATAGAGCTTTTCCTAGTCGGGGCTCGGGCTGAACGCAGGCCACCCGGTGCGTTAACCACACCATGCGGCCCATCCCATAACCGGGAGGCTAAATAAGCCGGCGCCCCACAGCTAGATGCACACAGGATGCTTTTTCCTCTATGAGAAGGCAGCGTGGAGTGTGCTGTATAATGACAGAGCCGTTTGATAGGACTGTATAATAAAATAACGAGCAGTCGGTGGGCAGCAGCTTTAAATGTACAATTAGTCGCAGGCGAAGTTTGTGCATGGCGCTTGGAAGGAGGGCCGGGGGACGCACGCTGTGTGTTGATGAACAGAATGCAGATAGGACAGCTCGTCCTCTCTCCTGGAGGCGGGCCCAGAAAGCAAGACGGAGGGAAATATGTCCGAGCGATGAACGCCAACGTTGTCTAATGTTTATGAATTCCGTCCTTCTGCTGAGATGCCATTATCATACGCTTAGAGGCAATCACCGAATCGGCGCCAATTCCAGAGTTTAAACAGGCTGCCAGAGGACCTGCTATAAAGGATGATGATCATAATGATGGCGGTACAGTCGACAGGTGACGTGGCTTCTGCATCGTGCACATTCATGCTAAACACTTCCCAAACTTAAAAGCTGGAAGAATAAAATCCCAAATACTCACAATACAAAGAGCACTGAATGTTACTAATTAAGAGGCGTGTCCTAATATGTTTGTAGACAGTGTTATATATCCAACTATCCATTATCTTGGGGTCGCAGCCCAACCAGGGGAGAACGTTCCGGGTGCTGGGCAGATACACCCAGGACAGGGCGCCAATCTATCACTGAACACACCCACTCACACAGACACACACAAACACACTCTATATGGGGTAATTTGGAGAATTCAATTGACCTTGATCCATGTTTTTGGACTGTGGGAGGAAACTGGAGAACCCGGAGGAAACCTACGCGGACACGGGGAGAACATGGAAACTCCACCCAGATTGGGATTCGAACCGGGAATCCCTAGAGCTGAGAGGAGAACATGCTAACCACTAAGCCAGGTGTCGCCATAGATTTATATAGATATATTTATGTTTATATGTATATATGTACACACTGTATGTATGTATATATATATATATAAAGCAATCACAGACATATACAGTAAATATATATATATATCACAAACTTGACCTGTGTGAATGTCAGCGTTCATGTATGTAGGTATGACATCTGAACCGGTGCCAGACCCTGTGACGGTGGGTTCTGTCCTTGAGCTAATAAAAGCACATTAGGCGAGTGGATTGAACTTGGACTTGACTCGGTCTGATCTGCATGACTCATCTTAAACCCCTCAGAAAAAAGAAAGTTCTTGTCATTCTGCATGAGTTCTCCCCTTAATCACTCAGTTTGAAGGTCAGGCTGACATGAATCAGGACTCAAAACACAGGTTGGTTTTCAAAAAACTGGGCCACTTTGGACTTCGTTCGAATGTCACGATAGCAGAGCGTGTAGTTCTGTGCATTTCAGTCACAAGAACATTGCAGTGAACATTAACAAACTAAGCTGCGCATGAGAACTTTTTAAGGTAGAGTTATCAATCAAAAGTTTGGACACGCCTCCCACACCACCCAAATGTTAGCTGTTCTGTGATTGTTCTGACCAAAAGAGAACAGAGAACCAACAGAAGACTAATGAAAAAACTAGGAACACAGATGGACTACAGTGTGTAATGGTAAAACTCCAGTCCATCCATATGGTAAGTGGAGGAAATGGAGAATTAGGCAAAAGGGGGCGTGGCCAAAGTTTTGTCTATGCACAGTTAAACGCACCTTCTATTGTTCCTCCCCAGTTTGAATATGAAAAGCTTATTAAACAGTAATACAGGCATGTTGATTATTTCCATGCGTCAGTGTAAAATGAAGCCTCATTTCAGTCCCACATGAAAAACAGTGTTTGATAAATGAACCTGTGATGCTGGGAGTGTCACGTGTCACATAATTACACGACTGATACAGCAGAAGTCTACCGCACTTCAAAGCGAAAGGATGGGTGTCAGTTCCAGGATGGAGGTCTCAGATGAACCCCGGCATTGCAGTTGGCAGAGGGGCTGGATTCCTGCCGGTACCATACAATTAATATGCCTGTCACCTCTGCTGGAGGTTAGCACCTGTTCTCCAGACAAACCAGTGTGCAGGACGCTTTGAGATTCCTGTTCCATAGAGATAAGGAACGTGGACATCATGCCATCGTTTAAAATAAATGAAACTGTCTGAGCAGATATCAAGAAAAAAATAATAATAATAAGGGATGATGGAAAGGGCAAGACTTCCCATGAAGAGCAATACGAAGAGTTATATGAAATGCAGTGTAATGCTGCCAAGTTTAGACAAAGCCTGGAGTGTTGCTGAGTGCAGGAGTGTGTCAAGTGTCAACAGCGATGTCTGTATGTGCTTGAACTCAACTTCCCACTCTCAGAACATGACGAACATTAAAGAAAAGCCTCCAGAGCTTGCTCCATATGAGTAATTTAATATGGAGCACAAGGTATCGTCTGTATATACATATGTATATCCGGCACTGTGTGCACACTCTGGCATTTCGTGGGTGAGATGGTGTGTATACACAGCTCAGCCGGGGCTCTGCATGCCGAAGGTGTGTGGTAGTTGGCGAGGTCGCTCGCTATAAAAGATAAACTGTTCAGGAGCCTAATCCATGGATGTTCCAAAGGGGCTAAAGTGCACTATCGGTACTGCTAGAGGCGGTGGACAGCATGCACTGCTGTGGAAAAAAACCCAGGGGGGATCCCAGACCCTGGCTGCTGGGATTCAGCCAGGCTTAAGCAAACCTTGGTACTCGTCATAGTTCTGACAGAGTCATTAGGATTCTATTCCCAGCTCCCTGCTCCTTTCATTGCTTATTAGCCCTACAATCCATTACAGGAAGGCCACACTGGCTCACCAAATTACACACTGGAGGAATATTCCATCAGTAGGGCCACTTGCGCCCTCTGGCTCCTGCCCTGAAACGAGGGCAAGAGATACAGATGGAAGTGAATGAAAAAAGGACATAATGGAGGCAGAAAGGAGCCGATTCAGTCGTAGCGATAACAGTGCAGGATACCTGCTTAAAGTACCACTGCATCCTGCGCCTTTCCCCAAATAAAGTTCATCCACAATATATCCATCCGTCCATTATCTTCCGCTTTATCCTCTACTAGGGTCGTGGGGGGTTCCCCATGCCAATCCAGGGGAGAAAGTTTTGGGCGCTGGGCAGATACACCCAGGACAGGGCGCCAATCCATCACTGGGCACACACTTAACCATACAGACACACTCTATATGGGGCAATTTGGAGAATTCAATTGACATTGATCGATGTTTTTGGACTGTGGGAGGAAACCCACGCAGACACGGTGAGAACATGGAAACTCAATCTGGGTGGAGATTCAAACCAGGAATCCATAGCACTGAGAGGAGAACATGCTAACCCCTAAGCAACCGTACCGCCCATCAATTCATGAATTCAGATGAAAAACTTATTTAAATCTTGAATTCTATAAATCTATAAATGTAATGGCTCAGAAAATGAAAACAGTGCGTCACAGTTGGAAGCCCAATCTGGGTGGAGTTTCTATGTTCTCCCTGTGCCCACGTGGGGTTCTCCAGGTTCTCCAGTTTCCTCCCACAGTCCAAAAACCTGGATTAAAGGGGAATTGAATGCTCTAAATTGCCCCATGTGTGTCTTTGTGAGTGAGTGTGTGCCCAATGATAGACTGGCATCCTGTCCTGTGTGTATCTGCCCAGCGCCCAAAACATTATCCCCTGGACGGCCATATGGAACCCCTCTATGAACCAAGAAGATTCAGCAGAAAATAATGAATGAATAAATAAAATAAAATGAAATGTGAAATCTTTAGCAGCAGTTATATGTAAATGAGATAATGAGAAGGTCTCTGTTCATTGGGTAGAGTTGGAAATTCTTACAGCTTTTGGTATGAAGCTGTTTCTCAGTCTTGTTGTTTTGCACTTAATGCTCCGCAACCTCCTGCCTGAGGGCAGCGGGTCAAAAAGTAGCCAAATGATGGCATTTACTGGCCAAATGATGGAGCAACAACCTGGACCTGTCTCCCAGAAAGAAAAAAAAACCTGCATCTGAGTACTAATGCTTTCTTCTCCAGTGCTGTGTGTACAAACAAACAGTGGAAAGTCTCAGGATTCAAACCCAGGACCGGCATGCTGTGAGCTAACAGCGCTTCCCACCTTTAATCTGAAAATCCAGTGGAACCTGGGGTGATGGAGCCTTTTCGGTTGCTGCCCCCTCACTATGGAAGGCACTCCCTAAAACTTTTCGTGATACCTCCGACCTGTCGACATTTAAATGACTTCCTAAAACTCATCTGTTTCAGATCGCCTTTAACCTCTAATTTAATTTCATTCATTATCGTCCGCTTTATCCTCTATTAGGGTTGTGGGGGGGTTCCCCATGCCCATCCAGGGGAGAACGTTTCGGGCGCTGGGCAGATACACCCAGGACAAGGCGCCAATCCATCGCTGGGCACACACTCACTCACACAGACACACTCTATATGGGGCAATTTGGAGAACTCAATTGACTTGATCCATGTTTTTGGACTGTGGGAGGAAACCGGAGAACCCGGAGGAAACCCACACAGACACGGGGAGAACATGGAAACTCCACCCAGATGGGGATTTGAACCAGGAATCCCTAGCACTGAGAGGAGAACATGCTAACCACTAAGCTTATAGTACAACTGCGCTTATGTTTAATATGTCTTGTGTGTTTTTAAAGATTTACTGCTCTAGTCGTTTCGTAAAGCGTCTTTGAGGTCCCTAAAAGTGCTACAGTATATAAATAAAATGTATTATTATTATTATTATTATTATTATTATTATCCTGCACCTACCAGGTTGAAATTAAGCAAACTATAAATGAGAACTCACCGTGTAAACGCAAAATATCAAATATGTGGAAACAGAAATGACCGTGTGTTTAGAACTTGAGTTAGTGACTCTGTCTACGACTAGTTCGCAGCATGCTTACATTCTTTTCTCAGTTAAAACGTCTTGTTCATGGTAATTAACCATGTTAGACAAGAAAAAAAGAGGAAACATAAAGTTCCATCTGTATCAAATTGACCATATGGCCAAAGAGTGTTTTACGGTCGTATGCCTCATGCATATCACTTTCTATGGATCATTCTGACACCATCTTTGGACTACAGACCATTATGCACACAGCCCAGTGAGCATGAGGCAAATGAGGCGGCACGTATGCATACGAGGCGAGCAGAGGCTCCTTCCCAGGCCTCAAACCGTGCCTTTTTCCATAGCACTCATTTTGAAGTCAATTTCAGATTTCATTTCGCAGAACTGCGGGATAAGCATCTGTATCCTGTGCCCTCTACTCCTCCACGATTACAATGGCAGGAGCCGAAAATTGTCGGGTCCGCGCCTTTCCCACAAACCAAGCTTGTACTTCTACTGCGCGGCAAAAAAAAAAAAAAAAATAAAATAATAATCATAAATAAATAAAAAATCAAATGGCCCTCGGCACGGCCCACCTGAGGGAACGACTCAGATTATCTGCAGCTGGATTCTGCTCCGGTGGGCCCCCTAGCACAAACGAAGCGAGAAGCGTGAATAGAATATGCTGGAGCCGGCGAAACTTTCTGTTTTGATAAAAACGAAGGAGGCAAGAGTAGAGATAAAGGCAACACAAAGAGAACGATGTCCTGACTGTGAGGGGGCTCGGCTTTAGCTTTAGCAAAGCCTTTAGCGTTCATACTGAATTCGACTGGACGGAGCTTTAAAGAGAAGTGAAGGCTAGCTTTAGGAAGGTGATCCTACAACTGCTGAAAAGCAAGCCTCGCCTGGAAAGTTATCCTCCATTATGATTGCATAAACTGTGTGAGACCGGCTACAATCCCGTCTGTGATGGAGCTGCACGGGCCGTTCAGGCCAGAGGCGCTGAAAACACCTCAGCGGTACATTAGAGTGCATCTGACATCGGAGAATGCCCATCTGAAGAATGTCTGACTTAGAATTAGATTATTGATCTCTCCACCGTTGCCCTCAGAGTGAAGACAATGGCGGCTCTCTCCCGTCTTATCTTACAGCAAACATTCCACCGAATGGAAACTGTGATCGGGTGGTACTCACTAAAAGCATGTGATACTGTATATCCATAATTATTCACTACAGCGACACTAAAAGCAGGTTCCTTTCAAACTAAGCAAACACAACTATGTACAGTATATGTATGTATGTATGTATGTATATATATATATATATATATATATATATATATATATATATATATATATATATATATATATGTATGTATGTATATATATATATATAAACACAGAAACAGAAATGTTTTTAATGTAAACACACACACACACACCTGCAAATATACAAAAAACACACACACACACACACACACACACACACACACACACACACACACACACACACACACACATATATATATATTATATATATACATACAGGCGGCACGGTGGCTTTGTGGTTAGCACGTTCTCCTCTCAGCACTAGGGATTCCCGGTTCGAATCCCCATCTGGGTGGAGTTTCCATGTTCTCCCCGTGTCTGCCTGGGTTTCCTCCGGGTTTTCCGGTTTCCTCCCACAGTCCAAAAACATGGGTCAAGGTGAATTGAATTCTCCAAATTGCCCCATATAGAGTGTGTCTGTGTGAGTGAGTGTGTGCCCTGCGATGGATTGGCGCCCTGTCCTGGGCCTATCTGCCCAGCGCCCGAGACGTTCTCCCCAGGATGGTCATGGGGAACCCCACCGCGACCCTAATAGAGAATAAAGGGGGAGATAATGAATGAATAATGAATATATATACACACACACACACACACACACACACACACACACACACACACACACACACATATATATATATATATATATATATATATATATATATATATATATATATATATATATATAAATAATTCAAAAAATAGCACACACACACATACATACACTTGCCCTCTATACGATTCACAGTATCTTATGTACAGAGCTCACTGGCCTCTTTTGATTGCTGATGATCTGGGGCAGCTCACACTAGAGGCACAGCGGTACCAATCAGTCCGAGCAAAGGGCAGCTGAACATCCCCCACGCTGAGTCAGGCAAAATGCACACATGAAACCATCAGTCCAAAGTAAAGAACAATCAGGAACTCCATTCATCATACATCTGAGAACTGGGTCTAAAATCAAAGCTCAGTAGATCACAGGCTCAAGCACAGACCCCCAACCCAACACTACACCCAGCTGTAATCTCTGACCCTCACCGCTTACTGTTACAGAGTCATGGCCGCCATCACCAACCATGCGCTTAACATCGCACAGGTAGAGCAGATGAGGAATTGAACTCTGTGTGTTGTTTAATTGTGTGGACCGCCGCTCTTTAAAACCCTGCAGCGCCACATGTTGCATTTTCACCGCCAGTTTCCTGAAAGATTAGTCAGCTTTAAAGCTGAAAGCATGGCTCAACCTGACCATCAGATAAAAACAAGAGCAAGACCCAGTTTAATACCCAGTTTAATACCCAGTTTAATACCCAGTTTAATACCCAGTTTAATACCCAGTTTAATACCCAGTTTAATTCCCAGTTTAAGACCCAGTCACATTTAATATAATATGGAATAAATATAATAAATCTGTATTTAACGAACACTGAAAAACAGAGTGTACTTCTTGTTTCTTTTGAGAATCAAGTGGCTGAATGCAAAAGTAAAATAGCGGTAATTGAAATTATTGCCCAATATTTTAAATTAAATATTAAATAATAATAATAATAATAGGGCAGCACGGCGGCTTAGTGGTTAGCATGTTCGCCTCTCAACACTAGGGATTCCCGGTTCGAATCCCCATCTGGGTGGAGTTTCCATGTTCTCCCCGTGTCCGCGTGGGTTTCCTCCCACAGTCCAAAAACATGGATCAAGTCAATTGAATTCTCCAAATTGCCCCATATAGAGTATTTGTGTGTGAGTGAGTGTGTGCCCAGCGATGGATTGGCGCCCTGTCCTGGGCGTATCTGCCCAGCGCCCGAAACGTTCTCCCCTGGATGGGCATGGGGAACCCCACCGCGACCCTACTAGAGGATAAAGCAGGAGATAATGAATGAATGAACAGGGCAGCACGGTGGCTTAGTGGTTAGTATTGGGAATTCCCTGATTTTCCATGTTCTCCCCGTGTCCATGTGGGTTTCCTCCAGGTTCTCTGGGTTTCCTCCCACAGTCCAAAAACATGGATTAAGGTCAACTGAATTCTCCAAATTGCCCCATATAGAGTGTGTTTGTGTGAGTGAGTGTGGGCCCAGCGATAGATTGGTGCCCTGTTCTGGGTGTATCTGCCCAGCGCCCGAAACGTTCTCCCCTGGATGGGACCCAAGTAGAGGATAAAGCAGAAGATAATGGATGGACAATAATAATAATAATAATAATAATAATAATAATAATAATAAGGGTTACCTCTGCATTCTCCAGTTTCCTCCCCAGTCCAAAAACAAGGATTCAAGGTACTAAATTGGCTGCACTAAATTGCCCCATATAGTGTATATGCGCCTAGAGATAAATGGACGCCCTGTTCTGGGTGGATCTGCCTAGCGCCTGATGTATGTTCTCCTTGTACAGCCATGGGGAACCCCCACGACCCTAGTAAAGGATTAAAAATGGTCAGGATAATGAGGTGAGATCATAATAATAGTAATAATAACTCCTTCTTGTACTTAATATTTAAAAAAATCTATTAATCAATACAAACAGCTATGATAAATACGGGTGCTTCTCATTGTATGGTCTTCACCGAGTTCCAGCACATACCTGCGAGCTACTGATCGATCTCCCTCCTGAAAAAGAGGGTTGATGATGCGCGGGGAATTTATTTGCTGTTAACTTAAAAGCCACTTTTTCAACCTCACTGCGCTGCATGAAAAGCGATTGCTTATAGACAAAGCACCTAGTGTTTCTCTTCCTCTTTTAAATGCAACTCAGCAAAAAGCGTAAATGCTAATGCCGGGCTAATACAGACAGCTAATGGAGTTTATGGTGGAGCACCTCTTCCTGAGCGCAGGGAGGATATGAGAGCGCCGGTTTCTTTACACCTTCTCATCTCGATTATCTTCAGTTTGTAAGCTAATACATTTCAAGCTTCGCTGATCTATTGATTTCCTGTGCTATTCAAAACGGGAGGTTTTTTTTTTAATCCAAACAATAATTAGCTGGAACAATGGCTTTACTGGGAGAGAGGATGTTTGCATTTTGATAAGCTGAGAGTGAAAAGCTGAGTTTAAAGGACAAACGACGGAGATAAACCAGTATGATGTGCCATGCCTCGTGATCGGGTTTTTATCGTTCGTTCATTCATTGCGTGACGCTCTGAATAAAAACAAGTTAACCTCTACAGAGAACAAACAGACCTCATTAGTTATTTAATTCGTTTACATTTACATTTAGCAGACGCTTTTATCCAAAGCGAATTATAAATGCGGGCGGCACGGTGGCTTAGTGGTTAGCATGTTCTCCTCTCAGCGCTAGGGATTCCCGGTTCGAATCCCAATCTGGGTGGAGTTTCCACGTTCTCCCCGTGTCCGCGTGGGTTTCCTCCGGGTTCTCCGGTTTCCTCCCACAGTCCAAAAACATGGATCAAGGTCAATTGAATTCTCCAAATTGCCCCATGTAGAGTGTGTTTGTGTGTGTGTCTGTGTGAGTGAGTGTGTGTGCCCAGTGATAGGTTGGTTGTATTTGTCCAGCGCCTGAAACGTTCCCCCCTTAATGGGCACGTGGAACCCCCCCATAACCTTAGTAGAGAATAAAGCAGAAGATAATGGATGGACTTATAAATGTGAACAACACAAGTCAGTAATTATGAAGAAAACCAGCTACACCGAATCCCCATCTGGGTGGAGTTTCCATGTTCTCCCCGTGTCCGTGTGGGTTTCATCCGGGTTCTCCGGTTTCCTCCCACAGTCCAAAAACATGGATCAAGTCAATTGAGTTCTCCAAATTGCCCCATATAGAGTGTGTTTGTGTGAGTGAGTGTGTGCCCAGTGATAAATTGGCAGCCAGTCCTGGGTGTATCTGCCCAGCGCCCGAAACGTTCTCCCCTGGATGGGCTTTGGGAACCCCCCCGCGACCCTAATAGAGGATAAAGCGAAAGATAATGAATGAATGAATGAACAAGCTACACTGTAGAATTATCAAACCTGAACAATATCTGATGTTAAAAGGATGCATCTTCAGTAGTTTCTTAAAAATGGAAACTCCACCCAGATTGGGATTGGAACCTGGATCCAAAGCAACTTGCAGTTATATTGTGTGTGTTTTTCATTCAGTCGTGTCTGACCCATGAGACACTGGAACAGTAAATTCATTTGAGAATAGCTGAAGCTTGTGTCTATAAATAAAGGAAAGGGGCAGGTATGAATATAAATACCACTCCGCCTGTCGATTACTATAGACAATGTGAGATAGTATACAAGATCCATCCATTATCTTTCGCTTTATCCTCTATTAGGGTCGCGGGGGGTTCCCCATGCCCATCCAGGTGAGAACGTTTCGGGCACTGGGCAGATACACCCAGGACAGGGTGCCAATCTATCGCTGGGCACACACTCACTCACACAGACACACTCTATATGGGGCAATTTGGAGAACTCAATTGACTTGATCCATGTTTTTGGACTGTGGGAGAAAACCGGAGAACCCGGAGGAAACCCACACGGACACGGGGAGAACATGGAAACTCCACCCAGATGGGGATTCGAACCGGGAATACCTAGTGCTGAGAGGAGAACGTGCTAACCACTAAGCCACCGTGCCGACTAGTATACAACATTCATTCATTCATTATCTCCCGCTTTATCCTCTATTAGGGTCGCGGTGGGGTTCCCCATGCCCATCCAGGGGAGAACGTCCCGGGCGCCGGGCAGACAGACCCAGGACAGGGCGCCAATCCATCGCTGGGCACACACTCACTCACACAGACACACTCTATATGGGGCCATTTTTTTTTTTTTTGAGAATTCAATTGACTTGATCCATGTTTTTGGACTGTGGGAGGAAACCGGAGAACCCGGAGGAAACCCATACGGACACGGGGAGAACATGGAAACTCCACTCAGATGGGGATTCGAACCGAGAATACCTAGCACTGAGAGGCGAACGTGCTAACCACTAAGTCACTGTGCCGCCTAGTATACAACATGTAGTGCACTAATTACTGTAATGTAGAACAGAACATAGTACTGTCACCATTAAACCACATATAGATTCCAGTTTTAACTTTAATTAATTATTCTTATGTACTAATAATCATTTCAATTGGACCATGACACCTGCACCGATCTCCTCCATGCAAATCAAAGCCTGTGTATTAATGGATCTTAATAAATTAGAGTTTATATCTATAGATCAGGTTAAAGTTGCTGAGTCGGATCTGCCGCGGTCACGTGCCAGCGCACAATTGACTGGCTCGCTTCGTTCCGTCCGCTCATCGTAGACGGTCTGTAATAAACACTCCACGCAGGCTTGTCTGCCGCTGTCATGCCGTGCAGAATCAGCGGTGAGTGCATTAGATGCTCTACCAGAGAGCATATTGATCTCTTCTGAACATGGTTTACAGCTACAGAGGAGGAGGAGGAGAAGGAGGAGGAGGAGAAAAAAAACAAGGAGGAGCTGAGATACAGGAGGACAGTGGGCCTTTTATTCTACAATCTGGATCCCTGCCAGCTCGCCATCACTATATTACATAATTACAAATGGTTCGAGTGCATGGCCACGGAAGCAACTCATAAAGATACAAGAAGAATAAAGATATTAATACATGATGCTTCATAGACGCCGGGCTCTTTTTATCACATGTAATAAACGTAGAACACTACGGATACAATAGAACCCTGGTTCTTGTATTAATTAATGGCGTGTTAAAGTGATCTATTTTGCGTATTGTGCTTCCAAACAGAGGGAATGGTCCTCCGCATTTAACCCATCCATGCAGTAAAACGTGCTGTGAGGTGGTCATGCGTACTCATGCGCCCAGGGGGCAATTGTGTTTAGGTGCCTTGCTCAAGTGCACTTCAGCCGTAGTACTTGGGGGGACCAGGAATCGAACTGATGACCTTCAGGTCGCAATGCTGGTTCCTTATCCACAAGCCTGGTTAGTAATGGTTGTGGTAAGATGGTTAAGACGTTCTGTAGAGCCGAGATTTAAAAATCTAAACAAATGTCAGTAATAACAACAAGCCTTTAAGGCGTCGGGGAAAAAGTGCCATAAAACAAAAGTTATCATAAATTAGTTGAGAACTAGATCAATTCGAACTAAATCTCGACTTGTTTAGTTGTTCAGATAACGGCACACATTTAAGTGCAGCCTGCAGGTACAGAGCAGCATCTCTGCTGAATGGAAGTTTGCATCATGTTATAATATAATATATTATAATAGAATCTGAATGATGGCCTCTGGAAAACAAGTTTGTAAGTGTCAACATTGTAGAAGAAAAACACAGGACCCTCAGCACTTTCGCTGAGAGGCCACTAAGCCACCGTGCTGCCCTTTCTGTGAATCGGCTATTTATAATGCATTAAATCCTGTGATCATAACCACACATACCATAAGACGAAAAGCCACACGGACATAAGAACAACATGGAAACTCCACCTATATAGGAATTCCAGCACTGAGAGGTGGATGGGGTGTGTATATATATATATTCATTCATTCATTATCTTCCGCTTTATCCTATATTAGGGTCGCGGGGGGTTTCCCATGCCCATACAGGGGAGAACATCTCGGGCGCTGGGCAGATACACCCAGGACAGGGCGCCAATCCGTCGCTGGGCACACACTCATTCACACAGACACACTCTATATGGGGCAATTTTGAAAATTAAACTTTTAAATTCCACGCGAATCTCCATAGCGCAGAGATGAGAACATGCTAACCACTAAGCCATCGTGTCGTCTAATAGATTAAGTACTTTTAATAAACAATACTGAATGCTTTTTGGGTGGCACGGTGGCTTAGTGGTTAGCATGTTCTCCTCTCAGTGCTAGGGATTCCTGGTTCGAATCCCAATCTGGGTGGAGTTTCCATGTTCTCCCCCGTGTCCGCGTGGATTTCCTCCGGGTTTTCCGGTTTCCTCCAACAGTCCAAAAACATGGATTAAGGTCAATTGAATTCTCCAAATTGCCCCATATAGAGTGTGTTTGTGTGAGTGAGTGTGCCCACTGATGGATTGGCGCCCTGTCCTGGGTGTATCTGCCCAGCGCCCAAAACGTTCTCCCCTGGATGGGCATGGGGAACCCACCCGCGACCCTAGCAGAGGATAACATGGAAGATAATGTATGGATTTATATATATATATATATATATATATATATATATATATATATATATATATATATATATATATATATATATATAAAGTGCTAATGGACTAATGGACTTTATTTACTATATATATATATATATATATATATATATATATATATATATATATATATATATATATATATATATATATATATATATAGTAAATAAAGTCCATTAGCACTTTGCATGTGTTGTGTTCGTATTGGACTCCTCATTAAAAAGCCCGACTCCTGACCTCAGATTTGCAGAGTTTAGAGAAGAATTTCATCATTTGCCTTTTAAATGACTGTTCTACTTGGTTCGGAGGTGCACCCGAATTTTTATAAACACATCCAGTTTGATGGTTCGATTTGGTTCCCCAGCTTCACGTTTGAGCCTCCCATAACAATTTTGCAGAATGTTGCAATCCAGGAGTGTTACTTGACCTCAGCGAGTAGAGAGCTGACCATGTGTGCATGTGCCGTGGCTAATTATTTAAGTTGCGGGGGTCAGAGCGCCGACATCACCGCTTCGCATTCCAAATTCGCCCGACTCGCTGCGAAGGCAGCACCTCTAATCAGAGCGAGAAAAGCTCGGAGGATTCCCAAATCTGCAAATCTGGCTTTATTAAAAATCGCACGCATAACTGCAATGGATTCTCTGGGCTGGAACCGTCCCCCCGAGACGCGGAGGAAACGAGGCGGGTGGACCTCGGCGTATTTGCTTTGTTCGATGCGTGCACGATAATTTTCCCTCCGTTTCGCCATCGATCAAAAACCACAGCAGAGGACAGGAAACGCCTGCTTTCTGTCTCCAGCGCCGAACCCAATATGCTGATTTTACACCAGCTTTCCGGTGACTGAGAGGGCTGCAAGCGAGCGCCGGGTCAAGTCTGGCCCAGCATGGCTCTTCGGTTGGGCAGGATCTTTAAGATGCAAAGCTCATATCAGACTTTGTGATTAAGGGAAAAAAGAAGACGAAAAAAAAAAATCTATTCTCTTTGATGATAAAGCCGAGTCCCTGAGCCTGACAATTACAATTACCCTGCTATCGACCTGCCTGGTAGTTTAAATAAAGAAAGTCAAGGGTGTAAGTACTAGTGAAACTCAAGAGAGGGATTTGTAAGGTTTGATTTCCCCCTCATATATCACAGACTCAACTGCTGCCCCACACTCACCACGGCTTTACACATTTTAACATTTGCATGTCTTGTGTTGGGCGGCACAGCGGGGTGCTGGAGAGCACGTCCACTGCTCAGCGCTGGGGAGCCAGGGTCCAATTAATCCATCCATCCATTATCTTCCGCTTTATCCTCTACTAGGGTCGCTGGGGGTTCCCCATGCTCATCCAGGGGAGAACGTTTCGGGCGCTGGGCAGATACACCCAGGACAGGGCGCCAATCTATCACTGGGCACACACTCACTCACTCAGACACACTCTATATGGGGCAATTTGGAGAATTCAATTGACCTTGATCCATGTTTTTGGACTGTGGGAGGAAACCAGAGAACCTGGAGGAAACCCATGCGGCCACGGGGAGAACATGGAAACTCCACCCAGATTAGGATTCGAACCGGGAATCCCTAGCACTGAGAGGAGAACGTGCTAACCACTAAGCCACCATAACATTAGGGTGGCACGGGGGCTTAGTGGTTAGCATGTTCTCCTCTCAGCACTAGGGATTTCCTCCGGGTTCTCCGGTTTCCTCCCACAGTCCAAAAACATGGATCAAGGTCAAGTGAATTCTCCAAATTGCCCCATATATAGTGTGTCTATGTGAGCGAGTGTGTGTCCAGTGATAGATTGGCACCCTGTCCTGGGTGTATCTGCCCAGCGCCCGAAACGTTCTCCCCTGGATGGACATGGGGAACCCCCCACGACCCCTAAAACCCACTCACCGCATCAGTGTCACTGCAGAACTGACAATTATCAATCCACCACCCAAATGATACCGGTCCTGTGATGCTCCTGATCAACAAAGAACGGAGAACCAACGACAAAGAACACAGATGGACTACAGTCTGTAATTGTAAAACTACAAAGTCCATCTATATGGTAAGTGGAGGAAATAGAGACTGGCGCAAGAAGGGGGTGCACATGAAAGTTTGCAGGATTTATCGTGATAGAGCTGCTGAATTATAAATACAGGATCCAGAGGGATGAAGACTTTGTATCTGTTGCTGGTGCCGCTGCAGTCGGCAAATTTCATTAACCGACGAATGACAGAAAGATGGTCTGTGGTCCTCGTTCACGGATCAGTCGGTGGATTAAAAGTAGAAGCAGGGAACTTTCTTACTGCATTTACAGTCGACGCAGACCCAGAAAGTCGAGAGGAAGATTTCACGGCAGCTTTTTAAAGGATTAGGACTTTGCATTCCTCCCGCTATCAGCATCTCACCCCGCTCGCCCTTTGTCTTTCTGAAACCATCCGCCGGTGCATTCATCATCGGGACGAGTTTAAAAGAAGAGTCAGCGGTTCACTCCTCCTAAACGCTGCTTTCTCTTCAAGGCTACACCAGAAGATCGGAAAATGACCTGAGAGTAAATAACGCCTTAAGCTTAAGTGACAGCCAGGAAACATCTATTCCTTTCTTTTTGCAGGTGAATTATTTTGCCCTTAAATGTGTCACTTGGACGTTTTGCGACTATAAATAAGCCGAATAACTCAGACGAGCCTTAAAGCCGTAACATACCTCACGAGCATATTGTGATAAATTATCCCGCACAAAATCTAAATGGATGCTATTTGCATCGGCGTGAACTTTTTTAATGAATACCACCGCAGCTTGTTTCGCATCACTTTCAACCTGAAACGCTTCCCACGACGTCACTCTGAAGTATGACTGATGTGTCATTAAACCTGCGAACTCATTCAGTCTCCTGTAGCTTTATATCTATCCATCTATCCATTATCTTCCACTTTATTCTCTACTAGGGTCGCGGGGGGGGGGGGGGGGGGGGTTCCCCATGACCATCCAGGGGAGAACGCCTCAGGCGCTGGGCAGATACACCCAGTACAGGACGCCAATCTATTGATGGGCACACACTCACACAGACACACTCTATATGGGGCAATTTGGAGAATTCAATTGACTTGATCCATGTTTTGGACTGTGGGAGGAAACCGGAGAACCCGGAATAAACCCACGCAGACACGGGGAGAACATGGATTACTCCATCCAGATTGGGATTCGAACCGGGAATCCCTAGATCTGAGAGGCAAACGTGCTAACCACTAAGCCACCGTGTCATCCGGCTTTGTAGCTACAGTCAGAAGATTGGTTTATTATCTATCCAAAAAACATCATTGCAGCATAAACAACTGATCATTTATGGAATAGTTGACTAACCACTACGCCACCAGGTTCAGGTCATTATTTAGTGTGTCCACCTCTCAGCGCTGGGGACACAGGTTCGAATCCCAATCTGGGTGAAGTTTCTATATTCTCCCCATGTCCTGGTGGAGTTCTCTGGTTTCTATCTAGGGTCCAAAAAACATGGATTTAAGTCAAATTGGCTGCTTTAAATTGCCCCTATATAGTTTGTGTGCCTGTGTGTGCCCAGCGATGGATTGGCACCCTGTCCTGGGCGTTCTCCCTGGATAGGCATAGGGAACTACCCCAACACTAGTTAATGAGTCGTTTGGGTTCTAAAATGTCAGAAAATCAAAAGGTGCTGATCAACGTTCCTTAAAACCAAACAATGTTCTTGATTGCCTTGTTTAAGAATATTATACAAGAATATTTTTGTCTTTTCTTCGGTAAAAAGATGCACATTGGGGCTTTTGCTACATTATTTAACACTGACCTTTAGTGCAGGAGGGCGTCGCTTGGTTTGCACGTGCATGTATTAGAAGCTGGACACCGATTGATGAAACCGTTGCGAGTGGCTGCCAGCACTGCACTCAGAGCGTCCTCGTCTAAATCCGGTTTCATATTAACATGGATGAAAGGGAACCCTCCTTTAAATGTGAGCGAGATGGATCCTCTGGCTAAGAGAACCACTTGGGAACCGACGGGAAAGTGATTCCAGGTTTGCGGCGCATATTCTGCAAGTCATCCCGGGAGCGAGGGGCAGGTTTGCGAGGTTCGAAGCGACGCAAACGGCCCCCGAAAAGCAAATAGATTTCTGCGGCCTCGCAGCAGATTAGAACGATGAGGAACTTTCATTAATTTAAAAAGGGAGCAGCTTGCAATCCTCACCAGGTCCAGTGGTCTGGAAGAACGGCGGCACAGGATTAGGGAAGGGAAGCTGTTCGGTTAAACCAATTAAGCGAGTGAAAAAAACATGTGCCTGCCCCACACTGAGAGAAGATGGCAGAACAGAGAGCAGAACCTGAAAAATACTGACGGGCGATGGCAGAACCAGAACAGTGTAAATCAGAAGCTTAGAAATGAAAAATAAGAAGGGCGAGGCTGATAGCGCGAGCGTTTTGTTAATATGACGGCAGAAACCTTTGGGACCGAAACCTTTGGGACGGATCCAATTGCGAGGGGGCGAAAGAAAAAGTTTCGCATTGTAGTGATGAGAGACATTCAACACGCCAAGCCGCCGCACCTACACTAGCACAAATACGCAGAATAAGAATAAACAGTCAGCTTTTATTATTGTTCTGTTCTTGTTTCCAGGTAACAGCGGGAACAAACGATTAATAATACAGTTACAGAGGAGTTATTTCGATGAGTAGTATCCCAACATGATGGGTGGGGTCGGTAATAATGCACCACCCCAGGAGCAATGAGGGTGTGGTAGCTCAGTGGTTAGGGTGTTGGGCTGTCAATCTGAAGGTTGTGGTGTCAAATCCCAGTGTAAATTTAATAATGTGGGTCTTTGAGTAAGACCCTCAGGGAGAGGAGGGGGTATTAACCCTGTGTTCTGCCTCAAACCATCAGGTTGGGACAGATGTAGGTCACTTTAGATAAAAGAGTCTGTTAAACAACTTAAAGCAATGCAAATGAGAGTTAAAGGTGTTGCTCAAGAACCCATTAACAACTTTTAATCCAGGGTTTGAATCCACCTTCACTGAACTGAATCAGTTTTCCTATTTTCTCCCCCGACATGGGGAACCCCCCGCGACCCTAGTAGAGGACGAAGATGAAGATAATGGATGGATGAATGGATGGTTGATCTTTACACAATCTGCAAGTAGGCGTCCTGCACTGTTACTGCTGCCCGGTCGTTTAAAAAGGATGAGACGCCCAATGAACCACCGTGGTCCTCACAAGGTTCCTTCTGTAAAAACCACCACCACCAAGTGGTTTCTCCAAGTTTTGTGAACTTGCTCTGGCTTTTAAGTTCTATATAAAAACGCTTATTTTTAGTAGTATTTCATACATTTCAGCCATTTTCTTCATTCTGAAAAATGCAGACACCAATATTACTTTCCCCATTGTGGGATTAATAAAGTATATCAATCAATCAAAAGAAATCTATATTAATATGGATGAACACTCCTCAAATATAAAAAAAAATGGCCTTAATAAAAAGTCCAAGAGCGTATCGACCCCTAAGGGGTACTAAACCCACTGAGATGCACTGTACCACTTAGCCTTTTCTTACACCATCATCTATTTCCTCCACTTACTGTACAGATGGACTTTGTAGTTTTATAATTACAGACTGTAGTCCAATCTGTAATTATAAAACTACACCTCAGTGACACTGCTGGGATTGGAATAATAAATAAATAAATAAATTCATTCATTCATTCATTATCTTCTGCTTTATCCTCTATTAGGGTCGCGGTGGGGTTCCCCATGCCCATCCAGGGGAGAACGTCTCGAGCGCTGGGCAGATACACCCAGGACAGGACGCCAATCTATCGCTGGGCACACACTCACTCACACAAACACACTCTATATGGGGCAATTTGGAGAACTCAATTGACTTGATCCATATTTTTGGACTGTGGGAGGAAACCGGAGAACCTGGAGGAAACCCACATGGACACGGGGAGAACATGGAAAATCTGGGAATCCCCAATGCTAACCACTAAGCTCTATTATTATTATTATTATTATTACTATTATTATTATTATTATATATAAAATATATTATAATATCATTATTAGAACATGGAAACTCCACCCAGATGGGGATTCGAACCGGGAATCCCTAGTGCTGAGAGGCGAACGTGCTAACCACTAAGCCACCGTGCCGCGCAGATTAGGAATAATGCACCCACCAAATAATCCCTGCTTTGTGGTGGTATTATTGGGGTTCTGATTATTAGAGAACAGAGTAAAATGGATGTACACAGTATGTACTGTAGTCCAAACTGATGGAGTACAGAATGGAATTGTAGAACTACAATGTCCATCTTTACAGGAATTGGAACTGAGAACATGGACAAACTTTTGATTACATATCTTATGTTGCATCTCATCTGTTCCTTTGTTCTAAATCACCTTCTCGGTGTTTTATCATGCGAGTCACAGCAGTTCAAACAGCGCAGCTAAAATAGCAGTGGTGTTCTATATTTAGATGTGTGTTCCAGCGCAGAAGTTCCGAGGTAAACACCCGATGCACTTCCAGCATGTGTTTACGGTTCCTTCCAAAGGCCCGTTGCATTTATTTGCTGGTTTCTTCTCGGATTCCAGTTCTCCTAAACAACGAGCACTAATGCCGGAGCTCACCCTGAACCCAGATGTTGTCTAAAGTATTTGTTCTGGCGGCCGCGCCGTTTGCTCCGTTTTCATCGGAAGTCGTTTGACAAATCATTGACAAAGAAGGGAATCAAACCCTCTCGCTTTTGTCAAATTAGAGCCGGCGCTCGGCAGTATAAATGACTTTTCCCAGTGCGTTCAAAGGAGGATCGGGGCAAAGTAAACCGAAGCTGTTAGGATACTCACTCGAGCGTGCTTACTGATGGTTATTTGAGTCCTAGTTAGATAATTACTTGTGCTACCATAGACATACAATTAGGCTGGGAAACCGAGCAAGGGAAGTAAAAGACCCGTGTTTTCTCAGCTGCTTTTCTACCCAAGGAATTAGTTAATCATCGTAAGTTTACCTCGGAGGCGGCTTAGTTTCCCTTTGCATCATCACATCTTTTCTAATGCGCCCTAATAACGTGGCATCACATAAGCTCCCATCCCCATTACTCTTCATTAGAGCAGAAACGCATTTATTAACGCTGGAAGGATGAATTTATCTTAAGTGACATCAGAAACGGGGCCCTCCTCGCCTCCCCCAAACGCTCGTGCATCTGGCTGGGTCATTGTATCAACTCTCAGACTCATCCTCCGCGTACGGCCGCCATCTGGTGCGCATGCCTGATTCGAACTGACACCCGCGTCGGGGAGCCATGTCACAGCGAGGCCTCTGGAACCGCTACCGGCAGGCAGCTCCAGCGGCAGATCTGAGCGGGAAATGGCAAGGTTCCCATCCACCGAGCCGAGAGCACCTATAAGGCACCCATCTGCCGGCAAACAAGTACATTCCCGTGATTCATCCGGGATGCTCCGAGTTTAAACCCGTGGTTAATCCATCGTTTATGGATCGAGCAGAGAGCTTCGGCTCGAATTACAAATTCTGGAGATGAATTGTAAATATGGAGAGCGTTCGCACCATGTGCAGCATGATCATCTGCATATTAGTGCTAAATGTGGCATTAGGATGCAAGCCGCCAGTCGGAACCTCCGCTCAAGCCTTTCTTTATTGATTAATAGCCAGACAGGAGAAAACGTCCTGTGCTTATGACTATATTTCGACACGTCGGGGGGGAAGCTGCGATGGCGAGATCGCCGTTTGACAGCCACGGCGCTAAACCGTGCGACCCCGACCCTACTCCACTCGCGTTGGAAACAGGTTTGAACTCCCACGTATACATCTGCCTGGTTTCAGCGTACCTTTGAAGCCAGATTGATGGCTATGTATAAAAGGCTAAACAGAAAAGCAAATGCGCCATTCAAAGGCGCGAGCGGTTGACTTTGAAATCATTCTGTTTGCCGGTCAAATTGAGCGAGTTACTGCCAACACT
Source organism: Corydoras sp. C115 (assembly GCA_019802505.1). NCBI lineage: Eukaryota > Metazoa > Chordata > Actinopteri > Siluriformes > Callichthyidae > Corydoras > Corydoras sp. C115. The sequence goes on from JAFMOC010000030.1 coordinate 1,467,956, forward strand.
TACCCAGATGTTTTGTGTGTGATAATGTGATTTTAATTACCGTCCCTGAAGTACGATGGCGCGAACTGAGCGAGGCGTTCCCCCGTTTCATATTTTACAGTTGAACAGGCAAATTGTAAATCTCAGACTAAAGAGCCTGTCACACTGAAGAGCAGATCAAGAAAAGACCTCGTATGATCATTGTGAGCAGAACATCAGGCTCAGGTCACAGTGATGTTATTGCTGGTTTTACACGGCACCTTTTGTTGGGAATGAGTTCAGATTTAAAGACAGCACTCTGACTCTGTCCACAAAATACAGATAGAGAGAGAGATACTGTATATAACGCCACGGATAGAGAAACAGAAATACAGACAGAGGGAGAGCCAGACTGTTCCATATTGCACAAGGTGAACAACAAACACAGAAGTAGAAAAATAGAAACTAAATATAGAACATGAGGTAAAAATATACAAGCAGAAATATGACTGTAAAATAAAATGATAGAATATGTAAAGTAAAAAAATTATAGATTAAACAATATATTAACACAGACAGACAGGTGAAGAGGGAAAGAGAGAGATACAAACAGAGGGTGAGAGAGAGATACAGACAAAGGGCAAGAGAGATAGGGAGAGAGTGATACAGACAGAGTGGGAGAGAATGAGAGAAAAATTGAGAGAGAGAGAGAGAGAGAGAGAGACATACAGACAGAGGGCAAGAGAGAGAGGGAGATACAGACAGAGGGCGAGAGAGAGAGGGAGATACAGACAGAGGGCGAGAGAGAGAGGGAGATAAAGACAGAGGGCGAGAGAGAGAGGGAGATACAGACAGAGGGCGAGAGAGAGAGGGAGATAAAGACAGAGGGCGAGAGAGAGAGGGAGATACAGACAGAGGGCGAGAGAGAGAGGGAGATAAAGACAGACAGAGAGAGAGAGAGAGATACAGGAGACAGACAGAGGGCGAGAGAGAGAGGGAGATAAAGACAGAGGGCGAGAGAGAGAGGGAGATACAGACAGAGGGCGAGAGAGAGAGGGAGATAAAGACAGAGGGCGAGAGAGAGAGGGAGAGAGGGCGAGAGAGAGAGGGAGATACAGACAGAGGGCGAGAGAGAGAGGGAGATACAGACAGAGGGCGAGAGAGAGAGGGAGATAAAGACAGAGGGGAGAGAGAGGGAGAGAGAGGGAGATACAGACAGAGGGCGAGAGAGAGAGGGAGATAACAGACAGAGGGCGAGAGAGAGAGGGAGATACAGAGGGAGATAAGACAGAGAGAGAGAGAGAGAGAGGGAGATAAAGACAGAGGGCGAGAGAGAGAGGGAGAGAGAGAGGGAGATACAGACAGAGGGCGAGAGAGAGAGGGAGATACAGACAGAGGGCGAGAGAGAGAGGGAGATAAAGACAGAGGGCGAGAGAGAGAGGGAGATACAGACAGAGGGCGAGAGAGATACAGACCGAGGGAGAGAGATACAGACAGATGGTGAGAGAGAGAGAGATACAGACAGAGGGCAAGAGAGATACAGACAGAGGGCAAGAGAAATACAGACCGAAGGCAAGAGAGAGATACAGACAGACAGTGATTGGTCCACAGAGAGAGAGATACAGACAGAGGGCAAGAGAGATACAGACAGAGGGCAAGAGAGATACAGACAGAGGGCAAGAGAGATACAGACAGAGGGCAAGAGAGATACAGACAGAGGGCAAGAGAGATAAAGACAGAGGGCAAGAGAGATACAGACCGAGGGCGAGAGAGAGATACAGACCGAGGGTGAGAAAGAGATGTAGACAGACGGTGATTGGTCCACAGAGAGTCCTGACCTGATCCCCAAAAAACACTTCAGGATGAACATTGGTACACCTTAAAAAATCTAATTCAGAATCAGAACCGAAAAAAATGCACACTGACCCTGACCCTGACCCGCTGACCCTGATCTGCACGCACCACTTTCACAGTGTTTATATAGCAGCAGTGTAAACACACCGGCTACCTCATCAGCAGTGTGAACCTCGTTTGCTCATTTAACAGCTGTTAGCAGTCATTAGCTCTTGGCTCACGGTATGTGTTTGTAAAACTTGATGGATCTTTCGGACTAACCAGGTTCTGATACAGAGAGCTTCAGAGCTGCATCAGCAGCCGGCGCATCAGTACCCCACTCACGACCACACAATTAGCATGGAAATGTCTCCACTGTGATGGGGATGACTCAAACCCCTTATAACATGTGGACATAAGGGGTCTTCAGTGGTCCATTTGCACTGTCTGTAAATATACAACCTACAAAATATACCCTCCCCAGGACGGCAGTTAGAGGACGGGCTGCGTGAAACCTAGCTGCTTGTAAAGAGCTCAAACATTTCCAGTGGAAATGAAAAGTTGTGTACAGAATCTGAGAACCTGCAGAGGTAACCGATGTTTGTCAGATTAACTGTTTAAAATGTCGGGCAGCATGGTGGTGTAGCGGTTAGCACGGCTGCCTCTCAGAGCTGGGGATCCTGGTTCGAATTCTGATCTGAGTGGAGTTTCCATGTTCTCCCCTGTGTCCACCTGGGTTTCCTCCCACAGTCCAAGGACATGGATTCAAAGTAAACTGGCTCCTCTAAATTGCCCCTATATAGCGTGTGTATGAGTGAGTGATGGATTGGTGCGCTGTCCAGTCCCCCCACTCGTCCGCGACCCTGGTATGGGATGATGTTTAAAAAGTTGGGCGGAGAACGCTCACGTGTCCGCATGGGTTTTATCCGGGTTCTCCGGTTTCCTTCCACAGTTCAAAGACATGGATTCATGGTAAATTGGCTGCTCCAAATTGCCCCTATATAGTGTGTGTGTGATTGAATGATGGATTGGTACGCTGTCCAATGCCTGAAACATTCTCCCATACATGGACATGGCGAACTCCCCGCCCCCACGACCTTAGTATGGGATGAAGTGGAAGATAATGGATGGATGTTTAAAGAGTTGGGCGGAGAACACCCATGTGTCCGCATGGGTTTTATCCGGGTTCTCCGGTTTCCTTCCACAGTCCAAAGACATGGATTCATGGTTCCAAATTGCCCCTATATAGTGTGTGTGTGTGATTGAGTGATGGATTGGTGCACTGTCCAGTGCCCAAAACATTCTCTAAAAGTTGGGCGGAGGACGCCCGCATGGGTTTTATCTGGGTGTCCGGTATCCTTCCACAGTCCAAAGACATGGATTCATGGTAAATTGGCTGTTCCAAATTGCCCCTATATAGTGTGTGTGTGATTGAGTCATGGATTGGTGCACTGTCCAGTGCCCAAAACATTCTCTAAAAGTTGGGCGGAGGACGCCCGCATGGGTTTTATCTGGGTGTCCGGTTTCCTTCCACAGTCCAAAGACATGGATTCATGGTAAATTGACTGCTGCAAATTGCCCCCATCCATTATGTGTGTGTGAGAGTGATTGTGTGCCCAGCAATAGATTGGCGCACTGTCCTGGGTGTAGCCCGAAACGTTCTCCCATGGATGGACATAGTGAACCACCCCTGACCCTAATATGAGATCAAGTGGAAGACAAATGTATAGACGTTCGAAAAACCAATCTTGAGCTGATCTGATCTCCGCTTCGGTTCAAACCCCAAACTAAGAACATTAGTTTGAGACTGCGAAACAGTTTCTTTCCTCAGGCCATCAGACTCTTGAACAATTTGACCAAACACTAACATATCCGCTGCTAGCAGGTTTGCAACCACCTTTATGCACATCTTGCACCTTTAACACACTCTTTGCACATTATAAAGAACTGCCACGATTATAAACTCTTAATAATTTTTTAAAATCAAGGACATTTTTCTTCCTGGAACATGTGGCTCACATCACTAAGAGGTCACCGGCACTGTTACCTCTCCACTTAATGTTAACTGTTTACAAACCAAACTCAGGGTTTTACTTTCAATACCATACTGAATGTTTATTGTTTACTGTACTGTGTATCGTCCTGTATTTATTGTGATCCTTGTGTTTGCACATATGCACTTTATGTTGGTTGTACAGAAGCTGTTATATGTAGTACCTTGTTCCTGGGGAACGCTGTCTCGTTCCACATATACTGTACTGTACTTTATATTGTGGAATGACAAATAAAATACTTGAATACTTCATTCATTCATTATCTCCCACTTTATCCTCTATTAGGGTCACGGTGGGGTTCCCCATGCCCATCCAGGGGAGAACGTCTCGGGCGCTGGGCAGACAGACCCAGGACAGGGCGCCAATCCATCGCTGGGCACACACTCACTCACACAGACACACTCTATATGGGGCAATTTTGAGAATTCAATTGACTTGATCCATGTTTTTGGACTGTGGGAGGAAACCGGAGAACCCGGAGGAAACCTACGCAGACACGGGGAGAACATGGAAACTCCACCCAGATGGGGATTCGAACCGGGAATCCCTAGCTCTGAGAGGCGAACGTGCTAACCACTAAGCCACGTGCCGCCTACTTGAATACTTGAGTAAAAAAAAAAATACTTGAATACATTACAGTGCACTGCAAACATGGCTCGGTTGCAGTGAAGGTCAGCAGTGTGTGACTTTGCCTTCGGCTGGCACTGTGGGACACTGGACCCTCACCAGGACCTTTCGCAGGAAAAGATACAGCAGAACGAAATGATGACCTTTCACACGGCAAAGGCATTCAGCGCAAAGGGTACGGCAACGCTTCCTCAATAGGAACGCGGCAATAGTGAGCAAATGTAATTACACAGAGCCGCAGCGCATTACCATGATGCCTCGGCTGACATTTCATGGATGAAATCGGTGCTAAGCTGCCAGGAGTCCCAAAATATAACGGCGTGTCAAGATATCGAACTCGTAACGTCTCGCTGAGAAAGATACCTGAAAGACTTCCACTGGATTAGGGCTTTTAATTTAGTGAGGTTGGGGGATGAAGGCTTAATCTACAGCAGGTTAATCTACAGGAGTTCACTGCGCATCGTATCGTCTGGCCCTCCAGGAGGCGGCGTGGTGCAGGAATGTCAGACTAGATTGGGCAAAGCAACAGGATTCCAATAACGCAACCCAGAGAACCTTGGAGTGTCAGGGTCAACAGACCTTCATCTGAGGGGCTGTCATTGCTCAGACTCAGCACCAGGGCAATTCAGTGCAGCTGTTTCTGGGTATCACTATGCACCCGACCCCGGAGAGGAGGATATTAGATCAGAACCTCAACTACGGTGTTGTTTTAAGTTCCTACAGCATTCTCCTCACAGCGACTCTTCACTGTTGGACTATTTGTACCAAACTCACTCTGTCTGGGTTCTGAACATTAAGATAAAGAAACACTTTATTTTTCATTCATTCATTCATTCATTCATTCATTATCTTCCGCTTTATCCTACATTAGGGTCGCGGGGGGGGTTCCCCATGCCCATCCAGGGGAGAACGTTTCGGGCGCTGGGCAGATACACCCAGGACAGGGCGCCAATCCATCGCTGCAGTCTTTAATTAAAACTAGAATTAGAACTGTATTAAGCAGAGATGATAATATGGACAGTTGGTATAGAAGGCACGGTGGCTTAGTGGTTAGCATGTTCTCCTCTCAATGCTAGGGATTTCCCGTTTGAATTGAGTTTCCATGTTCTTCCCATGTCCGCGTGGGTTTCCTCCGGGTTCTCTGGTTTCCTCCCACAGTCCAAAACATGGATCAAGGTCAATTCTCCAAATTGCCCCATATACAGTAGTGTGTGTGTGAGTGAGTGTGTGCCCAGTGATAGATTGGCACCCTGTCCTGGGTGTGTCCGCCCAGCACCCGAAACGTTCTCCCTTGGATGGGCATATGGAACCCCCCCCCCACGACCCTAGTAGAGGATAAAGCGGAAGATAATGGATGGATGGAGGGAAAAATTGCCCATTTTGTATTAAATTTTACACTTTACAAGCAGAATTAATTAAGGATAAAGTAATTTAACATGATACAGGGGTGGATTTAATTTTTTATTTTTTATAATTTGCTTGTTTTGACCTTGGGCGGCACAGTGGCTTAGTGGTTAGCACGTCCACCTCTCATCGCTGGAGCTCAGGTCCGAATACTAATCTGGATGGAGTTTCCATGTTGTTCCCGTGTCCTCGTAGGTTTCCTCCAGGTTCTCAAGTTCCTTCCCACGGTCTAAAAACATGGATTGAAGGTAATTTGGATGCTCCTCCACGTTCCTGCAACTTCTTATTCTATAAAAGAATTATGCTTTAAGTCAATTCGCATTCAATAGAAAAGGTTAATTGGTGATTTTAAAAAGAAATGAGCGGATTAAACCAAATGATTATCAAACTCTTAAACAGATGGCTCATTTCCTTCATCTCTGCACTTACGCGTTGGTCAGTCATTATGTGCACAGTCAGCTTGCTGGCAAAGATGGGATTAATTTCCCTGTTTAACGCAGTGGCGATGACTAACTCCACTCCTAATCCATCCTAATCTACAGGAGAGGGAAAAAATCCATTAAAGGTATGCTGAGACCGCGGAGTGGACAGGGAGCAGGGAGCCGGATTTTGCGGCCGAACATCGGCTGCTGTCCTCCATCGCTTTGACTGACGTGTGTGTCGGACTTGTTTACGGGCCCGAGAGAGGAGATGCTGTGCTGAGACAGGCGGCTGGTGTTTGTGCTCCACAGCAGGAGAGACAGCTTAATCGAGCAGCAGCCAACACAGGGAAAATGAGACAGCGTCTACATTGGAGGCGCTAGACCATGCTTTTTTGCTAGCGGCGAAAGCACTTTTGCTTGGAGTCTAGAAACTCACGTCAATAGATTTGTCAGAGTGCTTATTGACTTTGCCAATTAATGTGTCCTTAGTTCCCTCAAGAGAAGTTCACGTATGGTAAGGGTTTAAGATTGAAATCAGCAGGTAGGAAATTTAAAAGTCAGTTCCATCTGCGACAATCGGCTTTTCAGTCAACATACATCATGAGTAATATGTAAGAAAGACCTCTTCCTTTCATTTTATGTTTAATGCGACGCCAGAACCACAGCTCGCAGAACGCTTACATCAATAGACTTGTAGGATTGCTTATTGATGGAATTAATATCTTGGCCAACTAATGTGTTTTTGATTAAAGACTGAAAAAAAAAGTTGCAAATATCATTTCAGCCTCAATGTGACAATTATTAATTTTTCTCTGCAACACCGGAGTAAAACCAGAGCACTGCAACACACATCCAGCTGTAATTCAATACTTGTATTGTATTTGGAAACTACACAAAACTGAATCTTAAGGAATAAAATAGTTTGTGGGTGTGGTAGCTCAGTGGGTAGATGATTGGGCTTCAATCAGAAAGTGATTCAACTGATTCAAAACTCTGTAGTCTGACTTGCCTTCAACCATCCAAAGTGAACTCGTGTCACTCCACTACTCCTCTCTCTCCATCGGCCTCCTGTAGTTGCTGCATTCAGTACAAGTCACTGACTCGAACCTACAGGACAATCTCTGGATCTGCCCCCTCTTACCTTCACTCTAAATTTCCAAAATACACTCCAACTCGTTTACTGCACTCTAGTGATAATTGACACCTGGTGATACCACCTCACCATGGTTCTAATTCCCACTCCATATCGTTCACCACTGTAAAATGGTGAAACCATCTTCCCAACTCTGACCGTAAGGCGGAGTCACTTAGCATCTTTAAGAAAGAACTTAAAACACGTCTTCCACAAACACCTGAGATATACAGTATATACTATATATATACATACATACATACAAACATAAATTAAATAAATAAATAAAATTTTTATTTACATGCATATATATACTGTATATATATATATATATATATATATATATATATATATATATATATATACACATACATACACACACGCATACACACACACATACACATACTGTACATGTATATACATTGAATTCTCCAAATTGCCCCGTATAGTGCGTGTCTGCCAAGTGATAGATTGGCGCCCTGCCCTGGTTGTATCTGCCCAGCGCCCGAAACGTTCTCCCCTGTATGGGCATGGGGAACCCCCCCGTGACCCTAATAGAAGATAAAGTGGAAGATAATGGATGTATGGATATATGTAATGTATGTAATGGATATATATAAAATAAAATTCTACAGTTTAGTTGGTTTTTTTTTCTTAACTACTACTGACTTGTGTTGTCTTATTTGTAAATCACTGGATAAAAGCATCGGCTAAATGACTAAATGTAATGTACATGTAGGTTGGGGTTGAAATCCCAGGTCCGCTGAAGTTACCAAAGTCCCTGAGCAACACCCCTAACCCTCATTGCTTCAGGGGTGATCAAGTTGGGATATTTGTATGTAGCTTTGGATGAAAGCAACTGCAATGTGACCTCATGTGATGTGATGTTTAAAGTTGCGTGAGGCTGATAAGATGGCCAGATGCTTAAAACACTATTTGGGATTTGCATGTGCATGTTGGGTGAACCTCGCCAGAAAACACATACTTCTAAATAACATGGGAATAGAATCATTAAACTGAATCAGTGTGAGATTTTCCAGATACTGTCAGGTTCCACAGCGACGTTCTAGCTGTAATAAAAATCGTAATAAAAACGGTATGGGAAATGAAATGATTTGTGCAGTACCTGGTAGACATTAAAGTCCTTGCTGAAATAATCTGGGATTAAATCTGCATACACAGTAAAGCTACTGTATAAAGACACCAGCCCTTTTATGACTGAAGCTTCAAATGTATGGAATTTTAACCCATGATCCCCTTCGGCATGAAATCAGGTAAGCAAGTTTTTCCATGGATCAGTTACCGTGGAGATCCACACTTGAATAGGAAACTCAAGGGATTTTGAAAGTCTTTGATGCTAATCGGCAATTCTTACAGGGATTCCGATGTCGACGCAACACAGAGGACGGCGTGATCAAAGAGAAGCATCCAGCTAGTTAAAGTACAGAAAACCTAGCGGGGTATTTTGGACAATTTGATGCTTTCCTCATTGAGAAAACAGTTTGGGGAAGGCCAACCCCGTGTTCCGACCCTAACCAACAGGTTGGGAAATTTGTACGTCGCTTTGGATAAATGCGTCTGCAAAATGACCAGACACAATTCATCCATTTATTATCTTCCGTTTTATCCTCTATTAGGGTCTTGCGGGGGGTTCCCCATGCCTATCCAGGGGAGAACCTTTCGGGCACTGGGCCGATACACCCAGGACAGGGCGCCAATCTATGGCTGGACACACACTCACTCACACAAACACACTATATGGAGCAATTTTGGAGAATTCAATTGACCTTGATGCATGTTTTAGGACTGTGGGAGGAAACCGGAGAACGCGGAGGAAACCCACGCAGACACGGGGAGAACATGGAAACTCCACCCAGATTGGGATTCAAACCGGGAATCCCTTGTGCTGAGAGGAGAACATGTTAACCACCGTGCCACCCGACCAAATGTAATGAAATGTAAATGTAATCCGCATCCACACACCATGCCTTCATAGGCTTTCCTTTGGGCACCAAGTCACAGTCAAGCTGGAACACAAAGAGAACTTCCCCAAACTGTTTCCTCAATAGTGAAAGCATAGAATAGCCCAAAATACACGGCTAGGCTTTTCAGTTTATAAACCCGTGCCATCAAGGCTACATAGAACACGTGAATTCAGTGATTAATAGGCGTGTCCTAATATTTTTGTTTATATAGTGTATACACAGAGGTTCTGTCAGATAACAGATAATCAATCCGATTCCCAAATATAACCCAAGAACATGGTCACAAATGGCATTTCTGTATTAAAACAATGAAAGATCAGAGTAAGGAGTACATAACATAACATTCCACAAAGAACAGCCTGCTTCACTTTGATATGGAACGCTTTCCAAAAAAGTCTTCAGCAGTTCTTTTTCTTTCAACCTAATTTACGAGACTCTCGATCTCAAAGTGAAACAATTCGCGAGAACCCCAACTCCAGTTTCTCGGTACAGATGGACAGAGATAGGAGTCTGATGAGCTTGTGTTACTGACAGGCAATCAATTCCTTGGAAAAAAGTGCCGAGATGAACAAAGATGTGGAAGGAAGAGAGATGGAGAAATAAATAAATAAATAAGGTGGCTTAGGTTTTAGCACATTCTCCTCTCAGCACTAGGGATTCCCGGTTCGAATCCCAATGTGGGTGGAGTTTCCATGTTCTCCATGTCCGCGTGGGTTTCCTCCCAGTTCTCCGGTTTCCTCCCACAGTCCAAAAACATGGATCAAGCCAATTGAGTTCTCCATATTGCCCCATATAGAGTGTATCTGTGTCTGTGTGAGTGAGTGTGTGCCCTGTCCTGGGTGTATCTGCCCAGTGCCTGAGGCGTTCTCCCCTGGATGGGCATGGGGAACCCCCCGCGACCCTACTAGAGGATAAAGTGGAAGATAATGGATGGATGGATGAATAAATAAATAAAGAGATGGAAAGATTGTCCTGTAAGCCCCGCGGTGCTCCCTTCGCCCATAGGCAGATGGAGTAGCCGTGTGCGGGAGGAGCTCCTCGGAGCTGGTTGGATTACGGCTTGGAGGTATGCGCCATGGAGCCAAGTTCGAAACAAAGACAGGTGGAAGAGTGTGAGGGGGGGGTCGTTTCGGTGCTATGGGAATGAAGTGGCATAATAAACCTGGCAGAGACAGGAGCTGTAATGCTGCCACTGCTATAGTACCGCGAATGTAGGGGATTAGAGCGGAAGGGCATGGAGAACGATGCTTGGCACACGTGAAGGTCACTAATGTGCTCTGAGACTTCGGGTGTACGAGGGAAAACGAAGACGGACTGATTAAAAGCACGGTTCCAACATTTATCAAAGCCAATGCAGCCCCTGTTTACTACTAGAAGTACTCATGTGTATCATATCAGGCAAAATACGAGAAAAAAAAGAAAGAAAGTGATGGATGAGTGTTGAGCAGAACGCCGTATGCTAGAAGCTCTAATGGAAGGAATTTAATCCAGACAGCTGCTGGAGAAATATATGCTTAAGCCCAAAGCTTTCTCGCTCTTTTTCCGTCGCATTCCCTTTTCGCAGCCACATCAGTCTAATATCCGCACACAAATACGGCCTGGCGTTTGACGACGCATGCTGAGCGTGCAGCGACCTTGTGCGAGGTGTTCAGCCTGCTGTCAGAACGGTGCTGACCGAGCCGCCAGGTCAGAAAAAAAACAAAACAACAAGATCTTTCACAGTTCTGTATAGAGAGACTAATAAACGTGCACTGAATGAGTGACCAAGCATTTCAACTTTAATTCATTTAAATATTTGATTGCTGGGGCGGCACGGTGGCTTAGTGGTTAGCATGTTCTCCTCTCAGTGCTAGGGATTCCCGGTTCAAATCCCAATCTGGGTGGAATTTCCATGTTCTCCCCATTATCCGTGTGGGTGTCGTCCGAGTTCTCCGGTTTCCTCCCACAGTCCAAAAACTTGGCTCAAGGTCAATTGAATTCTCCAAATTACCCCATATAGAGTGTGTCCTTGTGAGTGAGTGTGTGCCCAGTGATAGATTGGTGCCCTGACCTATATATATTCATTCCCTCCCCCCCACAAAGATAATGGATGGATGGATTTGATAGCTGCAGCCATAGTTCACATTACATTACATAACTGGGGGGAGGGGGGCACAGAGGGGTAATAGTTAGCACATCTGGCTTTCAGCGCTGGGGTACTGGGTCCAAAGCCTAATTTGGGTAGCGTTTCCATGTTCTCCTCGTGTCCGCTTTTTTCCCCCGTGTTTCCTCTCGCAGTCCGAAAACACGGTGGCTTAATGGTTAGCATGTTCTCCTCTCAGCACTAGGGAATCCCGGTTCGAATCCCAAGTCCAAAAACATGGTTGAAGGTCAACTGAATTCTCCAAATTTCCCCATATAGAGTGTGTTTGTGTGTGTGTGTGTGTGTGTGTGTGTGAGTGAGTGTGTGCTCAGCGATAGTTTGGTGCCCTTTCCTGAGTGTATCTGCCCAGAGCCCGAAACGTTCTCCCCTGGATGGGCATGGGGAATCCCCCCAGCGACCCTAGAAAAGGAAAAAGTGGAAGATAATGGACGGATGGATGAGCTGTCACAACCTTTACTAGATGGATGCTCACTCACCACCACTAAGAAGATTATGTACTGTTGTGGAACCAGGCTCATATTTTTTTAAGCTTCTTTACAAAACAGAAACAACTCTGAATCAACATGTTGTTAATGTACAAACTGAAAAAATTCCTAAAAGATCCTACGGCTCCAGTTCATCACGCCAAGTGCGATTGCCTCGGTTTGTTGTGGCTGTTGGCAAAGAGTCCACTGAACACTGGTGTTTTACAAAACTCTAAAATTGTTGTGCAATTTCTGTCAGTTGGAAAGTGTGTGGTTTTAGACCCACTGATACTGAACAGACCTCTGCGCTATTTAAGTTGGGTAACCAATCACTAAGAGGACTGGCAACATTACAAATCTCTTCAATCACTTAAACATGCATCGAGTACAATGGATGTGTCAAATGCTGAGGAACAGCAAGTCTCGCTCCTACAGTACTTCAAAGCAGAACACGACTCCGGCCAAACTAATTGAATTACCTGGACTGCGTGTTTAGCTTCTGTATGAGCAGACGAGCAGCAATAAGAGACAGGAGTGAGAGAGACAGCACCGAAGTGTCTTTCTAGCGAAGAACTTCAATTTGCTGAAAAATTGAAGTCCAGTGTGGGATTTGCCAAGAGCTGGCTCACTTAGTGCCTTAATGCTGGATGGAAAGTGGTCAGGGACGTGAATACCCAAACAGTCACTCCAAAAGAGCTCCTCCGGTCCCCTTCAGAGTTATGAGAACACTCTTGGATTGACATCCGCTTATGACTATGCAAAACAAAAGGCTCCACTGAGGAAGCAAAGGACAGCTCGCTTTAAGCTTGTTAAACATGGTGGTGGCATCAGCTTAGTAACAGAGACAGATACCTGATGAACAAAAGTATTGGAACCCCGATACATACCGCCTACAGAAGCTTTTATGACATCACAAGCAATGTTGGTCGCATCTTTTGCATATAAACAAATCACAATACAGAGCACTAGAAATAAAAAACAGATAAACTGCCCTGAAAAATGACACAAGACTCAAGAAAGTTGTATTATCATTTGTATCGAATGTGGACAGAAACAAAGTTATGGCTCCCGGACCCCGTTTACACTGTTCTATTAAAGCTAGAACTAAAAATTTAAAAGAAAATAAGACATAAAATAAGATATAAATATTTATATGTTATATTTATATGTAAAATATTATATACAGCTATAAATATAATATATAAATATATCCATTGGGCAGATACACCCAGAACAGGGCACCAATCTATCACTGAACAGTCACTCACTCACACACACACACACACACACACAAACACACTCTATATGGGGTAATTTAGAGAATTCAATTTACCTTGATCCATGTTTTTGGACTGTAGGAGGAAACAGGAGAACCCGGAGGAAACCCACATGGACACGGGGAGAACATGGAAAATCCATCTACAGTGTGTGTGTATATATATATAGTATGTAAGTATGTATTATAAAATGGAAATTCATTTATTCATTATCCTCCTCTTTATCCTATATTAGGGTCGCGGTGGGTTCCCCATGCCCATCTAGGGGAGAACGTTTCGGGCGCTGGGCAGATACACCCAGGACAGGGCGCCAATCTATCGCTGGGCACACACTCACACACACAGACACGCACACAAACACACTCTACATGGGGCAATTAGGAGAACTCAATTGACTTGATCCATGTTTTTGGACTGTGGGAGGAAACCGGAGAACCCGGAGCAAACCCACATGGACACGGGGAGAACATGGAAAATCCACCCAGATTGGGATTCGAACCGGGAATCCCTAGCGCTGAGGAGAACATGCTAACCACTAAGCCATCTATATACAGTATATATATATATATATATATATATATATATATATATATATATATATATATATATATATATATAGTATGTATTATAAAATGGAAATATAAAATATAAATATAGCACCATAAGCAATATGAAATATAGCAGAAACTATGTATATAAGTGTGAAATGAGGTAGATGATGGAGTATTTAGGTGGAGAATGATAAGGGTCTGGTTGTAAAGTGTTGTGGTGTGAAGCGTCCATGAACGTCTGTTTTGTTAGGTGGAGTGCTTCTTCTATGAAGCTGTCTCTCAGTCAGTTTGTTCTACACTTAATGCTCTGCAGTCTCCTGCCTGAGGGGAGCAGAACAAAAAGTGGGTGCATGCATGACCAACATACACATCAAAACGACAAAAGGGACGCCCCAAAACGTCGCATTCAGTCCTTAATATCCGCCCAGTCATCTGCCTAATTTGCGCTTTGTTCTATTAACGTGACGCAAAACGCATGATTATTTTTTATTTCTCGCGCTCACTGAAGGAAGCGCCGGCTTATTAAGTCATTCATTAGGCTTCTTTCATCACGGTGGCATTAAGGAGGTCCTTAACAGCACTCCTTTAATTCTGCTCGCTTCTGCGTGATTACGGGCTTCGCCAGCAGAATGGCTTCGACTGAGTGATGAATGACAGCCAGAGATTCACGGCTTTGTAATCAGAACTGGCCCACGGCAGAATAATAGAGACCGCTATAATCAGTTTTATTAGCCTGGATACTTTCACAGGAGCTATACAAACTTGTAATTGTTAATAGTTGGCTCGGATACAAAATATTTTTCAGCGCGAGGCCCAAGGCTGGGCCAGGAATTCAGTGCCAACGAACAAAAACCGAATGGAAAACATTCACAACTAGTGTTTTGGCCAATGCAAGGTTATCCAGACTCTGCAAGGTGGAAAGGAAGAGAGGAAAATGAGAAATAAAGGTAGATAAGATGGTAATCTTGCCAGGAAGTGTTTACATGAGCAGAAGTAAAATACTCGTATTCTAATAAAAGCAAATTGTATTAATAAAGGGATTTTAAAATGATTTAATATTAAATAGGAGCATAAAAATTGACACAAAAAAACAAAGTGCATGTATGTATGCAGGAGTGTGTGCAAATACACAAAACAATGTAGCACACTATTGAAGCAATTTGGTATTTGGAATGTTCTCCTTTGGGTGGCACGGTGGCTTAGTGGTTAGCACCTTCACATCGTAGATCTGGGGATCACCGTTTAAATCCCAATCTGGGTGGCGTTTCCATATTCTCTGGGTCTCCGGGTTCTCCAGGTTGCCTCCCACAGTCCAAAACCATGGATTCAAGACAAATTGGCTGCTTTAAAAAATCCCAACCTTAAATACTGTAGTGTGGATGGATTGGCATAAAATATGGGATAAATATGGGAAGCTCATCTCGTTATCGTCAGCTCATTCCTATATTAGAGACTAGGGTCACAACGTTCTGGGCACTGGATGGGGACCCCTTGTGACCCTAGTCTCTAATATAGGAATGAGCTGACGATAACGAGATGAGCTTCCCATATTTATAGTTTTATTCATTCATTCATTATCTCCCGCTTTATCCTCTATTAGGGTCGCGGTGGGGTTCCCCATGCCCATCCAGGGGAGAACGTCTCGGGAGCTGGGCAGATAGACCCAGGACAGGGCGCCAATCCATCGCTGGGCACACACTCAATCACACAAACACACTCTATATGGGGCAATTTTTTTGAGAATTCAATTGACTTGATCCATGTTTTTGGACTGTGGGAGGAAACCGGAGAACCCGGAGGAAACCCACGCAGACACGGGGAGAACATGGAAACTCCACCCAGATGGGGATTCGAACCGGGAATCCCTAGCGCTGAGAGGCGAACGTGCTAACCACTAAGCCACCGTGCCGCATTTCTAGTTTTAATACTATTCTATTTCAGATGGTTTTCTGGTAAACAGTGAGGTTCAAAGTAAACATGAATGATGTGACAGATGGACTTCGTGCCCCTGATTTCATCATCTTAAGCAGAGTGGGTTGTAAGAGTGAACTCACTTTAGCAATTTGCTTTAATCCAATATCTAAAGTGCCAAAGTTCTGTCACCTAGCAACAGCATTAATATTATCATTGCTTATTAACAGATCTAGACTTTCTCTATGTTCTCACATGACGATAACCAGCTGACGTGCAGACCATCCAAACAGCGGATGTTTTAATGACATTCTATTTTAATTAAACTCTGATATCTGCGGCTGAGCTTCAGGCAGTTGATGTAGCATTTGGTCTCACACCTTGGGTTAAGCTCCTGTCAGTGTTCGCTGCTGGTCTAAAGAGGCAGTAAGGAGCCACTTCAAACTGTCATCCATTAAAACCCGGACTTCTAAATCACCTGTCGCCGTACTTAACTTCCCTTAATGGATCTCTTTCACTACTTTGCCTCAAACGCCTCGCACTTGGTTTGAAAGAGGCCGCCGGCTGCCGGATGCTTCGCTCTAAGCCGATGCATGATCTCAACTCTGCAGACCAATCAGCCTCCACCTCATGTTCATTGTTCAGAATACAGAGGTGATAGCGGCGAGTAAACGTACACGTTGACCCACTAGACCTCAATAACCTACTGACTAAAGGAGGTGATGAGATCAAAGACAACTCATTAACATGTATTGTGTGCAAATCCGGGCTTCGGCAGATCAATCAATCTATTGTTAGTATCTGTAACCAACCAAGTCGGATACAATGAAGGTAAATCAAAATACATTTGTTCTTCAAACATACCGTACTGTTATCAGCCATTGTATTAGGTCAGAACCCCAATAGTAGCACCACAGAGCAGGGATTTTTTTGGTTGGTGCATTATTCCTACCCCGGCAGTGTCACTGAGGTGGAGAAATTAAACTACAGCAGCACTGCTGCACTTAAACCCCCTCACCACATCAGTGTCACTGCAGAACTATACTGTTATACCAGTTCTGTCGTGTTCCTGGCCAATAGAAAACAGAGAACCAATAGGGAACTAACAAAAATAAATAAAACACACATGTAATACAGGGCGGCATGGTGGCTTAGTGGTTAGCATGTTCTCCTCTCAGCACTAGGGATTCCCGGTTCGAATCCCCATCTGGGTGGACTTTCCATGTTCTCCCTGTGTCCGCGTAGATTTCCTCTGGGTTCAAAAATATGGATCAAGTCAATTGGGTTCTCCAAATTGCCCCATATAGAGTGTGTGTGAGTGACTGTGCCCAGCGACAGATGGATTGGCGCCATGTCCTGGGTGTATCTGCCCAGTGCCCGAAACGTTCTCCCCCGGATGGGCATGGGGAACCCCCCCGTGACCCTAATATAGGATAAAGCGGAAGATAATGGATGGATGGATGTAATACAATCCATACTTGTAAAACTACAAAGCCCATCTACTGTATATAGGAGAACATCTAGAAAACTGTGTGTCCAAACCTTAGACCGGTACTGTAGATCTCGACTGGTTTGTACACAGAGCACTGGAGAAGAAAGCATTAGTACTTAGAACATGGTGTTTTTGCCCATCCAGGGGAGAACATTTCAGGCGCTGGGCAGATACACCCAGGACAGGGCTCTAATCCATCACTGGGCACACATTCACAGACATACACACAAACACACTCTATATGGGGCAATTTGGAGCATTCCGTTGACCTTGATCCATGTTTTTGGGCTGTGGGAGGAAACCGGAGAACCCGGAGGAAACCCACGCGCAGACGGGGAGAACACCCAGATTGGGATTCGAACCGGGAATCCCTAGCACTGAGAGGAGAACGTACCACCCTAGTTGGAGATGGTCCTGGATATTTCTATAGAATTTGGCCAGTGAGTGCTGGTGCTGACCAATCGAGAAGAAGAAGACTAAAAAAACAAGATAATAGATGATCTACAGTCAGTAATGGTAAAACCACTAAGTCCATCTATATGATAAGTGGAGAAAATAAACAATGGTGCAAGAATGTGGTTTGTCCAAAGTTTGAACTGGTACTGTATGTTCAAATAAACCACACCTTCAGTGTCTAGTTATTATTCTATGGCATAATGTCATTTAAACAGGTCTTTACTCACAGAGGGCCTCACTATACACAACATTCTCCTGAGATTCCCCAGCTTTGCGGCCTGTTCTTTATTAAATCAAAGCAGCGGAGGTGAGCGGAGCAGGGAGTCTTTGTAATGGATGGAGGGATCAGGCATATGCACAGCACTGGGAGAGCGAGACGGGAGCGAGAGCAAGCAGGGGGTGTGAAATGTGAGGATATGCATTACAGGAGATGTCCGTCAGACATGGGGACGGGAGCGAGGGCTGGGCCCTGACCCGCCGAGTAAATGACTTCCTTGTGCACTCTTCCCTCTGGAATGTGTTTTTAAAATATAATATGGAAGATCGCATGGCTGTGCCACACGCTGCATCAGCAGCAGAGGAGAGATCAGATTAATGGAAAGGACTGATAGGCTAACACACTCCGGAGCCTGGGGGGAGAGGAGTGAGCTCGAGCAGGAGAAATGGAAAATGAGGGGGTGGGAGTGCCCTTGCCATTCTTTATTATATCTGATCTCATATGATTATACCTCCAAACATTATGTGTTGTTATTCCCGAATGGACTCTTAAGCGCATTACAGCCTGACAACCCCATCGTTACTTACAATAACCACACTGGAAGCTAAAAAGTCTTTCACACTTTGACCGTCGGAGTCGAGTCGCCCTGTGAGACCGAAACAAATCTTTATTAATAACTTAATGTTTGTGATCTTATGATCAGTAATCGAAAAGCAGGTTTTGGTAGCTTTGCGATGGCACGGTGGTGCAGCAAGCAACACATTACAACAACAAAACCATCCCAAATTAAATGCCATGGTGGCAAGCAGGAGACTTGGAAGTGACATTTGCATGTTCTCCACGTTTGTGTGTAAGGGTTCCAATTACATCCTACAATTCATAGGAATACATCAGACTCACCCCTTCATAACCCATCATGCATACACACACACATTTATATATATATATATATATATATATATATATATATATATATATAGGGTGGCACAATGGCTTAGTGGTTAGCACGTTCGCCTCTCAGCGCTAGGGATTCCCGGTTCGAATCCCAATCTGGGTGGAGTTTCCATGATCTCCCCGTGTCCACGTGGGTTTCCTCTGGGTTCTCCGGTTTCCTCCACAGTCCAAAAACATGGATCAAGTCAATTGAGTTCTCCAAATTGCCCCATATAGAGTGTGCCTGTTTCAGTGAGTGTGTGCCCAGTGATAGATTGGCGCCCTGTCCTGGGTGTATCTGCCCAGCGTCTGAAACGTTCTTCCCTGGATGGGCATGGGGAACCCCCCCGTGACCCTAATAGAGGATAAAGCGGAAGATAATGAATGAATGAATGAATGAATATATATATATATATATATATATATATATATATATATATATATATATATATATATATATATATATATATATAATTTGAGTGTTTATATTTGCATGTATATAACAGCTTGTGGGAAGAAAGTAGTTCTTGTTTTAATCGTGGTGCAATGAAGAAAAAAATTCATAGAGAAGAAAGATGCTTTAAAAAGGATGATTATCTTTTTATGAAAAGCCTTATCAACAAAAAAAAAAGCTTATCTGGATTTAATTTATTATCGGGGCTTCTGGTCAAGTTCGTTAAAAACAGGACTATTTTTACTACAAGATATTCATTTCAGATCGACTGCAAAGAAGTACGAGGTGATGTTAGGAAAAAAAAAATACAACAAAATAAAAAAAGGAAAGAGAAAAACAGCTTTACATGCTGAAGCATTTAGAAACAGTGCAAGACTTCTCTGTGGAACTAAACTCTGTGATTGTCGTGTGAGTGACTGCACGTGGCACCTGAGACTGTTCTCTGTATGTTTATTTAAATGCCTCTATAAGGTAGTATCTTTATATCGGACGGTGTTCCTGCAGATTACAGACTCCTGTGCAGACGGAACTGCGCAGTGCTACATGGTAATACTTTCTGTTGTCTTTTGCTGGAACCCTGCTTGCTATGTAAATGCGAGTGTTGTGGTGGGTTTGGTGGATCGGCAGGGCTCCGAGCTGCACTAAGCCATCCCCGGGGAACAGGAGGTGCAGTCACTGTGGGGGCATCTGCATAACTAAGCGTGGAAGGAAGCAGTCGGAGCTAATGGAGCACAGAGCTCATGAATACTCTTCTTTCTCACTCTCTCTCTCTTTCTCTCTCTTCACACACTCATCACGATTCTGTCTCAGTCTGTTTCTTTTAATCTCTTTCTCCATCTCGCTGTCTGTCTCTGGTGCCTGATTCGGTTTCTTCATCGACGCCCAGACCCACTGGCAGCACTCGTATCGATTGCAGAGCGCCAGTGACAAAATAAAAGAAGTCGCGGGGATCGGCACGGACGGCGGGGAGAGAAAGAGCGTAAAAACAGCGCGCTTCAATCCAATTTCGTTGAGATTCGGCGCCCAATTAGAGAGTCATTAGCAAAGAAAACACACTTCGGGCAAACTTCACTCGAATCATATTTATGGTGCCAGCAACTCCACAAGGAAGAGCTCCATACGGAAAAAAAAAATCTATTTTTTTTCATTTCTTTTACTTGCTTTATGGTAAAACAGACATATATACAATTTAGCAGCATCCAGCTAGTTTGGCAATTGAGTGGAAAATTGGTGCCATTATTAAGTTTACAACCTCAATGACCATGATGGAGGTAAATGAGGGTCATAAAAGAATAACCAGCCTGTCTGTGTAAATGGGGCAGGTTTAGGCTTGTATTTAAGAAACCAGCCTTGCGACCTGAAGGTCACCGGTTCAATTCCCGCTCCCACCGTCTACTATGACAGAAGTGTCCTTGGGCAAGGAACCTAACCCCAATTGCTCCCTGGGAGCTGTATAAAGGGCTGCCGCTCCGGGCACATGTCCTTACTTCACACACAGATGGGTTAAATGTGGAGGACTACTTCCAAAAAAGATCACCATCAACTTAAAATTTATCTTTAACTTTAAATATATAAAAGCCAAAATATTAAGCTTTTATAAAACTATTCACTAACACGAAAAAAAATCCTAATATTCATTCATTCATTTTCTTCTGCTTAATCCTCTACTAGATTAGTGGTGGTGGGGGGAGGGGGGGGGCTCCATTCAGGGGATGGATACACCCAGGACAGGACACCAATTTATCATTGGGCACACTCTTACTCACACAGATGCACATACTCAATATGGGGCAATTTAGACCATTCAATTTACCTTGAATCCACCTGGAGGAAACCCAGGCAGACACGGGGAGAACATGGAAACAACAGTTTTTAAACTAGATCCAGCGGACGTATTTCTAGATCCAGCGGACGATTTGATTATTTTTTCCATAAAATGACAAAATACAGTCAAAAGTTTGTTCCACTTATTGTCCACGTTCTCAGTTCCACTTCCTGTAAAGATGGAATTTGTAGTTCTACAATTCCATACTGTAGTCCAGCTGTTTGTGGACTACAGTACATACTGTGTACGTCCCCTTTACTCTGTTCTAATGGTCAGGTTAGTGCATTATTCCTATCCCAGCAGTGTCACTGAGGTCACTTTAATGCACTGCTGCACTAAACCCCCCTCACAGCATCAGTGTCACTGCAGAACTGACAATAAACAATCCACCACCCAAATGATACCTGTTCTGTGATGAAACTACAGCAGCACTGCTGCACAAAAACAGGGTTCATTAAAGTTACGACTGGAGGACTCTGATGTGGAAGAACCTCACTGTGCGGCACAGAACTCTGTCTGCAGCTTAAAAAATTTTTAGGATCAATTACAAAAGTTTTCACGTCCCAGTTTCTTGTTGCACCAAGGAGGAAACCGGTTTAAATTCATTCATTCATTCATTCATTCTCTTCCGTTTTATCCTCTATTAGGGTCGCGGTGGGGTTCCCCATGCCCACCCAGGGGAGAACGCCTCGGACGCTGGGCAGATACATCCAGGACAGGGCGCCAATCCATCGCTGGGCACACACTCACTCACACACACACACACACTCTATATGGGGCAATTTTGGAGAACTCAATTGACGTGATCCATGTTTTTGGACTGTGGGAGGAAACCGGAGAACCCGGAGGAAACCCACGTGGACACGGGGAGAACATGGAAACTCCACCCAGATGGGGATTCGAACGGGGAATCCCTAGCGCTGAGAGGCGAACGTGCTAACCACTAAGCCACCGTGTATATTAAAATTTGCAGTTGTTTCTGTTGGAGGACAGATCTTCGAACCTAAGATAGGGATAATATAGCGTGCGGTAGCTCAGTGGTTACGGGGTTGGGTTATCAAACTGAAGGTTGTGGGTTCAAATCCCAGGTCCACTGAAGTTATCAGTGTGGTTCCTTGAGCAAAACCCTTAACCCTCATTGCTCCAGGGATGTTGTGATTAACCCTGTGCTCACCTTGTAAGTCGTTTTGAGTAAAAGCGTCCAATAAATGACCAAATGTAATGTTAATGTAAGAGCATTCCACTAAATCACATGACTTTTCATGATTTACATGAACTGTTAAACAGGACAGCCAACAATTTAGCAATTGATTGTTTCTGTCCGAGTAAACGGCCTGGAGTCTGAATCATACAGTACATGATGGAACCTTTTATTACCTTGCTTAATTGTGAAAGGTGCTAATAATGAGGGATGTGCCAAATCAGAGAAAACTATCAGAATAATAACACTATCGAACATACGCCGAGATAAACAGCCAGATTTCCAGACATCAGATAATAAGCGGAGCATGGCGTGTGTATGAGATCCTGAGCATCAGTTAACTAATGAAATCCAATAACCATCCTTTTATTAGTAAGCATGTAAACACACTCAATCATGATTAAGTTCCATTTAAAGATCATAGTTTTTCCAAATATAATATGATGATGTCAAAATCCCATTAGTATATTAGTCGGCGAGCCTGAGTCTGTCTGCTCTGTGAGCCCGCACACTATAAATCTGAGAGTTACAATGTGTAACAGTTTGTAAAGTGAACTGAAAGCCGCAGCAGTTAAAGAGGCTGCTCTTTGTAAATGAAGGTTAACGACACAGGTCTCGGGGCTGCGGCGACACAAAGGACAAATTGGGCCACAACTGTGCTGCTTTTTGTCTGCGATGTGAATGGGAGACCTCCCCATCGGAGTTCGGAAGATAAAACCCTTTGAGGTGTTTCATTAACTGAATTCATGCACAGTCGGGGGCTATTCTGAACTTTATTACGGTGGTCACACCTGTGTGTTCAGTCCCGATGCCTGCACCCAGCGGACCGGCCATAAATGCTTCATCAGAATGTGCAACGGCAAAAATGCAGAGCTTCCCGTCAGAGTAAGGCTCAACACGACACGTCATGAGCCGAGAAATAAAACACAGGGCCGGAAACACAATTTGGGAATGTTAAAATATCATACTTATTATATACTTATATAAAATAAAATATAAGTATTATAATATATATTAAAGTATATTATATATAATAGTGTATATATAATAAAATTTTTATATATACTTTACTTTATAATATATATATTTATATATACTTTTTTATACTTTAAATGTATTAAATTAAAATAAAATTCCAATAAGTATTGTATTATATATTATTCATTTAGTAATTAAAGTATCAGTTAGAAAGTTTGGCCACGCCCTCTTTTTGCTTCATTGTCTATTTCCTCCAATTACCATTTAGATGGACTTTGTAGTTTTATAATTACAGACTGTAGTCCATCTGTGTTCTTTGTTGTTGTTAGTCCCCAGTTGGTTCTCTGTTGGTCAGAACCATCACAGAACAGGTATCATTTGGGTGGTGGATTGTTTATTATCAGTTCTGCAGTGACACTGATGCTGTGAGGGTGCAGCAATGCTGCTGTAGTTTCATTTAAACACCTCAGTGACACTGCTGGGATAGGAATAATGCACCAACCAAATAATCCCTGGTCTGTGGGGGTACAATTGGGGTTCTGACCATTAGAGAACAAAGTAAAGGGGACATACACAGTATGTACTGTAGAACACAAACAGATTAAACAGAGCAAACAGCCTTGCAACCTGAGGGTCCCCGGGTCGATTCACGGTCCCACCAAGTACTCTGGCTGAAGTGCCTTTGAGCAAGGCGCTCAAACCCGGTTGCAAGTACAGTACGCAAAATAGATCAATATCACTGTAAACTGGCCATTCTATGGTTTTTTATTTATTCATTCATTCATTATCTTCTGCTTTATCCTCTATTAGGGTCGCGGTGGGGTTCCCCATGCCCATCAAGGGGAGAATGTTTCGGGCGCTGGGTAGATACACCCAGGACAGGGCGCCAATCTATCGCTGGGCACACACTCACACAAACACACTCTATATGGGGCAATTTGGAGAACTCAATTAACTTGATCCATGTTTTTGGACTGTGGGAGGAAACCGGAGAACCCGGAGGAAACCCACGCGGAGATGGGGAGAACATGGAAATTCCACCCAGATGGGGATTCGAACCGGGAATGCCTAGTGCTGTTAGGCAAACGTGCTAACCACTAAGCCACCGTGCCGTGTTTTTTTATTTAATTAAGTTTATTTTTTGGTGATTCACTGAACATGGTAAGGATTTGGGTTTTGGTGATGAATGCTCTCATTGTGTAACCTTCGTTCTTTCAGCCGTATTCCTGTGAGGCTTCTGCCAATGTAAAAAAAAAAAAAAAAAAAAAAAAAAAAAAAAAAAAAATCAAGCTGCTTTCTTTGGAGGTGATGCCGGACGGCAGGCAACAGGCTGCAACACAACACAAACAAGCTCGGTTGCTTAAAGGCTCTAGGGATATGCTCAAGTCATGGTCTCCTTGCTACACTTATCGACAAGACAATCTGACATCTGAAGCCAACCGCGGTGCCTCCCACCTCTGTTTGGGAGAATTAGACATGCCCAAGCAGGAGGCGCCCTGACTGAGATGAGACCAGGACAGAGCAGAAGATGGATTAGACTGTCAGGCCGTACTCAGGAGCCCTGCCAACAAATAACGAGCAAAGGATGTTATTGATTACATGCTAGTCAATCAGCGGCGGCATGTGATGCAGCAAATGACAAGAAGCATGGCGTTCCTGAAACGGCTCGATGGCAAGTGAGGGACATTTCCAGTAGATAAACCTTACACATGTGCACGTTTTTAAAGTGATAACGTGAGCTATGTTGCCTTCTATACTCACACACAGAGGAATTAGTGAAACACACACACACACACACACACACACACGGACTAAAGTGAGCTGTGGGCTGTCTTCTATATGGCACCCAGGAGAAATTGGAATAAGGTGCCTTGTCCAAGGAATAAGGAACAACCAGGGACAAGGCTGGTTTATTGACCGCTGCTATACATGTATGACCGCTGCTATACATATTCAAATCTGATGCAAAGACTGGGGGAGATCTGTAGATACATTTTTTTTAATTAAACATTTTTTTAAAATCTGATTTCTGGACTTCTGGAAGATTAAAATACAACACCGGGAAATTCAATATTTAATTTTATAGTCAGGGCGGCACATTGGCTTAGTGGTTAGCATGTTCTCCTGACAGCACTAGGGATTCCCGGTTCGAATCCCAATCTGGGTGGAGTTTCCATGTTCTCCCCGTGTCCACCTGGGTTTTTTCCGGGTTCTCCGGTTTCCCATAGTCCAAAAACATGGATCAAGGTCAGTTGAATTCTCCAAATTGCCCCATATAGAGTGTGTGGGTCTGTGTGAGTGAGTATATCCCCAGTGAAAGACTGGCTCCCTGTCCTGGGTGTATCTGCCAAGCGCCTGAAACGTTCTCCCCTGGATGGGCATGGGGAACCCCCCCCCCCCCCCCCCCCCCCCCCCCAACCCGACGACCCTAGTAGAGGATAAAGCGGATGGACAATAAACAGAAAATAATGAAATGTCAAAAAAAGCTTTAATCATTATATAAAACTAGTAGTTTTTAAATTCAGTAGTTGTACGTCATGATGCTTGTCATCTTGTTCTCAGTGACAATTCATTCATTCATTCATCATCTCCCGCTTTATCCTCTATTAGGGTCGCGGTGGGGTTCCCCATGCCCATCCAGGGGAGAACGTCTCGGGTGCTGGGCAGATACACACAGGACAGGGCGCCAATCCATCGCTGGGTACACACTCACACACTCTATATGGGGAAATTTAGAGAACTCAATTAACTTGATCCATGTTTTTGGACTGTGGGAGGAAACCGGAGAACCCGGAGGAAACCCACGCGGACACGGGGAGAACATGGAAACTCCACCCAGATGGGGATTCGAACCGGGAATCCCTAGCGCTGAGAGGCGAACGTGCTAACCACTAACCCACTCAGTGACAATTGAATACTGAAAGTGTGTGAATTACAAAGTTAAATTCCCTTAGTATTTATCGTGCTGAAAACTTCACATGAAATTTTGTCGTTGTTGTCTACACCTACCGATCAGCCTGAGTATAATGAAGCCAGTCGTCTGATAAACTATGATATTTATTATGTGACAGTCACAGCAGTAATACTGTTAGTCCGGGCTAATTAACAGAGATGTACTGGGAATTATCTCCATGATAATCATCCCGGCTTCATTAACTTGTGTGTGAAATGTTTCAAAGTACGGCCGACGTGTTCGCAAAGCTTTTGTTCAGCAAAGACGTTTATTTGAAAAAGTCAGACTGCGGCGGTCTGCCCAAACTTCAACTTTGAGAACGGGTCTGTTTTAGAAGCTGGAACAACAAACAGGGTGCGATGTTCAGGAACACGGCGGCTCTGTAGTCAGCAGATGAAAAGCAAAACACAGTAACACAGGGAATCGGAGCATATATATATATATATATATATATATATATATATATATATATATATATATATATATATATATATATATACGTATATATATATGTGTTCTGTATATATGCATGTGTGTTCTCCCCATGTTCTCCGTGGTTTCCTCCGGGTTCTCCGGTTTCCTCCCACAGTCCAAAAACATGGATCAAGTCAATTGAATTTTCCAAATTGCCCCATGTAGAGTGTGTCTGTGAGTGAGTGTGTGCCCAGCGATAGATTGGCGCCCTATCCTGGGTCTATCTGCCCAGCGCCCAAAACGTTCCCCCATGGATGGGCATGGGGAACCCCGCTGTGACCCTAATAGAGGATGAAGCGGGAGATAATGAATGAATTAATATATGTGTGTATGTATGTATGTATGTATGCATATATATATATATATATATATATATATATATATATATATATATATATATATATATATATATATATATATATATATATACACACACACACACACACACACACACACGAGTGTATAAATATACACACACACACATGTATTTATATATACATATGTGTATATATGTATTCTGTGTTTGTGTGTGTACGTATATATATATATATATATATATATATATATATATATATATATATATATATATATATATATATATATATATATATATACACACATATATATACATATATATATACACACATATATATACATATATATATACACACACACACACAAAACACAGCATACATGCATTCATCTAATTTCAATATGACACCGCTCACTCTTTAGCTCCTTTTCTGATCTAATGTGCAGAAACACGATCCGATCCTTTAACCCTTTCATCCGCCGCCACAGCAACAGACACATAGCAACACGGGTCAAAGCAAAATGATAGTGAGCCATGTAACTCTGAGCAGCAGACAGCTGTGTATCTTCCTGTCAGCACCTTCTGGAGAAGTCCAGCAGCTTCCTTCATCCCCAAGAAGCCGCGCTGCCACCAGGCTATTCTGATCAGCGCAGATCACTCGGGTTCCGCGAGATAAAAAAAGCCCATCTGGAGAAATTTAGTACTGAAAAGCAGGTGTTTGCCTGTCAAGCATGTCTTCACGAAGCACACGGAACATTCTCTTCAGTCTCGATCAGGTAGGGTGATTACATGCTGCGCAGACTCCCTCCCAGCTCGCAGGCATGAAATGCAGATTAGGAGCATTAGGGAAGCCATATAACGCTTGTTATGTTAAGTCGGCGTGTTTAAATGAAGCGGTCTTAAGACATTGAATAAATCCCCTGCACCAGTTCCTAATCAAACGGTCTTCAGATGGACCGAGATTCCCGGTTCGAATCCCCATCTAGGTGGTTTCCATGTTCTCACCGTGTCCGCGTGGGTTTCCTCCGGGTTCTCCGGTTTCCTCCCACAATCCAAAAACATGGATCAAGTCAAATGAGTTCTCCAAATTGCCCCATATAGAGTGTGCTTGTGTGAGTGAGTGTGT
The DNA here is from genome assembly GCA_019802505.1 of Corydoras sp. C115. Lineage (NCBI taxonomy): Eukaryota > Metazoa > Chordata > Actinopteri > Siluriformes > Callichthyidae > Corydoras > Corydoras sp. C115. Next base: position 1,496,139 of record JAFMOC010000030.1, read on the forward strand.
GCCCAGCGATAGATAGGCGCCCTGACCAGGGTGTATCTGCCCAGGCCCGAAACGTTCTCCCCTGGATGGGCATGGATGGGGAACCCCCTCCCCGCGACTCTGATATAGGATAAAGCGGAAGATAATGAATGGATGGATGTTTCAGGTCCCAGTACCTCTTCTACGTAACTCGGCTTAGCATAGGCCCGTTCTGCTGTGGAACATCGCAGAGCAGGTGAAAACTGCTTAGCGTGAAGACGCCGAGGGCACCAGCTTTCCGCTGCCCTCAGCAGTGAGCCTCACCTCGCCCGTGTCGCCAGCTGTACCCTTTTATTTGGTGGTGTTTGCAAATCTGACAAAACCGTTTTTTTTTTTTCGAGCAGACAAGGCCACAAAGGCAGAAAGGAAAGCGGAGCAGACAGACGGAGGTCTCTGCTGACTGAAAACAGATGGAGCGGCTGGTGAACACTTGCGCATATTTGCAGGGCAGTGTTAACAGAGAGCACGCGCATCTTGATGCATGCTAACTGCAATATGTTTGGAATGGCGGTGCACTAATACACCAACCATCAGCAATGAAAACGAACACGCAAATTAACCAAGACTCATGTGGAGGCAGTGAAACCCCTCTGAGTCATTTTCAATGTTATTCAGTTTCAACTAGATTTATGATATGAGACCTACACGCACAGGCCATTTTATTAGATACAGCTCATCGTTTATTCCCTTAGCACATGGACAGTTTTGTAGCTACACCACATTAGATTTGCAGTTAGCAAATCCAAAGCGACGTAAAAAGTGAGCACAGGGTTGACCAAATCACCAATAAAGGGTAAAGGGTCTTCCTCAATGCCCAGCGATAGATTGGCGCCCTGTCCTGGGTGTATCTGCCCAGCGCCCGAAACGTTCTCCCCTGGATGGGCATGGGGAACCCCCCCGCGACCCTACTATAGGATAAAGCGGAAGATAATGGATGGATGGAGGGAGTGGTAGCTCAGTGGTTAAGGTGTTGGGCTGTCAATCTGAAGGTTGGGGGTTCAAATCCCAGCTCCACTGAAGTTACCAATGTGGGTCCTTGAGCAAGACCCTTAACCCTCATTGCTCCAGGGATGTTGTGATTAATCCTGTGGTCACCTTGTAAGTCGCTTTGGATAAAAGCGTCCAATAAATGACCAAATGTAATGTAAATGGATGGATAATGGGTCTTCCTCAATGACCCACATTGGTATCTTCAGTGAACCTGGGATTTGAACCCAAACCAAACACCAAACCAAACATTAAGCTACCACGCCCAGTTCTACTGCAATCCATCTCTAGTTTGTCATCCTTTACTCTGTTCTCTGATGATCAGGACCCCCACAGAGCAGGTATTATTAGGGTGGTGGATGATGTTACACCTGTATGTTCCGATTGCTGTTGTGTCTGATCCATTCGTGCCAGAACAACACAATAAAACACCACCACCATATCAGTATCACTGGGGGAAGTCGTAAGCTTGTGGTTGAGGAACCGGCTTTGTGACTTGAAGTTCCCCGGTATCCCAAACCTAACCTTCAGATTGCAAACCTGACGATTTGACCACTGAGCTGCTGGTCTGGCAAATCCTGTCTGTGCTCCTTATTTTGTCCATCCATTATCTTCCACTTTATCCTCTACTAGGGGCGTGGGGGGGTTACCTATGCCCATCCAGGAGAGAACGTTTCGGGCGCAGGCAGATACACCTAGGACAGGGCGCCAATCCATCTGTCGCTGGGCACACTCACTCACACACACTCTATATGGGGCAATTTGGAGAACCCAATTGACTTGATCCATATTTTTGAACCCAGGGGAAATCTACGCGGAGACAGGGAGAACATGGAAAGTCCAGGGCGCCAATCTATCACTGGGCACACACTCACTCACACAAACACACACTATATGGGGCAATTTGGAGAATTCAATTGACCTTCAGCCATGTCATTGGACTGTGGGAGGAAACCAGAGAACCCGGAGGAAACCCACGCAGATACGGGGAGAACATGGAAACTCCACCCGGATTGGGATTCGAACCGGGAATCCCTAGCTCTGAGAGGAGAAAATGCTAACCACTAAGCCATGTGCCGTCCCCTTATTGTGTCTTTTCACCTAAACCCTTAGAAAACCTTTGGAGGGTGTGTCTGATTTCTGTTCACGGTGCAGAAAGGTGACGACCCTCGTTTCTACAATCCAGTACGATCACGTCACACACAAACCCACGAATCCACCTCCATCCCATGAGCACATAAAACGCTTTGGCATTTTCAGTAATGCATGCACAGCTACCCGAGGCCACGGTGGCAATAATGGATGTTCGCTGCCCTCGATTGTCTTCTCGCATGCTTGACATACGCAGGGGTCATCCTGGCCTGCTCCATAAATCCCCCATTCACCGAAACAGCGAGGAGGCACGGCAAGGGCAGATCTTATTAAGACTCTTGTAAGCATCCAGCTGGTGAGCACAATCTTTGCCACGGGGGTGAGTCGAGCCCGTCCTCGCAGCTTAATTGATAGCCTGTGCTAGCTCAGCCAGTCTAAACACCGCCATTCCAAAGGGGAGTTTAGGGGCGTTTTAAAGTACTCTAACTTTGCACAATGGGGCAAAGTCAACCAGGGCAGGTAAGGATGTGAGATGTGCGGCTATAGCTATGATCTATTGTTTTTGATCTACTCCCGACTGCCGGGAGATACCCCCTCTGTGTATCTAACTCTTGGAACTCTTTCGTCCAACCGAATCACGTTCTCACTCAATAACACTAATATGTCCAAAGTATACGGCTGATCCGGGCATGACGGTGGCTTAATGGTTGGCATGTTCTCCTCTCAGCACTAGGGATTCCCGGTTCGAATCCCAATCTGGGTGGAGTTTCCATGTTCTCCCCATGTCCACGTGGGTTTACACCGGGTTCTACGGTTTCCTCCACAGTCCAAAAACATGGATCAAGGCAATTCAGTTCTCCAAATTGCCCCATATAGAGTGTGCCTGTTTCAGTGAGTGTGTGCCCAGCGATAGTCCAAAAAACAGCCACAGTCCAAAAAACATGGATCAAGTTTGTTGAATTCTCCAAATTGCCCCATATAGAGTGTGTCTGTGTGAGTGATTGGCATCCTGTCCTGGGTGTATCTGCCCAGCGCCCGAAACGCCCCCCCCCACGACCCTAGTAGAGGATAAAGAGGAAGACACTGGATGGATGGATCCGGCTGATCCTGAGTCAGATGGCTGCTGTACATGATTGCGTTGTGATGCTGAAGACAGGCCCTGATGGAAGTTCGTTTGATGCTCTACAGCATATACCCCTCTGATGTCTGCAGAGGCCGATGTCTCATGTCACTCAACATTCTTTTATAATTATCGCAAACAAGAGACCTTTGTGTGCAGCAAGCTTTTTTTCTTTTGCCATTTCATGCAGATAGAAGGCAGAGGATGTTTCATCCATACTGAAACACAATGCACAGAACCACGGGCTCCAACCTGGAGGTCTGAGCTTCCATTAGGGTGAAGCAGACAAACATCAAAGGAGGTGCACGTGGTTTCTAAGGTTCTCTAAAATTATTGCGTTGTTTAGAGAAGAAACAACTTAATTAATAATAAATACTATTTGCAATTAATTACGGTACCAACCAAACATCTGGACACGCCCATTTTTTTCTCCATTGTTCATTTCCTCCACTAGACAGACATTGTAGTTTTACAATTACAGAAATCTGTTTTTTTGGGTAGTCTTCATGTTGGGGTGCCAAGAGTAACAGTTTTGATGATTCCATTATTGTCTAAAAATAATTATGTTTATATGATTATCCTATGAGGGTGGCACGGTGGCTTATTGGTTAGCATGTTCTCCTCTCAGCTCTAGGGATTCCCGGTTCGAATCCCAATCTGGGTGGAGTTTCCATGTTCTCCCCGTGTCCACGTGGGTTTCCTCCGGGTTCTCCGGTTTCCTCCCACAGTCCAAAAACATGGATCAAGTTTATTGAATTCTCCAAATTGTGTTTGTGAGTGTGTGCCCAGCGATAGATTAGCGCCCTGTCCTGGATGTATCTGCCCAGCGCCTGAAACGTTCTCACCTGGATGGGCATGGGGAACCCCCCCCCCCCCGACCATAGTAAAGGATAAAGCAGAAGATGTTGGATGGATTATCCAATGTTTGTTATTTCCATTTATCCATCCATTATCTTCCACTTTATCCTCTACTGGGGGGGCGGGGGGGTGGTTCCCCATGTCCATCCAGGGGAGAACGTTTCGGGCACTGGGCAGATACAGCCAGGACAGGGCGCCAATCTATCGCTGGGTACACACTCACTCACATAGACACAAAAATAACACGCATACACTCTATATGGGGCAATTTGGAGAATTCAATTGACCTTGATCCATGTTTTTGGACTGTGGGAGGAAAACGGAGAACCCAGAGGAAACCCACGTGGACATGGGGAGAACATGGAAACTCCACCCTGATTAAGATTTGAACCCAATTCCCCAGGACTAAAGGCAAACATTCTAACCACTAAGCCACCGTGCCGCCTGTTTGTTATTTATTTAATGTAAATACGAAATAATGTTTTGCTGTTAAAAGACAACTACACACTAAATAACTACACACTAAATAACTACACACTAAATAACTACACAGACTAAATAACCTACAATTGCACGGACCCTATGTCCAGACCCTTCAACACTGAGTGTCATCAGTCCCCAGTTCTGTTTACTGATTCCCGGTTTAAAAACCATGCATCTCAATGGCTTGATGAGACTAATGAGCTAAAACTGTGTCAATCAGAGGCCAGGGGCAATCAGAAGTGTCAAACTGTTTAGCAAATTGGCTTTGTTTTCTCCCCTTTTTCGTTTGGTCATTAACTTTCCTGTCTCAGCACAAACTTAATCTCTCCTTCTGCCTCCTCCCAGTGGCTCCGGCTTAAAATTTAATTGTTCTTGGCCAACTAGGGGTGAAATGTGAATGTCAAAGGCTTAATTGAAGAGAGAGGTTGAAAACTGCTCCAGCTGGCACAAACCAACCTTAATCAAAAAAAAAAAAAAAACTAAAAATTCACTGCCATTAAATTAAACATACAGTACCAGTCAAAAGTTTGGATACGCCCCTTTCTTGATCCATCCTCCATTTCCTCCACTTACCATATAGATGGACTTTGTACTTTTACAATTAAAGACTGTGTTCTTTGTTTTTGTTAGTTCTCTGTTCTCTATTGGTCAGGAGCATCACAGAACAGGTATCATTTGGGTGGTGGATTGTTTGTTGTCAGTTCTGCAGTGACACTGATGCTGTGAGGGGGATTTTAGTGTAGCAGTGTTGCACCAACCAAATAATCCCTCTGCGGTGGTAATATTGGGGTCCTGACCATTAGAACAGAGTACACAGTATGAACTGTAGAACACAAACAGATGGACATGGATGGAATTTGGGTGGTGGATTGTTTATTGTCAGTTCTGCAGTGACCCTGTTGTGGTGAGGGGGGGTTTAGTGCAGCAGTGCTGCTGTAGTTTCATTTAAACACCTCAGTGACACTGCTGGGATAGGAATAATGCACCAACCAAATAATAATAATCCTGCTCTGTGGTGGTGCTATTGGGGTTTTAACCATTAGAGAACAGTGTAAAGGGGCTGTACACAGTATGTGCTTTAGAACACAAACAGATGGACTACGGTCTGGAATTGGAGAACTACAAAGTCCATCTTTACAGGAAGTGGAACTGAGAACGTGGACTAAGAAAGAGGAACCAACCAATTAATCCCTGCTCTGTGATGGTACCATTAGGGTTCTGATGCTCATAATGGGAACCTCATACAGTCTTAATCCTATAGTCCTTATAATCCTAAATCAGTTAAACTGATTGTTGAGTTGTAAAGATGTACAATAATCAAGACCTTCAATCCTGACCCAAGCACCAAAAAGCATTTTCATTATTAAGTTTCTGAAACATTTCCTTTAAACATCGTGTTATATGATGTTATGTAATGATTCTGTTTTATTAAGCAGGGATACATTGAGGTTCGGAGTCACATACGGCTGCTTGCTTTATAAATGTGCACTTTCTAAATTTGGTATTCATGAATTAAGAAATCTAAATCCCGTGTTGGTGCACATATTTTTGTTGACTGGCCGTATGCCCTCGGCCGGAGGAATACTAAAGTGTACCGATGTTTTATTCATACTATTTTAAAAGTGAAATTCTGTATCTAATCTACACATTTTAAACATGTCTTCGGACATTCTCAGGCAATCTGAATAGAATAATTCTGCGACCGATTCGTTGTCTCTTCAGGTTTCGTGCTGGATTTTAGGGAATTCTTACGACATTGTTTATTTTATTTTTTTTTAAATGCACGTATATAAGTGGTGGGTGATATGACCCTAAAATAATCCATCTATCCATTATCTTCCACTTTATTCCCCATGCCATCCAGAGGAGAACGTTTCGGGTGCTGAGCAGATACACCCAGGACAGGACGCCAAGCTATTGCTGGACACACTCACTCACACACACACACACACACACCTATATGGGGCAATTTGAAGAACTCATTTGACCTTAAACCATGTTTTTGGACTGTGGGAGGAAACTGGAGAACCCAGAGGAAACCCACGTGGACACGGGGAGAACATGGAAACTCCACCCAGATTGGGATTCGAACCGGGAATCCCTAGTGCTGAGAGGAGAACATGCTAACCACTAAACCGCCCTCATTTCTATTTCATTCCTTCATTCATTATCTTCCGCTTTATCCTATATTAGGGTTGTGGGGGGGGGTTCCCCATGCCCATGCAGGGGAGAACGTTTCGGGCGCTGGGCAGATACACCCAGGACAGGGCGCCAATCTATCGCTGGGCAAAACTCACTCACACAGACAGACACGCACACGGACACACTCTATATGGGGCAATTTGGAGAACTCAATTGACTTGTTCCATGTTTTTGGACTGTGGGAGGAAACCGGAGAACCCGGAGGAAACCCACATGGACACGGGGAGAACATGGAAACTCCACCCGGATGGGGATTCGAACCGGGAATCCCTAGTGCTGAGAGGAGAACGTGCTAACCACTAAGCCACCGTGCCGCCCCATTTCTATTTCATTTTATTTAATTCCATTCTTTTTTAGATATTTTAATTTTATTCTATTATTTATTGCAGTAAATATTGCTATTTGCACAGTAGGGGGTACCGGCACCTGAGCTTTTCTCTCACCTGTACACCTTTACACCTTTACACGGTGATGTGACAATAAAAATAGAAAACGTAAGTTTCTCAATGTGTGAGTTTTATTTAATCTTTAATCTGCTTCTCCGATTATAGATTTCTCAAACTTGTTCACAAATGTCTGCGAGAGCAATCTGAAGACGTTCTACTGATGAACCCGACAGCAATCAGAACGGCGTTTACGGCGCGAGAATATAACGAGAAAATCCCACTGTGCTTTGTTTCACGCGATGAGAAGCGTCTGAAGCGCCGACGTCTGATGGAACACGTTTGAACTCGTACAGTATCACAGGAGCTCGCGCAGAACTGAATGGCGGTCGGTTCTCCAGTCCGACACTTAGAAAATATTAGGCATTTTTGAAATGCCCTTAAGCTAAATTACAAGCGTACTTAGCCTCATGCATTGTCTCTCTCACATTTGTGTACTCTCTCTTGCGCTTGCACATTCTCTCACATGCTCACGCACTCTCTCGCACCCTCTCTCATTCTTGCACACACTCGTGCTCACGCATGCACACTCACACCATCCCTCAAGCTCGCATTCTCACGCACACTCATTTACACTTGTGCACTCTCTCATTCTTGCACACACTTGTGCTCACGCTTACACACTCACACCATCCCTCATGCCCGCATTCTCACTCACGCTCACTCATTTACACTTGTGCACTCTCTCATATTTGCACACACTCGTGCTCACGCTTGCACACTCATTTACACATGTGCACTCTCTCATCCTTGCACACACTCGTGCTCACGCATGCACTCTCTCACCATCCCTCAAGCTCGCATTCTCACGCACACTCATTTACACTTGTGCACTCTCTCATTCTTGCACACACTTGTGCTCACGCTTACACACTCACACCATCCCTCATGCCCACATTCTCACTCACGCTCACCATTTACACTTGTCATTCTTGCCACACATGGTTCTCACTCACGCTCACTCATTTACACTTGTGCACTCTCTCATTCTTGCACACACTCGTGCTCACGCTTGCACACTAACACCATCCCTCAAGCTCGCATTCTCATGTACTCTCTCATTTACACTTGTGCACGCTTTCATACTTGCACACACTCGTGCTCATGCTTGCACACTCACACCATCCCTCATGCTCGCATTCTTACATAGTCTCTCATTTACACGTGTGCACTCTCTCATTCTTGCACACACTCGTGCTCACGCTTGCACACTCACACCATCCCTCAAGCTCGCATTCTTATGTACTCTCTCATTTACACTTGTGCACTCTCTCATTCTTGCACACACTCGTGCTCATGTTTGCACTCTCACACCATCCCTCAAGCTCGCATTCTCACTCACACACACTCATTTACACTTGTGCACTCTCTCATACTTGCACACACTCGGGCTCACGCTTGCACACTTACACAATCCCTCAAGCTCGCATTCTTACATACTCTCTCATTTACACTTGCACACTCACACTCTCTCTCTCAAGCTTGCATTCTCACACACACTCATTTACACTTGTGCACTCACTCATTCGTGCACACACTCGTGCTCACACAATACCTCAAGCTCACATTCTCACGCACACTCATTTACACGTGTGCACTCTCTCATTCTTGCACATACTCGCGCTCACGCTTGCACACTCACACCATCCCTCAAGCTCGCATTCTCATGTACTCTCTCGTTTACACTTGTGCACGCTCTCATACTTGCACACACTCGTGCTAATGCTTGCACACTCACACCATCCCTCAAGCACACTCATTTACACTTGTGCACCCTCTCATACTTGCACACACTTCTGCTCACTCTTACACAATCACACTCTCATGCTCGCAAACTCTCACACATGGGCACTCTCTTACTTGCACACACTCGTGCTCACTCTGGCACATTCACACCATCCATGTTCACATTCTCCCTCACACTTGTTTCACAATCTCCCACCCTAACATTAGCCCTAACTATATGCCATTTTTTCATTTTAAAACTGAATTAAACCCCACAAGCTGGTTCCCATACATTACACAAGGTCCCTACAGTGTAGATGTGTAAACATGTTTTGATTTTCACAATGTCATATATATAATATACACAAACATACCACACACGCCTGCACACACACTCACATCCACACACGGTAGGAATTTGTATCCGAAAATATTTGCTTCCCCTGAATCTCCATCACTCAGATCAAACAGGGTTTAAATCTGCACTCCTTCCCTTTGCCCTTTCTCAGGTAAATTATGTCACGCTATAATTTCCGTAACTCTCGCACAGAAAGTGCTGCTTTGCTGAAGCCCCACTCTACTTAATGCACTCTAAAAAGCAAAAAGGCGATATATTCCACTATTAGCTCATGTGTGCGGGGTATCATCGAGATCACGTCGTCCTCTGTTGTTTATTCTGTAAACACTTTTTCACTTTGCAAACTTTGTTACTAAAAGCGATGCGTTCCAATCTGACTGCGGCACATTTCTTAAACCTTTTCACGCTGGAAAGGGAAATTAGGGGTAATAATGTGATGGGCCATGCTGTTTGAAGTTTGAAAGGTTACCGTTTGTGCTGTAATTAATGTTGGCCTTATGAAATCCACTCCCCTGGGCAGGAAGTGAGAAATAATTATGCCACGGTTGACTAAGAGGAGAAGGACCAAGCGCTCATATATCTAAGTGTCCTGAGGAACAAATCCTAATCACAAGGCACTAGTTCATTATGATTATTAGGGAGAGTAGAAACCCGGGACATTCGGTCATTACATCCTGTCCTGCATACATTACGGAGCTTTGCAGAGTGTTGCACACAATCCAGCAATCATCTACTGAAAACAAATGAATATACATTCATCAGCTTCTGATTAGGTACAACCCCCTGTTTCTACGCACTGTCAGAATTCCACCCATTCAGTTTAGCACTGTAGTGAAGGGGTTCTCAACTGTTCTCAGCTCAGTACCCACATTTGCTCAGTCATTAAGTTGCAACCCAATATTATGGATTACAAACCAATTTTTTATTTTTTTTTAATAACCTCCAAAAACATCTTTAATCATAAATCCGCATGCAAAGTGAATTTAAGAGGATTGTTTTAAGAAACTTCCTCATGTTAATGAATTAAATTCCACATTTGAAATACTTGAATGCATGTTATATTTGTGTTTCGTCATCTTCACTCCGAACATCACAAATTTAAAGACAAGGGAATCCACCAAACCAGCAGAACAACAGAGTCCCAATCTGGGAGGGGTTTCCATGTTCTCCACGCGTGGATTTCCTCTCACAGTCCAAAAACACAGATTCAAAGTAAAATGAATGCTCATTTCCCCAGAGAATGGGCATGGGCATGGGGAACCCAACCCTAGTAGAGGATAAAGTGGAATAATATATAGCACTAGGGATTCCCGGTTCTAATCCCCATCTGGGTGGAGTTTCCATGTTCTCCCCGTGTCCGCGTGGGTTTCCTCCTGGTTCTCCGGTTTCCTCCCACAGTCCAAAAACATGGATCAAGTCAATTGAGTTCTCCAAATTGCCCCATATAGAGTGTGTTTGTGTGCGTGTCTGTGCGTGTGAGTGTGTGCCCAGCGATAGATTGGTGTCCTGTCCTGGATGTATCTGCTCAGCGCCCGAAACGTTCTCCCCTGGATGGTCATGGGGAACCCCCCCGCGACCCTAATAGAGGATAAAGCGGAAGATAATGAATGAATGAAAAAAAAAAAAAATTGATTTTATTTATTTTTCTACAAGACCTTTAACCCTAATTTCTACAGTGAGGCTGTATGATGGACTGCTGACCCCGTGTTCTGACCCCAACCACCAAGTTGGAATACTTGTAATTCTCTTTGGTTAAAAGCATCTGCTAATGATCAAATGTGCTACAACCTGCAAACTGGTGGACTACAGTCTGGAATTGTAGAACACCAAAGTCCACCTTTACAGTAAGTGGAACTGAGAACATGGACAGTAAATGGAGCAAAATGGAGGACTTTAGTGTTCTACAATTGCAAACTGTAGTCCATCTGTTTGTAGATTGCACATTTACATTTGATCATCTAGCAGATGCCTTTAACCAAACCGATTTACAGGTATTCCAACTTGATGGTTGGGGTCTAAACTTTTAATGGTACTATAGAAGTTCAAAACTTTTGCACTGTTCTACTACATTTTGGATTTATTTTTTTTTCCGGTACATTTTTTCATATCATAGTTTATCCTGCGTATATTCTCAGCAGCACAGCTCCTCTCGATTTAGGATGAGTTCATAGATTTATGATGAAACTGGAAAAGTTGTTGTTGATTTTTATTGCAACGTGAATGTTTTTTTAATTTATTTCTCCTCATATAAGCAAAAAAAATCTCTCTTTCAGAACATATTGTGTAATTTAGCGTCCTTAATGTTTATTAACAAATCACGCAGAGACCGAAACAGCTTCCTGTTGAACTAAATATTTCATGAGGCTTTAAAATATGTGGCTTTTGGCTCTTCATTGGTGTCTGTGTAGCTGGGTAATGTTCATTTGCGCAAGTACTGCTAAGGGACAGATCACAGAGACTAAATCATCTGCATCCTGTCAGAAACATTCAGCAGTCCGTGCTCTTTAATGGCGGATTGTTCCTTACACGCACACGCTGCGTGGGATACACGGATAAGCACTCGGCAACGAGCACATGTATTGATGCAATAGAACATGCCTTGGCATCTACCTCCAAACTCCAAACTTTCTACCTTTAACGAACTTTACTTAACGGCTTTGCGAGGCTTAATGGAATCACTTGACAACCGCGCTGGAGAAACACTTCCTCCGGCCACTTCAAAGCGCCTGAGAAGGCTGTACAGCTGCGGAAGTGGAGTATTAGACACGGCTTAAGTGCCGTTCCATGTCAGGCAAGCTTTCGGTGTGTTTATTGTAGCTTAATCTGCAGTGTCGTTTCATAAGCACAGAGAGAGCTCCTAAGCTCTGTGAGCATATGCGTCCGGGGTCCCTGATGTGAGGTTTCATGGAGTACATAAAGCAAACGCACAAGGAGGCTGTACCAGAGTGGCTCACATCTGATTCGATTCATCAGCCAATTAGAAAAGCTTTCATGCAACCTGGGCTGCTCTTAAAAGCTGCTGTGGGCCCGGAGGGGATCGTGTCATTTTGTGGGATGAGCACGCCGACTTGAAAGAGAACACGGCCACTCTGGATCATATCTGACCTTTGAGAGCGTTCCATGTTAATTGAAAGATGTCTTAAAATCATTGCCATGAATAAGATCCATTAAAACGGACGTCAGGTAAACAGTTCCGTTCTCATATCAGAGAGAACGTCTGCGACGTGAAGACAATTAAAGCCGAGTGACAGGCAATTACGGAACCTCTGTATATACAGTATGTACGCAGCTCCAGACCTACAGACTACAGTGCTAAAATTAAATATGTCAATTTATAAGGAGGGGCGGCACGGTGGCTTAGTGGTTAGCACGTTCGCCTCTCAGCACTAGGGATTCCTGGTATGAATCCCAATCTGGGTGGAGTTTCCATGTACTCCCCGTGTCCGCGTGGGTTTCCTCCGGGTTCTCTGGTTTCCTCCCACAGTTTAAAAACATCAGAGAAAACATTGAATTCTCCAAATTGCCCCATATAAAGGGTGTTTGTGTGAGTGAGTGTGCCCAACGATGGATTGGCGCCCTGTCCTGGGTGTATCTGCCCAGCGGCCGAAACGTTCTCCCCTGGATGGGCATGGGAACCCCCCCCTGACCCTATTAGAGAATAAAGCAGAAGATAATGAATGGATGGAATTTATAAGGCCATTTATAAATGTCAACAATGAGGAAATATAAAGACCTTCACATTACACACGCACCAGCTTGTGACTCCCTATTTTAAAGTTGCCCCTCCCTCACTCCAATCAATCAATCACTCTCCTGGAAAGTTTGAGCATACACCCCATCTATCATCACAGCTTCCACCTGCACAGTTTAAATAGCAACTATAACAACCCCCATGGGCGTGGCCATCCCAAAATGAGGTGTGTTCAGATACATTTCTGGCGTATTGATAAACAAACTGAAAACAACCTCTCCAGACATCAACAGTCAGACGGAGAACATGGAAACTCCACCCAGATTGGGATTCGAACCGGGAATCCCTAGCGCTGAGAGGAGAACATACTAACCACTGAGCCACCGTGCCGCCCGAAGCACGGAATGCAAATCAAGTAAAAAGAAAAAAAAAAAAAACTAAAGCTTTTCAATTAAACCAGAGGGTAAGGGTTGGACAGGATCCTATAGCTGCACATTAACATGCTGAGTAAGAGCGTTCAGTGTAATCACAGTCCAATTATCTCTGAAACCTGATGTTCAGGAGTTCAATCACTGAACAGTGGATTCAGCCACTCATAATTGGACCCAACCTCATTTCTCATGCTGCTCTCCTCATTAGTTAATGAAATATACTGAAACATGTTAATGCTTATTATTAGATTATCGCTGATGGTTTATTATCTTAAACAGACCGACTAACCGGCGCATCCTCCTGCCTCCTCCTGGAAAACGTCTGCATGTTTATCTTTACATCAGTGTGACATTCTTAGAGAAGCATTTATTGAGGGAAGCTAATACACTATAAACACCAACTACAGCCACTAAAGCAGTGTTTGAATGTCTGACATCAATGGGATGCACAACTGGCATGAATAAAACATGAACCCGGATGGTCAGGTGTTATGGCATTTAAGAAAACACTCGTCTCTCATCTCATTGTATTTCATTTTCATTGCAAACAATATAAATAGAATTCTTTCCTAAAAGATTGAGATAATCCTGAAAAGCGGCCTTCGGTGTTCGAGTAAACAGCTCGCTTTAACCCCTGACAGGTTCTTAATGTTATTATAGGTTCTATAGTTACTATACATCCTAATGCAGAGGGTATATTAAGTCCACATTATAAGATTACCTATGAGGTGGGGGGTGTTGTGGGGTGGGGGGGGGGGGGGACTGTGGCTCTAATGTATAAGTCTATGTTGCGTATACTAACACTATGGGGGGGGGGGGGGGGTCAATGCAAAATAAGCTTTACTATAAGATGGTTGATTGCCCCAAAGAATTACATTGTATGGTTGTTTTGGAACTTGTGTTATATTTATCTCATCTCATTATCTCCTGCGTAATCTTCTACTAGGGTAATGGGGGGGGGGGGGGGGTTGGGAAGCTGGGCAGATACGACCAGGACAGGGCGCCAATTCATGACTGGGCACACCCACCCATACACTATCCATCCATCCATCATCTTCCGCTTTATCCTATATTAGGGTAGCGGGGGGGTTCCCCATGCCCATCCAGGGGAGAACGTTTCAGGCACTGGGCAGATACACCCAGCACAGGGCGACAATCTATCACTGGGCACACTCACAAACACACACACACTATATTGGGCAATTTGGAGAATTCAATTCACCTTGATCCATGTTTTTGGACTGTGGGAGGAAACCAGAGAGAACCCGGAGAAAACCCACGCGGACACGGGAGGAACATGGAAACTCCACCCAGATTGGGTTTCAAACCAGGAATCCCTAGCGCTGAGAGGAGGACGTGCTAACCACTAAGCCACCATGCCACCGTTTCATACACTATATCAGGGCAATTTAAAGCAGCCAATTTACCTTGAATCCATGTTTTTTTGACTGTAGGAGGAAAGCGGAGAACTCGGAGAAAACCCACACAGACACGAGGGCAACATCCACTCAGAATCCGGATCCCCAGCGCTGATGTGTTTATCACATCAATTGACTTGATCCATGTTTTTGGACTGTGGGAGGAAACCGGAGAACCCACGCGGACATGGAAACTCCACCCAGATGGGTATTCGAACTGGGAATCCCTAGTGCTGAGAGAACATGCCAACCACTAAGCCACCATGCCTTTAAATTAAGTCATTATTGTTATTTACAAGAATGTACCAAAAGTGGCGTCAACATAGGATGCTAAAATTGACCTACGTTACATTTAATCAACATTATTGTTGATAAGTTCCAAAAATACCCAAATGCTTTGGAGTTAGAGGTCAAAGTGCAAAAGCATCTAAATTTATTTGACCATAGTAGAAAATGACGCACAGCCATTTAATTAACCTGCACTGCTCGATTAGAGCAATAAATACCTTTAATGACCAAAACGTCTCAGCAAGTAAAATGGTTTCCTTGTACACGCAGACAGAATAGCCCCTCAGAGAATAACCGGGGATGAATTCATCCTGACGTTGGATGAAATGACCACAGGAGCAGGATAACTCTCGCCTAACTATGAGACGGGGCTTGAAACGAGGGTTTATTTGTGTCCGTGAGCCACCCTCTGGGAGGCTGTTACATTTAGGATTTGTGTTCTTTGCATCTGAAAGGGTTCTCCTAATCGGGCCACCGACTGAAGCCATGCAAATGGGGAAACCGGGGTCACCCTGGAAGCCATGTTAATGAGGTGCCGGCGGTGGGAGCGCAGAGAGAATGGGCCTCATGGAACACGCTTTAAGAAAACAATCTTTTGAGAGCGACGCCGTCACAATTACAGGACTGAAGGAGCTGACGAGCATTGATGAAACCAAACGCTCGATTGAGACGCCTTTCATGCAGACAGGTGTGGGAATAATCGGCAGGTCAACGTGAAGGGACGGAGCCTGGCACGAAGACGAGCAAAGCCAGAAGACCAACTTCAAGTATTCAAGTGTTTTATTTGACATTCCAACAATATAAAGTACTGTACAGTATATGTGGAGACGAGACGGCGTTCTCCAGGAACAAGGTGCACATAACAATTACCACACAACCAACATAAAGTGTACGTGTGCAAACACAAGGATCACAATAAATACAGGACGATACACAGTATAATAAACATTATTTTTATGTGTTATGTGTAGCACCTTGTTCCTGGAGAACGCCGTCTCGTCTCCACATATACTGTACAGTACTTTATATTGTTGGAATGGCAAATACAACACTTGAATACTTGAAGCAGGTTAATTAAATGGCTGTGCGTCATTTTCTACTATGGTAGGTAACAGTGCAGGTGGCCTTCTAGTGGTGTGAGCCACATGTGCCAAAAAGGGCGCCGTAACTCAGTGGTTAGGGCGTTGGGCTATCAATCTGAAGGTTGGGGGTTCAAATCCCAGGTCAACTGAAGTTACCAATGTGGGTCCTTGAGCAAGACCCTTAACCCTCATTGCTCCAGGGATGTTGTGATTAACCCTGTTCTCACCTTGTAAGTTACTTTGGATAAAAGCGTCCAATAAATGACCAAATGTAAGAGCAAATGCAAAAAATGTCCCTGTGTCCCTCCCCATGTTCTCCCCGTGTCCGCGTGGGTTTCCTCCGGGTTCTCCGGTTTCCTCCCACAGTCCAAAAACATGGATCAAGTTAATTGAGTTCTCTAAATTGTCCCATATAGAGTGTGTGTGAGTGTGTACCCAGCGATGGATTGGCGCCCTATCCTGGGTGTATCTGCCCAGCGCCCGAGACGTTCTCCCCTGGATGGGCATGGGGAACCCCACCACGACCCTAATAGAGGATAAAGCGGGAGATAATGAATGAATGAATGTTCAACATGTTAGCAACGGATATGTTCATATTCGGTGGGATTGTTCAGGAGATGTGGTCGGATTCTTCTGGACTTGCCGTCATGCCAACAAATCCAGAGGAACGCTCAGACGAAGCCGTCGTTTTTGATTTCTTGGGAGGGTTCGGGGCGCGGGAGACAGCTTACCGCTGAGACGCATCGCCTTCTCGGCTTTGCGCTTCGTTTACGTCTGATGTACATTAGGCTGCCACTTTTCTTTTGCTCGTCCCTCAGGCAATAAAAGTCATTAACTCGAGAAGCCTGTAACAAAAGTACTTGGTATTTGTCTAGCTTATTATCAATACAGTGTTATCGAGGCTGCAGGGTGGAAAATGTGTGCGAGATAAAATCAATAAATAGGTGGTGGGAGGGTGGATGGAGGGGGGGTGGGTGTCGAACGGGTTTCAAAACGCCACACTACACTACACTACCACACTGGAAATTAACTGCATTTACTCCACTGCTTTCCGGAGCCAAGCGGAAAATGCAAATGCAATTAAAGCGAGCTGTTGCTCTCCATCCGGTACTTAGCATCTTCTCTCCCTCTAAAACCCCGCACTAATAAGCCAGCATGCTCGCTATCAAATGCAGCATCACGAATGCTGTGGCCACTCCATCGAGAGGAAGGGGGGAGTAAAGGAGTCAAAGAAGGGGCAACCGAGTAACGAAATTTGCCAAGCACCAGCTTAGTAAATAGAACAGAGAAGGGCTTTCTGCAAAAAAGGCTTCCCAAGAATTCTATTAATTCATTTGTCGACTCGCTTTAATGGAAATATGAAAGTCCACATTGAATACTTTTTAAAATTCACCGGCTAATAGATTAAAAGCCAATGCGAGGACCGGAAAGTAGAGTCCATTTTGTAATGGCGCCATTTTAAATACTTTGAAGTTCGGACTGTTCGGCGTCTTCCTCCTGAAAATGTGCAGGTTTAATGAGGTACGTCGTTTTGCCAAATTGTCTGGGTCCTGAGAAAATTCTAATTGACCAAATTCTCTAAAAGAGAGGAATTCAGTTTCCAGGAGGGGCAACAATCTGGCGGAGTGGTTAGCACAGCCGCCTCTCAGCGCTGGGGATCAAGGTTCGAATCCCAAACTAGGTGGATTTTTCATGTTCTGCCAGTGTCCACGTTGGTGTTCTCCGGGTTTCTCCCACGGTCAAAAAAATGGATCCTAAATTGCCCCATATGTGTGTCTGTGTGAGTGAGTATGCCCAGCGATAGCGTCCTGTCCTGGGTGTATCTGCCCCTATAAAATCACTTTACTCTAGAAACATTACCATAAATCCTTTATTCCCAATGCCCAAAATCATCACTTAACCATTCATTCATTCATTATCTTCCGCTTTATCCTATTTTAGTGTCGCGGGGGGGTTCCCCATGCCCATCCAGGGGAGAACGTTTCGGGCGCTGGGCAGATACACCCAGGACAGGGCGCCAATCTATCGCTGGGCACACACTCACTCACACAGACATACACGCATACACACTCTATATGGGGCAATTTGGAGAACTCAATTGACTTGATCCATGTTTTTGGACTTTGGGAGGAAACCGGAGAACCTGGAGGAAACCCACGCAGACACGGGGAGAACATGGAAACTCCACCCAGATGGGGATTCGAACCGAGAATCCCTAGTGCTGAGAGGAGAACGTGCTAAACACTAAGCCACTGTGCCGCCCATCACTTAACCATCATTTAAAATATAAATGCAGTGATGTTCAGGAGCTGATTCAGAGACTGAATGAAACCTCTAAACTGAATGATTGAGTGTATAGTGTATGTCACTTTTTTAAAGAACACACACACACTGCCTAAGCACCTAAGGCTGCCTAAGACTTGCACAGTGTCATTACACAGCACCAGGACACACTCATTAAAGAACGCCAATGCGATCTCGGCTCGGCTGCTGAGGATGATTCCGATGATAAGTCTGCAGCGCATGCCTTACAGCAGACGCCGGCTACGAACGCAGCTCGAGCGTGACTGGTAGCTGGCTTCCGAAGGCGTTTGTCTAGCACGCGAGATGAGCGAGCATACGAGCTGGCATGGCTCTTGCCGTGCGAGCCTTTGTGCCTGCCAGACACTGCACCCCTGGACCAATCAGTCACTTTAAAGAGGAGTAGAACGTAGTCGTTTCCATTTAGAGTGACTGCAGGGGAAATGGGACGCGTGTCATAGTGTAGCTGTGGAATCCCTCAGCTGTCAAGAGTTATGAAAATGTGATGCTGACACGCATGCAGGCCCAGGTTCGGCCTAAACGGGTTCATTGTGATTCAGGTGGTGGCACAATGCGAGTGGGGGCTAACAGACAGAGCTTTGTGGAGGCATTTAAAGGGCAGAATAATAGATTTCATGCAGCAGCGGGATTAATTAGCTCGAAGGGGGAGGCAAATCTGATCCCCTTAGGGAGCCGAGTTAAGAGTTTGCATATTCGTCGGCGCTTTGATCACCCAGTGGGTGCCTGGTAGCCATGGTACGAACATACAATTGAACTACATACTGTTTGATATGAGGGTACTGTAGAAGTTCATTCTGGGTTCCTACACTAATTATAGGACCTTGAGGTCACCATGTATGTTTTTGAGGTACTAAGGTACCTTAGAGCATGGGTTCTTAACTGGGCACAACAGGACCTACATTTTCTCCTGCTCATTAAGTTGCAACCCACTTTTATAAAATACAAACCCAAAAATAATTCTTGAAAAATAGCCTTTAAAAACACATTTAAACATACATAAGCATGCAAAGCGAAGTTAAGAGTAAATTAATTAAGAAACGAATGGTGGTTACCATGGCAACAAGTATGCTGCACACGTCTGACACATGCCTCTCTCTGTCTCTATTTTTCAACATAAAAGACAAGTACAAAATCAGATGAGCATTAATTATTATTATCATTCATTCATTCATTCATTCATCTTCCGCTTTATCTTATATTAGGGTCGCGGTGGGGTTCCCCATGCCCATCCAGGGGAGAACGTCTCGGGTGCCGGGCAGACACACCCAGGGCAGGGTGCCAACCTATCGCTGGCCACACACTCACTCACACAAACATACTCTATATGGGGCAATTTGGAGAACTCAATTGACTTGACCATGTTTTTGGATTGTGGGAGGAAACCGGAGAACCCGGAGGAAACCCACACGGACACGGTGAGAACATGGAAACTCCACCGAGATGGGGATTCGAACCGGGAATCCCTAGAGCTAAAAGGCGAACATGCTAACCACTAAGCCACCATGTCACCCTAATTATTTTTAATTTAGAAAAAAAAAAAATCACAAGCTGTCCACCTGTTTTTGGGTTTTGAGTCACCAGTTGAGAATCGCCGCCTTATAGGAGACATATTCCACCTCTTCAAAGTCCGATGATTTACATTATTTTCTATTTCGTGTGAACAGAGAACTAAATTCCAGGAGGTATGTATACAAGAATCCCAGAATCACAATAATCCGAGTAAGAAAGTATAAAGTTGTAAAAGACGGGGAACCCCCCAAAAAATTGCAAATGAGAGGCGAGAACCACGGTTCCTTCCCAGAACACCAGCTTCTAATTTGTTCAATTTGTGTATTTTAGGGAGAGGAGCATCAGTTTCCCCCCATCGACTGTGCTCGCCCTCTGTTCTGACATCTGTTTGAGGATGTTTATCTAAAGGGTAAGTATGTTAAGGGAAATATTATGCTAGTGTTATTTGACTTGTCTTCTGTTTAAATCATAAACATGAACGAGAGCTGGAGAGGCGAGATCACAGAGTGGCCTGCACGACCACGGAGAGAGCGCCCTCGCCAGAGATCAAACTGTACTGACTTCATAGAGGACCGTGCTAAAATTCCCAATGGTGAGTATTATGGTATACAATTTACTTGTCATAAAAACAATACAAGTGGCATGGAGGCTTAGTGGTTAGCACATCCACCTCTCAGTGAAGGGGAACCAGGTTCAAATCAAAGTTTTCAACGTTCTCCTCATGTTTGTGTGGGTTTTCTCTGGGTGCTCTGGTTTTCCTCCCACAGTCCAAAAACATGGATCAAGGTCAATTGAATTTTCCAAATTGCCGCATATAGAGTGTGTGCCCAGCCATAGATTGGCACCCTGACCTGGGTGTATCTGCCCAGCGCTCAAAACGTTCTCCCCTGGGTGGGCATGATGACACCCCCCCCCACAACCCTAGTTGTGAAGATAGCAGAAGATAATGGGTGGATGGCTGGTCTATATTACCCCAATCTAGATAGCCTCTATATAGTTTGTGTGTCCAGTGATGGATTGGCGTTCTGTCTTGGGTGTACCTGCCCAGCGCCAAAAACGTTTTCCCCAGATGGGCATGGGGACCCCCCCCCCATGACCCTAGTAAAACAATGGTTGTTCGATGTGCTTCACCAACCAAAACCAGATGATGTTGTCCAAGTGGCCATGACTAAAATGGGGTTGTATTTTGGTTTTTGATTTTAATAAAAAAAAAAATCTTTGTAACATGGTCGCACAATCAGCTAGTTGATCAGCCTTAATGCAAAAAGCTCCCGGTTCGATTCCCAGCTGTGGAACGGACAGGTTGTGTCTGTGTGGATCCTGCATGTCCTCCCTGTGCCTGGCTGGGATGTCTCCTGAATTTTTCATTTTTCTCCGAGCCTGAATAAACGGCACGGTGGGGTTCTGAAGAGCATCCGAAACAAAACATATATAAAACAGGGACAGTCAGAAAAAAAACCACAAAATAAGAGCACGGAGGAAAGTGGATTAAAGATTAAGATCGGTCTGTCTGCACAGCTACATCCATAGTGAATGTGACGCGTTAACATTCAGCTCAGTAGATAACACGGGAACTTTAAAACAGGGAAAATGTCAGGATTCGAATAACTTGTAGCTTTCAAAGAGAACTTCTCTTCGTCTCTGAATGAAATAAACTTTTTGCCTCCGAACCATCCATCCATCTCGCGGGGGGGTTCCCCATGCCCTTCCAGGGGAGAACGTTTCAGGCGATGGGCACACACTCACTCGCACAGACAGACACACTCTAAATGGGGCAATTTGGAGCATTCAATAAACCTTGGGCCATGTTTTTGGACTGAGGAATCCGGAGAACCCGGAGGAAACCCACATGGAATTGGAATTGGAATTTTAACGCCAAGACAGCTCATAGGCTATTTTCCTGGCAGGAGTTGTTAGTTTAGTAACAGTCTATGGGGGTAAAGAAGTCTTCAGATGTGCGTTTTAAGTCCAGTGAGCAGTAAAAATTTCAGTAATATTTTGGGGTTTCAGCGATGGATTGGCGCCCTGTCCTGGGTCTGTCTGCCCAGCGCCCGGGATGTTCTCCCCTGGATGGGCATGGGGAACCCCACCGCGACCCTAATAGAGGATAAAGCGGGAGATAATGAATGAATGAATTTTGGGGTTTATTTGAGTAAAAATGTCTTTTATCGTAGATGGAATGGAAAGCCACATGGACACGGGGAGAACATGGACTGGAATTCGAGCCGGGAATCCCCAGCGCCGAGAGGCGGACGTGACATTAATTCGTACTTCTCTGCATTCGCATGTCCACGACGGTCCATGAGATTTTATCTTCTTGGAGGATGTATCTATGACATCACAGCCATATTTGAATGGCATTTGTTCAAAGCTTAATACATCTTAACTGAGTCATGAGTAAACGTGCTGCACATTCTGTAACATGCCACCGAGTGGACGGATCCGGCGCAGGTGTGCATGCACCTGATGTGAAGCACCAAGTGTACTTAAGCCCACTTAATCAAGTCTACAGCACCGAGTCATTATACACGTTACATACCAAAAGACATTACCAGTTGCTAGACTGCACGGCACAGCGGACGACTCCAGATGCACATCTACACAGCATCCTCTGCTGTTCAGTCTCATGTGGTAGAGCAGCATCTCATTAGCTTGCTCTTAAACCTTTAGAGTCGAGTGGAGAACGTTTCAGGAGCTGGGTATATAAACAGGGCGCTAATCCATCGCCTGCACACTCACTCACAATACACTATATAGGGACAATTCAGATAAGGGCAATTCACCTTGAATCCATGTTTTTTGACTGTGGACATGCAGTCACTCACACAGACACCCTGTAATTTAGATGGGGCAATTTAGATCAGATTAAATCGAAGTTTTAACATCCCCCCCCCCATGTGTGCGTGGGTTTTCTCTGGGTTCTCCGGTTTCCTTTCACAGTCCAAAAACATAGATTTAAGATCTGCTGCTGCTCTATATTGCCCCAATCTAAATTGCCTCTATATAGTGTGTATGTATGTATGTATATATATATATATATATATATATATATATATATATATATATATATATATATATATATATATATATATATATATATATATACACACACACACACATGCATGGATCAAGGTCAATTGAATTCTCCACAATTGCCCCATATAGTGTGTGAGCGTGTGCCCAGTGATAGATTGGCGTTCTGTCTCAGCGCCCGAAAATGACCCTAGTAAAACAATGGCTGTTCGATGTGCTTCACCAACCAAAACCAGATGACGTTTCACTGATGATTTCAGCCGGTTCACCTTAAATCCTTGTTTTTGGACTGTCAAAGGAAACTGGAGAACCCAGAGAAAACCCACGTGGACAAGGGAACATGGAAACTCGGGATTCAAACCTGGATCCCCATCTCTGAGAAGCTAACCACCATGAAATCGAACCCCGTACCTTCTGTCTGGGAGGTGGACGCACTATCCACAGTGCCACAGTGCATTTTTTTGTGCATCAGCACTATTTAAAAACATTAAGCCCATTGGAACAATCCTGCCATCGCAGAGAGGAAAGGGGAGCATTGTAGTGACTATAATCATGAGGTTAGATTTCCATTCCATTTCATTTCAAGCTCTCAGCCCACGATTCAAAGCAAAAGCAAAAAAAAAATAAAACAGTCCTCCGAATTTCCACCAGCCAGCAGCACCTTCCCATGTCCCCTAATGTGTTTACCAGCATTTAAGCCCGTCTCGGTGCTGACACTGACCCTTTCATTCAGCGCTCTGGATTATTTCCGTCCTCTCGCACTTAGTCTCACTTAGTTCCTGCCCTTTTTACACTCAGCCAAACCGAAGCAGTAGTACACGCTGCCACCCTGGAACCGCATTACACGGCAGCTGTGCTGTCACAGACATTAGGTTCGAAAACATCGGCGGCATCATAAGGGTGGAGAACTCTCCCGAGAGTTCTGAAATGTTCTAGGTTCTATCAGACACTCGCTTCCTTAACAAGGCATAAAACAGCGAGTCATTAAAGCGCTGTCGAGTTAGCGGGCCATTGTGTACCTGCCCATCAAAAGACTGTGTGAGGAAAGCAGGGCGTTAGAACGATAATGAAAGAGACGCAGCGGGAAATGGAACGATGTGTGTTTACTGTGTTTACTGTTTGTGTTTGTGCATTTTGAAAAAAATGTGAAAATTATTTTAGTATTTTTATGACAGAAAAACACTTATAATGATCGTGGAGACGGAATCCAAAACTTATCTACGACTTCTTGAAGTTTTACAGTCGAATCCAAAAACACGTTGAGCACACACTCACTCAGCCAATTCACCTTGAATCTATGTGTTTGAACTGTGGGAGAACTGTGGAGAACCCGGACAAAACCCACACAGATCCGTGGAGAACATGAAAACTCCACTCTGATTGGGATTCGAACCTGGAAGCTCAGCGCTAAGAGGTGGACTTTCTAACATTTGATTTAAATGTTTATATTAAGTGTCCAGCGATGGATTGGCGCCCTGTCCTGGGTGTATCTGCCCAGCGCCCGAGATGTTCACCCCTGGATGGGCATGGGAAACCCACCGCGACCCTAATAGAGGATAAAGCGGGAGATAATGAATGAATGTTTATATTAAAAAATGCATTTCAATGACAGAACCCCATTTGCGATGATTGTAGAGTCAGAATCCAGAACTTTGCGGAATGAAGGAAGTGCTGCTTTCAGGTTCAAACTAACATTTGAACTCAATTTTGTATTTTTATGACAGAAAAACGTTTATGATTGTGGAGTCGGAATCCAGAACTTTACTATGAATTCATTTAAGTTTTACAGTCGAACCAAAAACACGCCGGACATCTCACACCGCAAAAAAAATCAATGTCAATTAAAAAAAAAAAAAAAAACACAAATCAATGAAAAAAAAAATGTCCATTAGCGAGGACAAATAGTGAGCGAATTTATCTAGAGTTCTTAAAACAAGAAAAAAGGTTAAAAAAATTTTTTGATTATTTAGCTTTTTAATTCTATTCGAGTCAAAAGCAAGATTTCTTGCACATTTTAAAGCTTTTCTAACTTGATAAGATTTCATTTTAGAAGCGAGCAGCCAATTCACCTTGAATCCATGTGTTTGGACTGTGGGAAGAGACCGGAGAACCCACTGAACCCACAGATCCGTGGAGGACATGGAAACCCCACTCTGATCGGATTCGAACCTGGAACCCCAGAGCTGAGAGGTGGACGTGCCGACCACTAAGCCAACGTTGGATTTTGATTTCATATTAAAATGAAAATGCATTTTTTATGACAGAACCCAGTTTAAAATGATTGTAGAGTCAAAATCCAGAACTTTGCGGAACGTCACAAATCTCTGGCAGCACAGACTCGAAGATTTAAACTCCACTCAGAGAATGTTGCTAAGCAAATCACCTCGAACACACTGTATCCCAAAAAACTTTAAAGAAACGAGTAAAGAAGCCGCAGCTTAAAGCATTAAAGAGTTAAAGTTCGACAGTTTCCGTCTTCAGCAGCAGATCAGGTCCAGCAGCGCATCATGATCTGACTTTAAGATCGTACGATGATCAGGTTTCTGTTTAAACAGCTTTCTCTTCGTTATCCACACCGAGGCTGGCCAGTTATTTCAGACCTTATGTACACAGACCAACGTAGAAACATGTTGTGATGTCAAGTCAACACGTACAGGACACGCTGTCCCAATATAAAGCACATCAGTGGACTCTTAAATATCCACACCGTCCCTGGAACAGAACCTGAGGTCCGACGGAGTCACAGAAGTCCGCAAAAGAATACACAATGTCTCTTGAAGGTCCAATATTAAGCCTTAAGAAGAAAATCATTTGGATTTTGGGTGACGGACTTCGATTTAAGACTCATTTCTTATTACAACTTATTTAAACTGAATTTTCTAAAAGTCTGTTTATTGTGGCTCAACTGCGAAAATAATTAAATATGAATCATTTAAAGTGCATGAGCTTAGTGTTTTTTATTTATTTTTATATTTATTATTTCTTGGTTATTTTTATTTAACATTTTAAACAAACCTAAACGACTCCAGAGAGTTCAGAAACACACACAGGAGACCGGCTTTGAGCTGCATCTTCAAATCTACACAACTTGGAAAACTTAAAATTAGTTTAACTGTAAACTGTTAAGCTCCTCAATCCAGGTGACTGGTTCTGAAACCCCGACTTTATACAATAAAGAATAACGACACGTCTCTGAGTGAATGATGGTGATATTGATTTGTGAGACAGTGTGAATAGAGATAGTAGGTGACCGGGTTTGAGTAGCATTTTATCAATTCTACACAATTTAAAAACTTTGTTCACTTAAAAGTATACATCATATAAACTGGGAGCCCATCATCCTCAAAACATGGATCGATTTAAAGTTTTTTTAAAGTACTTTGAGTTCTTCAGTATAAATTGTAAGCCCATCATCCTTAAAACATGGATCTTTGAAGTTTACTGTTGTAATCTTTTAAGTTTAGCCAGATTGCACATGCTCCTTTACCTCTGTGTATGTTTTGTAAAATTCAAGGTGACTGGCTCTGAAACCCAGACTTTATACTATAAAGATAACGACACATCTCTGAGTGAATGAGTGAGATAGTGATTTGGAAGACGACAAGAATGTAGAAAGTATGTGACCCGATTTGAGTTGCATTTTGTCAATTCGACACAATTTAAAAATTTTGTTCACTTTAAAGCATACATCATATAAACTGGGAGCCCATTATCCTCAAAACATGGATCTGTAAAGTTAACTTTTGAGTTTAGTCAAATTACACATGCTCCTTCACATCGGTGTTACTTTTGCAAAACTCCAGATAAATGAAATTGGAACAGTGACTTTCTACAATAAGGGGAATGATGAGACATCTCTGACTGAATGATTGATATAGTGATTTGGAAGAGGATATGAATGTGACCTGGTTTGAGTTGCATTTTGTCAATTCGACACAATTTAAGTTAGGTTATATAAACTACGAGCCCATCAGCCTTAAAAAGAAGGATCTGTAAAGTTTACCGATGTAAACTTTTGAGTTCAGTCAACTTGCACCTGCTCCTTTAGCTCTGTGTTTGTTTTGTAAAATTCCAGGTGATTGAAAATGGAACCCCGACTTTCTACAATAAGGGGAATGATGAGACATCTCCGAATGAACGATTGAAATAGTGATTTGGAAGACGATATGAATAGATGGCAGGTGACCTGGTTTGAGTTGCATTAAACTTAGTTAATATAAACTATGAGCTTATCGTCCTTAAAAACATTTTTAATAAATAAAGTCTACTGATGCTCCTTTACCTCCGTGTTCCTTTTGTAAAATTCCAGGTGATTGAAATTGGAACCCTGACTTTCTACAGTAAGGGGAATGCTGAGACACCTCTGAATGAATGAGATAGTGATATGAATGTGACCTGGTTTGAGTTGCATTTTGTCAATTCTACCCAAATAAAGTTAGTTTATATAAACTATGAGCTTATCGTCCTTAAAAACATTTTTAATAAATAAAGTTTACTTATGCTCTTTACCTCCGTGTTCCTTTTGTAAAATTCCAGGTGAACCCTGACTTTCTACAGTAAGGGGAATGCTGAGACACCTCTGAATGAATGAGTGAGATAGTGATTTGGAAGACGATATGAATGTGACCTGGTTTGAGTTGCATTTTGTCAATTCTACCCAAATAAAGTTAGTTTATATAAACTATGAGCTTATCGTCCTTAAAATATTTTAATAAATCTTTCCCTCGGTGTTCCTTTTGTAAAATTCCAGGTGATTGAAATTGGAACCCCGACTTTCTACAGTAAGGGGAATGCTGAGACATCTCTGAGTGAATGACTGAGATATTGATTGGGCGTGAATGGGGACTCACTCCTGATATTCTGTTATAATAATAATAATAATAATAATAATAATAATAATAATAATAAGGAGTAAAGAAAAGAGATTTCCACTCCAACTAATCAATCAGGGTTATAATAATAGATAATGGCTCCCACGCCGGGGTGTTGACACAGGGTCAGCGCGTCTCTGACCCGCGGCTGCAGGGCAGAGGCAGCAGAAAAGCCGCAGATAACAGAAGCCTGCTCAGTGGCAGCTCCTCGATGCCCCTGCCCCCTGCCCCTGCCACTTTCCCTCGCATTGCCCCTCTCCCTCGTGCTGCTTTTCCTGCGTCTCCCTCTTGGATCCACACTTCGGCTCGCGTCGCCCAGGTGCCACCCTCTCCCCCTCACGTGCATTACGCAGTCGGCATCCCGATGCCACCCATCCAAATTCAACTCTAATCAGAAACTGCGATGTCTTTCAGGTGTCCCATCCCGTGCGCCCCATGTGATCAGCGCTCCGGCACAGTGTCCACAGTGTCCTCCATCACAACTAGCAGAACGCAGCAGAACCCAAAAAGTGCGAGTACTTACTGAGATGCTTGCGCGCGCGCTCCTCTGTCCGCGTCTCGTCTCACTGGGTCTCACAGGGTCTCACAGGGTCTCACAGGGTCTCACAGGCTGGACAGTGGATGAGGACAGCGGTGTGGAGGCTCCAGCGCGGCGGATCGCTCTGCTGAAGGCACGGCGTGCTGCACGCGTCTGTCTGCGCCTCGGTGCGCTGCGCGCGTGGGGATGTGGGTGTGTGCGCGCGCGCGGCTGTATGTATATGTGTGTGTGTGTGTGTGTGTGTGTGTGTGTGCGTGCGTGCGTGCGTGCGTGTGTGTGTGTGTGCGTGTGTGTGTGTGTGTTATCAGGCGGCTCACACTGCTCTGTCTGAAGGGGAGCTAAAGCACTTTTAAACTCGCTCAGCCTCCCCATGTGACCAGCTCGCAGCAGCCGGGCAGGACTGCACTAATGCCGCTTCCTCCAGCCACGCTGCGCCCCCTAGCCACTGTTTTGAGAAGTGCAGGCGGGGAGAAAGCCACAGGCACCAAGCGCTCTGCTTATCTTAATTTCTTACACAACTTACACAACGGCGGCACGGTGGCTCTGTGGTTAGCACGTTCTCCTCTCAGCACTAGGGATTCCCGGTTCGAATCCCCATCTGGGTGGAGTTTCCATGTTCTCCCCGTGTCTGCGTGGGTTTCCTCCGGGTTCTCCTGGTTTCCTCCACAGTCCAAAAACATGGATCAAGTCAATTGAGTTCTCCAAATTGCCCCATATAGAGTGTGTATGAGTGAGTGAGTGTGTGCCCAGTGATGGATTGGCGCCCTGTCCTGGGTCTATCTGCCCAGCGCCCGAGACGTTCTCCCCTGGATGGGCATGGGGAACCCCACCGCGACCCTAAAAGAGGATAAAGCGGAAGATAATGGATGAATGAATGAGTTTGCTTAAATTTGACTTAAAGTGAAAGTACATCTCATCATCTTCTGCTCAATCTTCTAGGGTAGGGGTCCATGCCCATCCAGGGGAGATCGTTTCGGGCAGATACACCCAGAGCAGGGCACCACACACTCATGCAGACTCACACACACACACACACACACACACACACACACACACTATAAAGGGGTAATTCACCTTGAATCCATGTTTTTTGGGGAAACCGGGAGAACCCAGAGAAAACCCACACAGATATGGGGAGAACAGAAACTCCACTCAGATCATGATTCGAACCTGGATCCCCGGCCCTAAGAGGCAGATGTGCTAACAACTACACCACCATGCCGCCCCCTACAGTTATTTTACTTTTAATTCACATATTATTAAGTGGCTTCATTTTTGTATTATTTAATACCAACCTTTTAAAACACATCGTGTAGCCTGTAAGATGTCTTTTGCCTTTTTTAAAATAAAACAAGAATAAAACAAACGTACTGACTCTCTGACAGAAATGGTCAGGGCACCTAACAGGCTTTTAAAACCCTCCACTTTTCTCTGTCCATCACAACATAAGCCATGCCATTTATTTCGGTTTGTTGTGCTATCTAACCCAGAAACGGCTCCGTTTTTTGTTGTATCCCATTCACTCGTGTCTTTCAGCGGAGGAGGCTAAGCCTCATTTAAGTAATGTTTTAAGTCCTGTGCCCTCTTCCCTGCTGCTGCTGCTCGCCCAATGCAAATGAAGCGACTGTTGCAAGGGAAAGAATCTGGTTCAAATAAACACACATGGTGTGCATTTACAAATCAATACCCCATGCCCAGCAGGGCCGCAAATTAAAGATGAACAGCCCGGCAGCTGCCCAGTGACAGGGCACGAACCCCTTCCCACTAACTGGCAGTAAGAGCACATCCAAATGTGTGTCAGATTCATTTTAGGAATGAGTTGACGTGTCCTGGGCTTTTACTTAAAGTTCCACTACTGTGGCAGGAACAAAACATCCTTAATTTATTATCCATCCATCCATTATCTTCCACTTTATCCTCTATTAGGGTCGCGGGGGCGGTTCCCCATGCCCATCCAGGGGAGAACGTCTCAGGCATTCGGCAGACACAACCAGGACAGGACACCAATCCATCGCTGGGCACACACTCACTCACACAGACATGCACATAAACACTCTCTATATGGGGCAATTTGGAGAATTCAATTGACCTTGATCCATGTTTTTGGACTGTGGGAGGAAACCGGAGAACCCGGAGGAAACCCACGCGGACACGGGGAGAGCATGGAAACTCCACCCAGATTGGGATTCGAACCGGGAATCCCTAGCGCTGAGGGGCCAACGTGCTAACCACTAAGCCACCGTGCCGCCCTCCTTAATTTATTATGAAATATAAATGTTCTTGGGCGGCACGTTGGCTTAGTGGTTAGCATGTTCTCCTCTCAGCGCTAGGGATTCCCGGTTCAAATCCCCATCTGGGTGGAGTTTCCATGTTCTCCCCATGTCGGCGTGGGTTTCCTCCGGGTTCTCCGGTTTCCTCCCACAGTCCAAAAACATGGATCAAGTCAATTGAGTTCTCCAAATTGCCCCATATAGAGTGTGTTTGTGTAAGTGAGTGAGTGTGTGCCCAGCGATAGATTGGCGCCCTGTCCTGGGTGTATCTGCCCAGCGCCCGAAACGTTTTCCCCTGGATGGGCATGGGGAACCCCCCCCCCCCCCCGCGACCCTAATAGAGGATAAAGTGGAAGATAATGGATGGATGGATGGATGGATAATAAAGATTTCTTAATTCATGATGCCTTTTGTGGGTGACATGATGGCGTAGTGGTAACTACATCTGCCTCTTAGTGCGGGGGATCCAGGTTCGAATTCCATGCATTAGGGTGGAGTTTCCATGTTCTCTGATTTCCTCCCACAATCTGAAAACATGGATTCAAGGTGATTTGGCTGCTCTGATTTGCCTCTACATAGTGTGTGAGTGAGCATGTGCTCAGCAATGGACTGGCACCCTGTACCCTGCACCCCCCCCCCCCCCCCCCAGGGTGACACAAGCAGAGGATTAAGCAGAATATATTAAGTTGGGTTGCATTTTCTCTTCATAACATTATTTTTAAAATGTTTAGAATCTGAGCGGCATGGTGGCTTAGTGGTTAGCACGTCTGCCTCTTTGTGTTGGGGTTCCAGGGTCAAATCCCAATCTGGGTAGACTTTCCACGTTCTCTCTGTGGCCGCTATAAATTGCCCCTATTTGAATTGCTACTATTTAGTCCTCAGAGAGCATCTTTATCTTATTTGCTGTGGATGGAACATTCTAATACATTGCTATACATTAAGGAGTCCCATGTGTTCTCTAAACTCTGTAGCCAAATGTTCTTAAAGTATTTATATAAAAAGATATTTCTGAAACTTTCATTCTGGATCATGGCATCTCTGTTGGTGCTGTGTTGTGCCTTGTTATTTATTGGGGCAATAAAACTACAGAATAAGAAAATAAAGAACTTTTTTTTTACTTGTATGTACTGTAGGGTTACAGATTCAGAGGAACTTTGAAATACAAGTTTCATTTGAAACGATATACAGAACTGTTATTGCAGAAAGCAAACAATAAACAAATGTAAAGACATGAAAACGACTTTTTAGATGAAAAGCGGGGAGATGTTTGGTGCTGGTCCTGTCATTGTTTTCTGTATAAAGAGCAGCGGTGCTTTGCTTTAAGTGGCACATAGCTTGGTTTCGCCGTTTCATGGCTCTGTTTTGATGCCATGCTGTGTGGTAGGCATTGATGCGCTTTATAAACATAAGAGCATTGAATTTGCTTTATCAAGTTTAAATATATACCAGGAATCAGCATGCGTTTCTATAAAAAACTTTCTGAATCAACTACCTATCCATCCATCCATTATCTACCTCTTTATCTTCTACTAGGGTCGCGGGGGTTCCTCATGCCCATTCCAGGGGAGAACGTTTTGGGCACTGGGCAGATACACCCAGGACAGGACACCACTCTCACACAGACACACTCTATATGGGGCAACTTGGAGAATCCAATTGACCTTGATCCATGTTTTTGGACTGTGGGAGGAAACCGGAGAACCCGGAGGAAACCCACGCGGACACGGGGAGAACATGGAAACTCCACCCAGATTGGGATTCGAACAGGGAATCCCTAGCGCTGAGAGGAGAACATGCCAACAACTAATCCACCCTGCCGCCCTTAATCAACTATGATTTTTATTTTGTATTGAAGTCTATCTATGCACTTCTATTCAAAAGTTTGAGAGCACCCCAATTTTTCCAGGTTATATAGATGTTTATACTGTTTAATCCTAAAAATGGACTTAAAATTTATTCTTACAATAAAAAAATATGAAATAATGTTGGGTGGTGTATTGTTTCTTGTCAGTTCTGCAGTGACACTGATGTGCTGAGGATTTTTTTTGTGCAGCAAAATATAAAATTAGACCCTTATTTAACAAAACCTTTCAACTCTAACTTGGTTTCTGGGTTGTTGTTAATCTCCACCTTCCAGTGTCCTGGTTTCAGATTTGAAATGTAGCCGCGCCGCCGCCAGCGCTTCAGTGCCTCGAAACAGAAACGGCAAACCCAAGTGCGCCATCACACTGTCATTCTGACAACATTCACTCCTATTACATTAACGTCAGTCAGACTGCGAGTCAGATGAATGCTTTGAACTTTTCTCCTTCAAGAGCCATGCAATCACCGCGCCAGAGCAGAAAGTCATGACAAGCCTCTGTGCAGTATTACTCCAGGGCCCTTCTCATCCCATCCCTTCAAATTAAATGCATTAAACACAGACTCTGACAACCTTACCATTTCTGAAGGAATGATCAAGAGGTGGGTATACTCAGTGCGCAAACATAGCAGAATATCCCGTGCAATGTGACCGATTCATTTTATAACGAAACCAGATCTTAATAACATAGATAGAAACCAAGCCCAGCCACCAGACCAACGGGTTTTACATCAGCATTTTACGGTTTGGGACATGAACTCTCACAAACAGATGGATAGATGTGATTTAGAACTCATTTATATTCCTTCATCCATTATCTCCCGCTTTATCCTCTATTAGGGTCACGGGGGGGTTCCCCATGCCCATCCAGGGGAGAACGTTTTGGGCGCTGGGCAGATACACCCAGGACAGGGCGCCAATCCATCGCTGGGCACACACTCACACACACTCTACATGGGGCAATTTGGAGAATTCAATTGACTTGATCCATGTTTTTGGACTGTGCGAGGAAAAACCAGAGAACCGGGAAACCTGAGAGGGACGGAAACCACCCCCGTGCCCCCCCACGTCTTTATTTATTTTCTTAACCGCCCCCCCCCCCCCCCCCCGACCCTAGTATAGGATAAAGTGGAAGATAATGGATGGATGAAACTGGAGTTAACAAAACAAGTATTTGCAAGGAGCACCAAGCCTAATCTTTAAGTTCTCCTTTGAGAACCAGGCCAAAATATTGTGTGTACCCCTAATTATATGGATATATCGATTGATATATGGATCACACATCACTATTATGAGGGGTGGCACAGTGGCGTAGTGGCTTGCTATACATTACCTCTTCATATTGGAGGTGTGTGTGTGTGCGCGTGTGTGTGCCCTGAGATGGACTGATGCTCTGTCCTGGGTGTATCTGCCAAGCACTAGAAATGGGGCACCCCCTTCAACCATCAACCCTAGTTCTGTATCTATCTATCTATAGTATGTATGTAAATGACAATTTCCCCACCTGTTATGATATTAATATCATGTTGTTTTTTTAATAAATGGCGGCACGGTGGCTTAGTGGTTAGCACGTTCACCTCTCAGCACTAGGGATTCCCGGTTTGAATCCCCATCTGGGTGGAGTTTCCATGTTCTCCCAGTGTCCGCGTGGGTTTCCTCCGGGTTCTCCGGTTTCTTCCCACGATGTATGTCATTATTACCCAAAAATACCAAACACATTCATTCATTCATTCATTATCTCCCGCTTTATCCTCTATTAGGGTCGCGGTGGGGTTCCCCATGCCCATCCAGGGGAGAACGTTTCGGGCGCTGGCAGATAGACCCAGGACAGGGCGCCAATCCATCGCTGGGCATACCAAACACAATGGTGCGCATTGTTAATTGTATACCTACGTCCGACTTATGTGCATGTATTCATCTTAAAGTAAGACAAAAGTTAGCAATTAAATTAATTTAAATGTATTAATATTTTATTGTGCAATGTTTAAAACAAGTAATTATTCATTTTGAGCAATAGTGTACTTAAATACAACACTGATGAATACAGAATAAATCCTATATTAATACAAGCATAAGATTTCTGTTTCATTTTAATGTCTGGAGTTATCAGAATTTAATGCTTCTTTAAAGTTAAGTGTCTGTAACTTTCCATGTAATTTACTTTCAAATGCTTAAAGCAATGCCATGTGTCAAACTCAACTTAAAGCTATTTTAATAGATTTCAAAATACACAGGCTTAGAATAGAGAAACTGGCACCTCTGTTATTACAACAGCACACCCAGAGCACCTGTTCTAGCTTCCTCCAGCACTATGTAACCTGCCTGGATTTCACCGGTATGAGCATGGTATGATTGATATTGATATGGATGACTGGTCTTTCGTAATGCGATGGATAGTCATGCTGTGTTTGCTTGCTGTTTGCATTTTAACACAAACCTGGATCAATTTCAATCAGTTTCAGTCCTTGTAAAAATTGGACCCAAAAAGACGGGAAAACAGGACGCAGGTTAAAAAAGATATCAAAGTGTAATTTTGAAAACAACCACTTGTTCCATGGTATTAACCTGGGTTTATCTGGCACGCTGGGGTAGTAGTTGGTGGTATGTCTGCCACTCAGTGCTTGGGATTCAGGTGCCAATTCTGAATTCCCCAGTGCCCAAAACATTCTCCCCTGGATGGGCATGGGGAATCTCCTCGTGACCCTAGCATAGGATTAAATTAAAGATAATGGATGGATGAATCGGGGTGGCATGGTGGCTTAGTGGTTAGCGTGTTTGCCTCTCAGCACTAGGGATTCCTGGTTCGAATCCCAATTGGGGTGGAGTTTCCATGTTCTCACCATGTCCATGTGGGTTTCCTCCGGGTTCGCAGGTTTCCTCCCACAGTCCAAAAACATAGATCAAGGACAATTGAATTCTCCAAATTTCCCCATATAGAGTGTGTTTGTGTGTGTGAGTGAGTGTGTGCCCAGCGATATATTGGCGCCCTGTCCTGGGTGTATCTGCCCAGCGCCCGAGACGTTCTCCCCTGGATGGACATGGGGACCCCCCTGCGACCCTAGTAGAGGATAAAGCGGAAGGTAATGGATGGATGGATGAATTAAAAGGTTAAATGTCCTGCAAACACTATGGAGTGTGGACAACAACCGGTCACCTGGGATTTACTCTATTATTAAAGTGCACGATTTTTTGGTAACGATGTACAATGGCACAATTATAGAACAGTCATGTTGAAGCAAGATGATTCGGCGATTTAAATTCCAGATGGGCAGCCAATATATTGTCCATGTGGAATTTGTATGTTCTTCATGTTTTTAATCCTCACGGTTATTAAAATGCTTACAGATAAAACGCGTGAGCAAATGTGTTGGTGGTATTTTCTCTCCCCCTGTCCAGCTGGGAAATCAAACCATTAAATTAGAATCAGTTTATTTTATAGAATGGAACTGTTTTCATTGCCTTTCAAACTAGATTTGTGTAAATTTAAAACAAAAAAAAATCCACACCATATTTCAGCTGTGTTACATCATTCTAAAGATTCACCACAGACCTAAGCTGCGTCAGGAGACTGGATGTCTTCAGACTCTGTAAATTGCTAGATGCTGATAACACCGCAGCCAATCATTTAACAGAGATTTTCACATAGAATACATTATTCTTTTCTGACACTGTGGCAAAGTTTCTACATATATATCCAATTAAACACACCTACCTGTCTCACACAGGCCATTACTGTTGATTTACAATTATTGATTGCAACAATGTTTGCTCTATGCCAAGCTTATTAATGTGTTTTTGTCAAAGTGGAATGGACAGCATTATACAGCAACAGAACATACAAATACACACACACACACACACACACGTCTGTGTGCTGTTTTCTATTCAGTAGTATCTGACCCTGAAATACACTATAGGCCAGATTTCAATAATTCTGAGGAAA
Organism: Corydoras sp. C115; assembly: GCA_019802505.1. Taxonomy (NCBI): domain Eukaryota; kingdom Metazoa; phylum Chordata; class Actinopteri; order Siluriformes; family Callichthyidae; genus Corydoras; species Corydoras sp. C115. The sequence continues at coordinate 1,532,682 of JAFMOC010000030.1, forward strand.
ACAGATTTGTAGTTTACAAACAATACAAAGGGAGGGGCAAGTTTATCTTCACCTATTGGAGTTTTACTTTGGCGTTGTACTTTTATAGACTCTAGTCCATCTGTTATTTTTTATTTTTTTGGTTAGTCCCCTACTGCACCTGAAGGTTTATATTTCATCAAATAACATGCTACACATGTTTCCACTTGTTATACCAGATGTTGTTAAGCTTTACAAAGCTAAGGAGTGGCTTCAAGTGCAGCTCTTGCTTGTTGGATAAAAATATGCATCCAAATCGACTTCAAAGAATAAAATGTCAAAATGAACTGTCAATGACAAACAGATCCACTGAGAACTCTGACTTCCTGATATGCCTTCCTCATACCATTTAGTTGTTTTATTATAGTTGTTATCAGTAGTATAACAATAATAAACAATAATATATACAATACAATAATATATTGTCATCATAAATATTGGTATAATTATAATAATAATAATAAGTGGCACGGTGGCATAGTGGTTAGCACGTTCGCCTCTCAGCGCTAGGATTCCCGGTTCGAATCCCCATCTGGGTGGAGTTTCCATGTTCTCCCCGTGTTTGCGTGGGTTTCCTCCGGGTTCTCCGGTTTCCTCCCACAGTCCAAAAACATGGATCAAGTTAATTGAGTTCTTCAAATTGCCCCATATAGAGTGTGTTTGAGTGAGTGAGTGTGTGCCCAGCAATGGATTGGCAACCTGTCCTGGGTGTATCTGCCCAGCGCCCGAAACGTTCTCCCCTGGATGGGCATGGGGAACCCCACCGCGACACTAATAGAGGATAAAGCGGGCGATAATGAATGAATGAATATTATTATTATTATTATTATTATTATATCTATAATGACAATATGTTAATATTTTTATAATTATTATTTATTTATTTATTTATTTTTATTATTAAAAATATCACCATTATCATCATCCTCATTAATATTATTGTAAATATAATAGTTATTAGTAGTAGTGTTACTATTATTATTATTATTATTATTATTATTATTATTATTAGTAGTAGTAGTAGTAGTAGTAGTAGGTGTATAAAAATCATCATTATTGTCATCATTATTATTAGTATACATAGTTTTTAAAAAGATTTTGTTGTGATTTATGGTGTAAAGACTTCTTTGTAGCACTTGAAGTTATAGTTAATTTTTCCCTGTATTAAAAGTCAATCTTAAATACCTAAACTGAAGCCTTACAATCATTGCTTAGTTGATAAGAGAGTTTGTTGAATTAATCATTCAGCACAAAGGAAAAGACAAGATCTCAGTGCAAACACGGGAGTCATTGTAGACCGTGGCAGCGTTTTGGTGTATTTAGATAAAAGACTTGCTGAAGCACTTTCTGTCATGCTAAACTGTTAAACCCTTGACATTGCTCTGGTTAATTCCAAAGGAAAAAAAGGAGTAAGGCTATGAATAAAATAAGAGAGACACTATTGTCAGACAACACATCGAGACTGATGATTCTCCCTCTAGGAAATCACTTGATGTAATGTTTAGATATTTTGTCCTTGACTGATGAGTGAGGGTGATTAATTATGGAAAAGTCTCCGACTCCAGCGACTTGTTTGCTGCCACATAATAATGTTTACAATGCGGTGGCCTTGACACTAATCAAACGGTGACTTTCCTGTTTGTAGAAGCGCAACAGACACAAGTGGAAAGAAAGGAACTGTTGCCTGAGCCTGATTTCGGAATAATAATTTTTCAAACATAACGCCATTCTAATGTTGGATTAAAGACTTTTATGTGCACATTTAGAGACGCCCTACTCCTCTTACAGTGTGCAGATCAGTTTCTGTAATATGTCCGAGCCGAGATGATCCCGGGATGAGTATTATTCACAGGCAAGGCCATTATGCAGAAAGCCATGCATGTTTCATTTTATCCGTTCCAGACACTCTGTCTAAACGTGTGAGAGCATGGCCTCTTTGAAGTTTGTTTTCAAATATCTTAGAAAGCGCACTTACACGCTGTAACAAATGGCGTCTTGAATTGTCTGTATTGCACATGTTGCACGTCATCTGTTACAACCTATACATCATTCCCATGCACACGCAGCCTCAGCTAGAATACGCTGCATTGTTCCTGCGAAAGTTCATAAAGTCTCTGAGGTTCGTCTGAGGTTTCATGTCTGTAAATGTTTCAGTGGTTGCTAATCCTGCTTTCGACAAGTGATGATGTTCAGTTGCAGTAAAACGAATGCCAGCACTCAAGCCAGATCTTCAGTTTTTGCCGGACCATGATATGATGAGGTGTCTAAATCCATTTCCCGACCTGGATTCCAACAACGATTCCCATTCAAATAAGATGAAACACCCTGTTCATGTTCACCACAATAACTTTTATATAAAATTCATATTTATAAGTTTTTGTGAGGGCGGCACGGTGGCTTAGTGGTTAGCACGTTCGCCTCTCAGCACTAGGGATTCCTGGATTGAATCCCCATCTGGGTGGAGTTTCCATGTTCTCTCCGTGTTCCTCCGGGTTCTCCGGTTTCCTCCCACAGTCCAAAAACATGGATCAAGTCAATTGAGTTCTCCAAATTTCCCTATATAGAGTGTGTATGTGTGAGTGAGTATGTGCTCAGCGATAGATTGGCGCCCTGTCCTGGGTCTATCTGCCCAGCGCCCGAAACTTTCTCCCCTGGATGGGCATGGGGAACCCCCCCGCGACCCTAATATAGGATAAAGCGGAAGAATGAATGAATGAAGTTTTTGTGAGCCGTTTTGCTGAATTTACCACACCTCGTAAAATCTGTAGTTCTATTTATCTTGAATGATGAATTTGATAAAATGAGACTTTTAGCTTTTATTACCATTAGACTAATTAGACTAATTAATTTTACCTACCACTTAAATTTGTTCATTTTACATGAAGGGCGGTGGCTTAGTGGTTAACACGTTCACCTTTCAGTGCTGGAGATCCAGGTTTGAATCCCGGTCTGGGTGGAGTTTCCCTGGGTGGAGTTCTCCCCGTGTCCATGTGGGTTTTCTCCAGGTTCTCCGGTTCCCTCCCACAGTCCAAAAACATGGATTCAAGTTAAATTGGCTGCTTCAAATTGCCAGTATGCAATAATTAAAAAAAAGACAATGCATTTGTGGAAATGAATGTAAAAAAAAATAGCTGTCCCTTAAAGTACATATCATTTAAAAGAATATTAGGTTGTTCTTGCATAATGGATGGATGTAAGTTAATTTTTAAAATGTTTTTTAAAACTTTCTAGTGTATGATTCCTATAATTCTCCATAACTTATTGAACTGGAATAGTCTTTCTGTCACTGTTATTCATTTATTTATTAATTCATTGCAAATTCATTTGCTTATTCTCTATTAGGGTCCCGGGGGTGGGGGGGTTCCCCATCCAGGGGAGAACGTTTTGGCTGCTGGGCAGGTACACTCAGGACAGAGCCCCAATCCATTGCTGGGCAATGTCACTGTTAGTACAAAAATAAAAATAACATTTTTAAAAGTATTATAAAAACCTGTTTATATACTTAAGCATTAATAAGCATTAATCTAATCTCTGTATATAGCAGCGTAGAGGTTAAAGTCAGGACAGTCAGTGCTTCACCCAGCTCAGCTTCAGTGCCCTCTGAACTAAGTAATCTGCAGTCTCTGCTGTTACCTCTATGCTGCTGTAGTCTGATATTCAAGAGACTGTGTTAAATTCAGTCTTAACTCCTCTAACAACTTTTCATTTTGTTCCCCTTTGAGGTGACACCAGCTCCTCAACCACAAAAATGCCAGAGCGCTACAGCAGTGACCTTTAAAAACTTTCAGCTTCACTGAGGATTAGAGTGACTTTGATGACGGAACTCAAATGAATTCAAATGAACTTTTGTTGATGTAACACACGGTTCTGATGGACAGAACCTTTGAATTCTATTTGACTAGGGGGTCTGCAGTGCTGCCTGGATGTTACTGTGAAGACCTTTGAGAATTTTCTTTTTCACCAAGAATGAGAGATATAATTTCAAAAAAAGAATGAACTAAATCAATTTATCTATTGTTGACAAATTTGGCCTTGAAATGAAATAATATATCCATCCATTATCTTCCGCTTTATCCTCTACTAGGGTTTGCGGGGGGGGGTTCCATGCCCATTGAGGGGAGAAGGTTTCGGGCGCTGGGCAGATACACCCAGGACAGGACGCCAATCTATCGCTGGGCAAACACTTACTCACACAGACGTTGATCCATGTTTTTGGACTGTGGGAGGAAACCGGAAAACCGGAGGAAACCCACGCGGACACGGGGAGAACATGGAAACTCCACCCAGATTGGGATTCAAACCTAGTGCTCCTCCACCCTAGATCTGAATGGAGGCATGACAGCCGGTGAGCGGCAGCTCTGTTTATCTCTTTAAAGAGATAAATAACAGGTAGACAACAAATGGATAGTACATTCCCAAAGGTAAGCAAAGTAATCAAACACACCAAGTCCTTTGAGTGAGCCTTAAATAATACCACTAATTAAACCTCGGGTGACGTGGCACACATCATCCCGTGGGGTAGGCGTGGCTCAGAAATCGCAGTAGGAGAGGGGAGTGTTACATTGGCCCTGAGTTTAAAACGCCATATTGCACAATTCTGTTTCTAAACCATGAAGATTAATGCTGTTCATTAAAATTCCAATTAGTGGGGCAAAAACAAGCCACATATGTTGACATTTACATGCGCTACAAAATAAGCAACGCTACACGACTGGCCGTGTTGAAGAAAAACAGTGCTGCGGATTGACAGCATTTGGCAGATTTAAGAACAGGCGAAAATCTTATGAGATGCAAGACAGTGATGGAAAAAATTTTAAAATCCACCACCAGTTCTTAATAATCCACTGTGAACCCAGATCTCTAGTGGGAGGAGAAGAATGTTGGGTTTGCAGCAAAATCTAGCCTCAAACCTTCTCCTGCGCTGCCGCAATGTGTTGCACATGTCTTTGAAAATGAACATGGACATAATGTGCCCTAGATGTTCCATAAACGAGGGTGCATCTCCTACGTTTTTCTGTAATTATTTTTTCCTCGCTGCGTGCTCGGAAGGTGATTGCAGTAATTACAGGTTATCTTAAAACCATAACTGCATTCGGAAAAATATTACTTATTCATTAACTTCTGCTTATCCGTACTGCTCAGGTTTGCAAGGTCAACACGTTTGTACCTTGATTGCGTTGCAGCTCTTTATTTTAATTGCAAGCACTACCTGCATGCTTATTGTGATGATGGGAAACATCGTGTGTTAAGCTGCTCATGTGAATATTACTATACTGTTAAGAGAAGATACTGACTGTGGGCTTCCCGGCGAGCCCGTCTCATGGGTCATGGCAACATAAGAAACAGTAAGCGACATCAAAAGTCAACAAAGACTGGGGACTTGGGAATGAGTCTGGAGGGGCTTAACCACAAGTTCTAAGCTTCACACATTTCACAGCATGATCTCGCCATTAGAACAATGCGGGAAGCATGAGATACATATGAAAATAGTTACAGCTTGGTAAAAGATAAATCAGGCTGAGCCTCTGAAGAATAAAGAGTATTGTATAGAAAATATAATTATAAATCAGGCTTTAAATTGAATGTAACATCAGATTCATTTCATTAGAACGTTGAAGTAGTTGGTTGGATGAACCAAACTTTTGACCTTTTGACAACTTCTCATTATCTACTGCTTAATCCTGTTCTAGATTCATGGAGGGTTCTCCATTCCCATCCAGGGAGAACATTTCAGGCGTTGGGCACACCCAGGACAGGATGCCAATCGATCCCGGAGTTATTTACACAGACACACACTATACAGGGGTAGTCTGGTGATAACCATTACACCGTCATGCTGCCATATAATATTATTAATTTATTTTATATTGCTTTATGGGTGGCACGGTGGCTTAGTGATTAGCATCTTCTCCTCTCAGCGCTATGGATTCCTGGTTCGAATCCCAATCTGGGTGGAGTTTCCATGTTCTCCCCGTGTCTGCGTGGGTTTCCTCCGAGATCTCCGGTTTCCTCCCACAGTCCAAAAACATGGATCAAGTCAATTGAGTTCTCCAAATTGCCCCATATAGAGTGTGTCTGTGTGAGTGAGTGTGTGCCCAGTGATAGATTGGCGCCCTGTCCTGGGTGTATCTGCCCAGCGCCCAAAACTTTCTCCCCTGGATGGGCATGGGGAACCGCCACCGCGACCCTAATAGAGGGTAAAGAGGAAGATAATGAATGAATACTTTATGGCACTTATTGAGAGTGATTATGAACCTCTACGGACAGTAACAGAGGATTATGACAATGGTTATAAAGTATTATGAATATGTTTTCAAGTCTTATGAGCTCATATATAATGCATTATAAATACAAGCTTCATAGAAAGTGTTACCATAAATTGATATGATGAAAAAGCTTTGGGTCCCTATTAACAGAGAAGAAGATAAATGAATGAGAAACGATTTAGAATTTGACTAAAAGATTTAGTTAATAATAATCTGGGATAATCTGCATGTACGTGCAATTTCACTCCACTCAGTTTCCTATTTCATGTTTTTGAAACATTTTATTCAGCACACCATGTTTTTCAAGCTTCAGGGCGTGTGGTAAAAACATATTTGCAGTCCATTTTTAGCTTTTGTACACATTCACCACACACATGTGCTTATTTTCTGCAGTATGAAACTAACTCCTACCACACAGTGTACAGACCAAATAATCCAATTTTGAGACAAGAAGGAACAAGAAGCTCCAAGCCTTAAAGTCACATTTTAAATGACCAATAGATTAAAAATCATTTAAAGGTAAGTTAAAATCCTGTACAAAAAAAGTTCAGTTTATTATTTTGGATATTAAAACATGATGTTGGGGGGAAACTAGTAAACTAAATGTCTTGTATAAATTCATCATTTATTTGGGTATTTGACCCACTGCATTTTGCATTTGCTGTCATAAGGAAGGACAAATTACGCCCAAAGGCGCAAATGTCATGTACAAATTCTTAATTAAAACTATGTTTTGGGCATATTACAATAAACTATTCGGGGTGTTACTTGATGTTCCCCTTCAGAGCCAGGTGCATTCTGACTTTGGCAGATTGCTATTTCAACAGTGCAGCTACCTGGACTCAACGCCAATTGGTTGATATGATCACAATCAGCGTTGCTAATTAAATGGCACAGCCGGAAGTTGTCAATATCGGTGTAAGATAGCAGGGTGTAAATTATTAAGTTAATATCCATAAATACGGTGAAGCTGCATTTAAAATTAATGATCCTTCTTTTTATAGTAAAAAATCAAAATTGCAAATTCTGTGAACTAAAAAATATATTGGAAATATGTTAGTGTGAAGTCCAATATAACGCCAAAGTTGTCCGTGAGCCGGTAAAATGTATTCACACTACACTATGATTTTTCCTCCTTTGAATCTATGGGCTGCAGCTCACACCATCAAACAGTAATAGACTATTATTCCAATCTTTAGGGTTCACAGCCAATACTACGCTTCCAGGCAGAAAAGCTTTCTTCTGGCATTTGTCAGATCCATATATATTTAATAGACTTCCAGTTGGTGAGGTGTGATTTATCACTTCTAAAAATATATATCCGCTCCTCCCAAATTCAATACGGTTGACTTTGTATTTCTCCAATGTTTGTTATTGTGCATATTGAGTCATAGATTGAATTGACCTTGTCAGAAATGAAGTCTTAATCTCTCAGGCTAAAGATTATTAGGCTGACTAGTTTAAGATTTTCATAACAGTTAAAGAAATGGCTTTACCTGTAAATAAAAAAAAATTATATATATATATATATTCATTCATTCATTATCTCCCACTTTATCCTCTATTAGGGACGCGGTGGGGTTCCCCATGCCCATCCAGGGGAGAACGTCTCGGGCGCTGGGCAGATAGACCCAGGACAGGGCGCCAATCCATCGCTGGGCACACACTCACTCACACAGACACACTCTATATGGGGCAATTTTGAGAACTCAATTGACTTGATCTGGAAAAAAAAATCCGGAAAACGGAGAACCCGGAGGAAACCCACGCAGACACGGGGAGAACATGGAAACTCCACCCAGATGGGGATTCGAACCGGGAATCCCTAGCGCTGAGAGGCGAACCTGCTAACCACTCAGCTATATATATATATATATATATATATATATATATATATATATATATATATATATATATATATATATATATATACATTTTCATTCACTCATTATCTCCCGCTTTGTCCTCTATTAGGGTCGAATCATTTATAATTGTCTAATATGAAATTTCTTGATGTTATTATGATGATTTTTCAGTGTAAACATTCATTTACGTGTAATTGGTCGAAATTTACCCATTGGTGGTAATTCAATACCAGATAGATTCACGCATATACACCCAGGACAGGGTGCCAATCCATCACTGGGCACACACTCACTCATACAAACACACACAAACTCTATATGGGGCAATTTGGAGAATTTAATTGACCTTGATCCATGTTTTTTGGACTGTGGGAGGAAACCGGAGAACCTGGAGGAAACCCACTCGGACACGGGGAGAACATGGAAACTTGGAAATTCCAACCGGGAATCCCTAGTGCTGAGAGGAGAACATGCTAACCACTAAGCCACCGTGCCGCCCTGAAACGTTATGTTGTACAACATAATTAATGATGAAGGACTCAGTAGGCACTTCATCTGGTCCATGACCCAGGCACGCAATCTCAACGTGACCCACAATCACACACACAGAAACAAAGTGTTGATAATGCAGTAAAGGCAAATGTAAAGTACAAAGGAGGAATACTCTCCCATGAGTGGTTGGATTAAAAGCAGATCTAAAAGTGCACTAGAACAAGATGGAGACACTGCATTTCTTTGATGGATGAGGGGATCTGACTGGCCTCGGTCTAAATGGTTTACCGTTGCACAGAGCAGTGTGCTATCTCAGCATGTCTGGCTGACAGAATGATACGTTTGGGCCTTTTAGCTCTGACTTTTGACATGCTTTACTTTACTTTTGTCAAAAAGGGAACACAACGTACCCAGTTATCAAAAAATATTCAGAGCTAAAGCTAAGATTTGTGGACCTGCTGGGAAGCTGCTCGAATCATGATTCAGTAAATATAAAGGCTTTGCTAAAAACCCTGCCTTGAGTTAGAAAGGCTGTGGAACATGAGCAAACTGAGCAACATTATCATGAACAAGTAAAGAGCACTGCTAATACTACCGAACATGTACTTTTACCAACTGGATTTTGATGGGGGCGGCACGGCACGGTGAGTAAGTGGTTAGCACGTTCTCCTCTCAGCACTAGGGATTCAAGGTTCAAATACCAATCTGGGTGGAGTTTCCATGTTCTCCCCGTGTCCGCGTGGGTTTCCTCCGGGTTCTCCGGTTTCCTCCCACAGTCCAAAAACTTGAATCGAGGTCAATTGAATTCTCCAAATTGCCCCATATAGAGTGTCTTTGTGTGAGTGATTGTGTGCCCAGTGATAGATTGGCGTCCTGTCCTGGGTGTATCTGCTCAGCGCCCGAAACGTTCTCCCCTGGATGGGCATGGGGAACCCCCCGTGACCCTAGTAGAGGATAAAGATAATGAATGGATGGATCGATTTTGCTGAGAACAAATATTCATCCATTCATTCATTCATTATCTTCCGCTTTATCCTATATTAGGGTCGCGGGGGGGTTCCTCATGCCCATCCAGGGGAGAACGTTTCGGGTGCTGGGCAGATACACCCAGGACAGGGCGCCAATCTATTGCTGGGCACACACTCACTCACACAGACACACTCTATATGGGGCAATTTGGAGAACCCAATCGACCTGATCCATGTTTTTGGATTGAGGGAGGAAACCGGAGAACCAAGAGGAAACCCACGCAGACACGGGGAGAACATGGAAACTACAGCAGCACTGCTGCACTAAAACCCCCTCACCACATCAGTGTCACTGCAGAACTGACAATAAACAATCCACCACCCAAATGATACCTGATCTGTGATGATCCTGACCAAGAGAGAACAAAGAACCAACAGGAGACTAACAAAAACAAAGAACACAGATGGACTACAGTCTGTAATTATAAAACTACTCAGTCCACCTACATGTTAAGTGGAGGAAATAGACAATGGAGCATGTCCAAACTTTTGACTGGAAGGCTACTGTAGTCGTTGCTTGTCATAAATAAGTTGTCCCATTGGCCATCTGGGAAAAAATATTCTTGTTTTTGGTTTTCTGGTTTCAACTGATATGCTGTGCATCATTTAGAGCATGAATCCTTCCCTGAGGACACCCTGTCTTACCTTTCTCTCATCTCTAACAAGAGCTCTGCTTATGATTTTCATGCATTTGCATGCTGCCTTTTTAGAGCCACTGGTACACTTTGCATATCATGCTCCCCGCTTTCATTGATGTCTGAATTATATAAAAATGTAACATATTCAAATAATAAAGCAGACTGAAAGAGACTGAAAAAACAGCAGTGATTTATAAAAAAAAGTGTCTTGACTTTCAACTGACTTTTTTTCACAAGTTCTTTTAGGTTGATTGCAAACTAACACCATGTATCAGCGGTTAAAGTGGCCTGACATTTGTAAGAAATGGACCGACAGCATCAGCACAGAGGAACGATGAAAGCTTACTGATGAGGTCACAGGAACATTTTATATACCAGCTGCATAAACAAAGCCTCTAAAACAGTCTTAACAAATACATCTCATCTCGTCTCATCATCCTGACCGCTTAATCGCATATTAGGGTCATGGGGCGGGATCCCCATGTCCATCCAGGGGTAAATGTTTGAGGTGTTGGGCAGGACAAGATTTTTAAGTCTCATTTGTAAGTCGCTTTGGATAAAAGCGTCTGCTAAATGACTAAATGTAAATGTAGGATGCATACAGAACCATTTCTGGATCTTCCCCCTCTTACCTTCACTCTTTCATTCATTCATTATCTCCCGCTTCATCCTCTACTAGGGTCGCGGTGGGGTTCCCCATGCCCATCCAGGGGAGAACGTCTCGGGCGCTGGGCACACACTCACTCACACAAACACACTCTATATGGGGCAATTTGGAGAACTCAATTGACTTGATCCATGTGAGGAAACCGGAGAACCTGGAGCAAACCCACGCAGACGCGGGGAGAACATGGAAACTCCACCCAGATGGGGATTCGAACCGGGGATCCCTAGCGCTGAGAGGAGAACGTGCTAACCACTAAGCCACCGTGCCGCCTACCTTCACTTTATCTTTTCAAAATACACTCCGACTTGTTCACTTCGCTCCTGTGATGATTGCCGCCTGGCGATTCCACCTCACCGAGGAGCGAATTCTCACTCCGTGGCGTTCACCACTGCAAAATGGTGGAACGATCTTCCCAACTCTGTCTGTAAAGCTGTATCACTAAGCAGCTTTAAGAAACTTCTGAAGACGCATCTCTTTAACAAATACCTGTTGTATTTGGAAAAAAATGGGGGGGCACAGCATCAAATAACAATCAGGTTTGATGAATTTACAGTGTAGTTGGTTTTCTGCATGGCTTCTGACTTGTAATGTTCTCATTTGTAAGTCGCTTTGGATAAGAGCGTCTGCTAAATGACTAAATGTAAATGTAGGATGCTAATCCATCGCTGGGAACACACTCAATCACTCTGACACACGTAAACTAAATAGGGGCAACTTAGCTAATTCACTTTGTACCGAAGTGTCACAGGGTGAAAGGGAATGAGGACCGGAGACAGGAGTTCACACCACAGGAACAGCTTTACTGCCGACACGAACATGCCTACACACAGATACACACAGGGGAAGTCTGGGCTTGTGGTTAAGGAACCAGCCTTGTGACCTGAAGGTCCCCGGATCGATTCCCAATCCCACCAAGTACCATGGCTGAAGTGCCCTTGGGCAAGGCACCTAACCCCAATTGCTTCCTGGGCATCGTATTCAAGGCTGCCCACCTCTCTGGGCACGTGTGCTCACTTCACCAGTGTGTGTATGAGTGTGTGTTTCACTGCATGGATTAAATGTGGAGGACAAATTCCTCTGTGTGTATGCACAGTAGGCAAAATAAATCACTTTATTTACTTATATACCGGGCTTTTACTGTACATTCATATGTAGACATGGCGTATCCTCCATCCCACCAGTCCTGTAGCATTGATGGAGAATTCTCTCCCCTGCGGCATGTGCCATACCCGCTTATAAAAGCACATGGTTATCAGAAGGAGCCACGTAAGGTGAGCTAATCAAACTCCCAGATCAGTGTGTCAGCTCCACTCCACTACCCCCACCCCCACAAACGCCACGTCACACTAGGTTTTTGGACTGTGGGAAGAAACCAAGCACCAGAAGTGGTAAGTGTGCCATATGAAAATGGGCTGTGGACCAGATCTGGGCCTGAATAATGTTGCTATCTGGGTACTTACTTACTGTTCTTTATTATCTCTAACTGGGGCGGCACGGTGGCTTAGTGGTTAGCACGTTCGCCTCTCAGCACTAGGGATTCCCGGTTCGAATCCCAATCTGGGTGGAGTTTCCATGTTCTCCCCGTGTCCGCGTGGGTTTCCTCTGGGTTCTCCGGTTTCCTCCCACAGTCCAAAAACATGGATCAAGTCAATTGAGTTCTCCAAATTGCCCCATATAGAGTGTGTGCGTGTCTGTGTGAGTGAGGGTGTGCCCAGCGATGGATTGGCGCCCTGTCCTGGGTGTATCTGCCCAGCGCCCGAAACGTTCTCCCCTGGATGGGCATGGGGAACCCCCGCGACCTTAATATTCCTATATAAAGCAAAAGATAATGAATGAATGAATTATCTCTAACTGTGATTCTTATCTCTTTTTCTTTACAGTATCACCAGCTTCTCATCCATAACATTTCCTGATCACCACTGCATTTGGAGTTACTGGACAGAACTTGGATTTCTATTAGACTGTTGGATCAGCAGTCCTACCAGGATGGCCTCACTAAACTGACATAGTCTTTCTAATTTTGGAAAATGGACACCTGATCACCTCACAATCTGTACATGACTGTCCTGCACTGTTGATGCTTCCCAGTCACACAAGGAGTCCTTTACTGAACCTTGGTTGCTGACGAATACTGGATGGAACCTGACAAGGCGGTCCTGCAGGACGCCCCCTAATGGACTCACATATAGTTTTCCAGTTGTTAGTTTTTCCATTTGTTTAATATCTGTACATAGCTGTCCTACATTGTTGTTGCTGACTGGCCGCTCAAGGAGGATGAGTCCCCCACTGAGTCTTGGTCCTCCCAAGGTTTCTTCCTTAAATAACAACATAAAAGGGAGTTTTTTCTTGCCACTGTCGCTTCGGCTTGCTCTTTGGGGGTTTAAAGGCTTTTCATTCTGTAAAGCTGCTTTGTGACAATGTACTGTTGTAAAAAGCGCTATATAATTAAATAACTTGAACTTGAACTTAAAGGTTTAAGGGAGTTTTTTCTTGCCACTGTTGCTTAGAGCATTCATTCGGAACACTGTAAAGCTGCTTTGAGACAATGTACTATTATAAAAAAAATGCTATATAAATAAATGAACTTGAACTTGTATTGAATTATAGCATAGAAGATGTCTGACAGCGTCCTCCAATTAAAGCCCTACTGCAGTGCGTGTAGGTTTTAATCTAACGCCTTCCAAATAACTAAAACATACACGAATACAAGAATAATGTACATGTGGAGATTTGTAGTCTGTATCTTATTCTCCATTTTTGTAAAATACATCATAATATGGCATAAAGTGGAATAACGTCAAATGATTATGTCATCATTTAACCATATTTTGTGACCATATTCTGTGTATTATATGTACATCAGTGGCAAAACATCCACTTTAGAGATTAGAGTGTGTGTAATGAAAGTAAAACGTACCAGAATGATTTAATAAAATGTATTATTGCATTACAAAAAGGACCGTTTTTTGGTGATTTTCAAAGAGCTGCATTTCTGAGAAACCATGTGAAAATGCTTTTCATTGGCCTTTAAATAACAGTGTTCTGTGTTTAAGCTGCCATTTCCAACCTCTTAACATTTAAATCTTTCATATTGGAAGGCTATTCATGCCGCATAATAAGGGCAATGTAGTTCTCATGGAGCTCTCTCTGGGGCTTTGATAGTATCATTTGTTTGGATGGAAAAAAAAGGTTTAAATGAATGAACTGTAAACTTAAAGTAGGTTCTATTCTTTTGAGAAGGCTTTCTACAGACGTTGGGACCGTGTCTGTGGGAACTGTTGATCATTCATCCTGAAGAGCATGTGTCAAAATAGACAGAGGTTTTAATGGGTTAAAGTCGGGGCTCTATGTGGGTCCAACACCTTCTTCCAAATCATTCATTCATTCATTATCTCCCGCTTTATCCTCTATTAGGGTCGTGGTGGGGTTCCCCATACCCATCCAGGGGAGAACGTCTTGGGCGCTGGGCAGATAGACCCAGGACAGGGCGCCAATCCATCACTGGGCAAGCACTCACTCACACAGATACACTCTATATGGGGCAATTTTGAGAACTCAATTGACTTCATCCATGTTTTTGGACTATGGGAGGAAACCGGAGAACCTAGAGGAAACCCATACAGACACAGGGAGAACATGGAAACTCCACCCAGATTGGGATTCGAACCTGGAATCCCTAGCGCTAAGGGGCGAACGTGCTAACCACTAAGCCACCATGGACATGGGCCCTCTGCTAAACACAAAGGTGTCTTTTTGAAAAAGACTAAGAAATATCATTATAAAGTACATTGAGCGGTGTTGTTTAGATAAAGAAGTTACATAGGTATTGCTCCATATAATGTGTTTGTGTGTGTAAGAGAGTGTGCCCAGCGATGGATTGGCACCCTGTCCTGGGTGTATCTGCTAAGCACCCCCCCCCCACACACACACTAGTAGACAATAGCGACACTAGTAGAGGGTTAAGTGAAAGACAATAAAAAAGATTCTGTTTGTGCTAATAAACACAGAGGGTATACATTACAAAATTTGTATACACTTTGTTGACCACCGAGCATGGTAGCTCAGTTTTTACGGTGTTGGGCTATCAATCTGAAGGTTGTGGGTTCAAATGCACTGAAGTTACCAATGTGGGTCTTTGAGCAAGACCCTTAAATTTCATTGCTCCAGGGGTGATGTATGGTCAACCCTGTGTTCTAACCCCAATCATAAAATTGGGATACTTTACATCACATTTACATTTGGTCATTGAGCAGATACTTTTATCCAATGTTACTTACATGTAACCCCAACTTGATGGTTGGAGCCAGAGCAAAGGGTTGGCAACAGCATCCCTGGAGCAATGAGGGTCAAGGGTCTTGCTCAAGGACCCACACTGATACCTTTAGTGGACCTGGGACCTGGGATAATTGTAAGTCGCTTTAAATAGTTTGTCTTTATATCCATTACAAAATTGTTTTACCTTAGCTTATTGGTTAATTACTTAAAATTGTGTCACTTATATTATTATATTTTTAGACACCACTAATAACTTAGGACTTCAAGTAATGAGCTGGGCTGAAAAGTGTCGTTACCATGGTTACAATCTCTATTCCTGTAATAAGGTCAAGCGTTTATTCTATGTGCCTATAATTGGTATACATGTTCATTTACAGTCCTCATAATAGAAAAGAGAATCTCACCAGCGTTCACTATGATGTGCTAAATAGGTCTTCAAGCTCATTACCAGTCTTTAAACGTTTAAAAGCAGAATTCATTAGGTTTCATTTGATAGCTTTATTACTGTAATAGATCATAAATCAAACATGTTGCATCGTTGTCTTACTTAAAGTTAATGTTATTACACTTCTGCTGTATCCTGATGATTATTTTGTCTGTTGCTGTATAACATCCACATAAAAAACAGCATTTATTTTCTGAGATGAAAAAACGATGTGCACTGGTATAATCACGTACTTGAGTTAATCTGATGGTTAGTTTATTGAATCCAACCTGATATTCTTAGTTTACACGTACCAAGCTTTTAAATCCAAAGCATACGATGGTTTCTGGTAGAACCAAAGGAAAGTGTACCATAATCTCTTCTACAATCATTCACAAGAGAGTCTTCTATGTAATCAACATGTGCCAAGCCCTGCATTTCTTACTTCTGGTAAACCACATCCTACAAACACATGGGACAAACAGGACTTTGCATTTTCCCGTAAAAGGTCAAGGTTTGGGGCAGTCTTAGGTCTATTCATTAGCATTCCACAAGTGTATGCAGCCATACAACCTGTTTTCAAAGAATTCACTGTTTGGGAAAAGGGATCTAAATGTGTTGGACACCCATTTCGCCTTAGATGCCTTTTCCAAAAAAAAGAAAAAAAAAAAAAAAAAAAAAGTACAACCCAACACCACAGCCATTTAATTTAAGAACAAACAACTGGCAACCTGGCAACTTAGACTGAATTGAAGTGAACTAATATGTTGAGGGAATTAGGAAGTCTATGACGGCTTTTACACCTCTTTCTGAAGAATAAACATGTTTAAGGTCAACAGTAATATCAGCTGGTTCTCTTTTTTTTCCTCTCACAAAGATGAACTTAAAGATTAGCTTCTCCTTTATTCAGTATTCAGCAGTATGTTATTTTCAAAGGGTCTTTTATTTGCAATACAGGATGCTGTTGGCTGATACACTGTTTATGTAGCTTATCATTTCAACTGTGCTGAACCTCCACCTTCTCGCGGGATTACAACACAAGAAAGATCCCACTGTTATTTTCTTCAAAGCAGAGCTTTTGAATTCATTGATAGTTTCCTATTGAACAGGGTTTTATACTTAATGAGACTCTCAGTCCCAAAAGGATCTTGGGCTTTTAGTTGACTTGTAATTGTCAATGTCGATCTCATTAAAACAGTTAGGAATTACTTACTACACTAATTTAATACTTTAACCTACACAATCACTGACCTATTGAATGGTCGTAACTGAGCCAATCAGTGTGACACAATAATAATAATGATAATGTGCTGGTAGTTTTTAATTATCGACATTGACAGAGAATATCTTCGACATGCTCATCAAAGGCAACAAGCTCACAAAAGACTTCCCGTTAGTGGAAACTACATAATAAACTGACCAATTAAACTGTAACATATAAATCAATATGGTTTAGGGTTTGTGTGTCGACACAATGTCTGAATCAGGATGAAAGGATGAAGATCAGGTCTGAATTTATTTAAGTCAAGGGAATTATTGGAATGTCTTCACAGGTTACAAGCCATTTAACTACCATGGACAGTTTTTAAAGATAAAGCCTTAAGAGAAATGAAGTATCTTCAGTTTTTCTACCAACATATCTTCAAATTAAATGGAAAATTTAGAGTGCACGAAGGAAACCTATACAGACATTACGGTAAACATACAGAAAAGACCGTTTTCGATGCGTTAACATAACTTTTATTTTTTTTACATAATCAAAAGGAATCTAAGATGTGAAATGAGGCCAAGTTATATTTTCAAAATGAAAAATATAGATTCAAGGTTTATTGACGGTTCTTAATTCTTCCTATCCAAATTGCCTCTATGCCCTGAATGTGTGTGAGTGTGTGTGTGTGTGTGTGTGTGTGTGGGTTCCCTGTGATGGATTGGCTCCCTGTGATGAAGTCATGAAGTTATCTGCCCTGCGCCCTAAACGTTCCTCCCCCACAACCCTAGAAGAGGATTAAGCAGAAAATTATGAAAACTATTTATATATATGCTTTTATAGAAGTGTGTATATATATATATATATATATATATATATATATATATATATATATATATATATATATATATATATATATATACACACACACACACACACATTTTGTTTTATTTTTCTGGTATTTACTAGGGAGAAATTGATGATGATTCATTTTAATATTTGGAAGAAAACACCTTATTGAAGGCTAACCATTGCTGCCGCACCTGAATCCTTAGAGTGCTTCAGCTGCAAAGCCATTTCACCCAGCTTTCATCCCATCACTGTAAAGTGAAGTACAACCTTCCATGAACATGGCTCAATGTCACACCCCGCTCTGAGTAAACATTCTTTGACATGGAAATTCTGGTTTCCAGGTTGGCACGCTTGCTCAGCTGAGTGAAACACGTAAAGACAGCTTCGTAAATTATGCATTATGTCTTGTATGATAATTCTCCTCAGAATCATATCCAAGGTTTTTTTTTTTTTTGGCTTTGATTCTCAGGAGCAACACAGATTAAAACGTTTATTTGTGTCTCATTACAACCTGGTTCAAATCCAGGTTCAATATGTTTTAAATAATAATGCAGTTAGTCGAATTATTTAGAGAATGTGCTTCAAACTCAGCTGTCTAAGGAATTGGGATAAACCGAATCTGAGTTCAAAATGACAGATAACACATACCCTCATTTTGTAATTCACATACTGCACACATACTCCTCACTGATCCCCTATTACTCATTAAAAGGAACACCTGTGATTTTTCTGGGAGATTTATTCAGTTAAATCTAGCAATTTTCATTTTCAAAAAGCCTAAGAAATGTGAGCCTCCTTTGCTTCCAGCATGACCGGCACATCAGGTAACCTGATTGGCAGAATTTTACCGAAAAACTTTACTTTTCTTTGTTTGGTATGTTATGGTCTGCTATGTGATTATTATAATGCTAACATGTGTACTGCTTTTTGAACCACAAAACTTGAAAAAATAATAAACAAAATATTTTAAGGAGGTATAGCAATATATTGTATTTTAATAATGTAAAAAATATACTAATACTAATGATACTAATACCAGAACATTTTATAAACATAACATGATTCAGGTTACACATTTCTTATCCAGAAGGCGGCACGGTCGCTTAGTGGTTAGCATGTTCTCCTCTCAGCACTAGGGATTCCCAGTTTGAATCCCAATCTGGTTGGAGTTTCATTGTTCTCGCCTTGTCCACGTGGGTTTCCTCCAGGTTCTCTGGTTTCCTCCCACAGTCCAAAAACATGGATCAAGGTCAGTTGAATTGTCCAAATTGCCCCATATAGAATGTGTTTGTGTGAGTGACTGTGTGCCCAGCATTACATTGGTATCCTGTCCTGGATGTATTTGCCCAGCGCCCGAAACATTCTCCCTTGGATGGGCATGGGGAACTCCACCACAATCCTAGTAGAGAATAAAGCAGAAGATAATGGATGGATGGATTTCTTATCCACCCTGAACATGGTACCAATTTATTTACCACTTACACACACACACTCAGACACAAACATTATTCATTCATTCATTCATTATCTTCCGCTTTATCCTATCAGGGACACGTGGGGTTCCCCATGCCCATCCAGGGGAGAACCTTTCGGGCGCTGGGCAGATACACTTAGGACAGGACGCCAATCTATCGCTGGGCACACACTCACACACAAAGACACGCACACAAACACACTCTACATGGGGCAAAACTCAATTGACTTGATTTATGTTTTTGGACTGTGGGAGGAAACCGGAGAACCCAGAGGAAACCCACGCAGACACGGGGAGAACATGGAAACTCCACCCAGATGGGGATTCGAACCGGGAATCCCTAGTGCTAAGAGGCGAACATGCTAAACACTAAACCACCGTGCCACTCACACACATTAAATAGTGGCAATTTTGTGCAGCCAATGTACCTGGTATCCATGTCTTTGGACTGTAAGAGAACCCGAAGGAAACCCACTTGGACACAGGGGGAAAATGAAAACTTCACCCAAATTAGAATTCGAACCTGGATCCCCAGTGCTGAGAGGTGCTACCACTAAGCCACCATGCTGCCCGCTGTTGGAAAACATTTATTCAAATCAAACATGCAACGAATTAGCGCATGTAACTTAAAATCCGTAACTTTTTTTTGCCGTGTGCTTCAGTCAGCTGTGACCCGTCAGCCATATGGACAGGAGCACACCTGCAGACATGCTGTCATAATATGCAGTATTTATTCTATCCTCTGATTAAAGACACCAACCATGCCTGCTAATTAACGAATATGATGATGAAGTGTCTATGCCTCGAAATCAAACTGCTGGATTCCAGCCAAGCAAAATCTCAGTTATGCAACCCAGTGTCACACCGTCGATGCGATCTGTCTGAAGGTACACACTGGTGGGTGTGGCATGACTTTGAGGGCCTTATTCTGAGATAGGCTTAATCAAATTGCTTAAAGGACTCGAACATTAACCTAGACACACAATATGATATTATAAAGGTGCCTTTCTTTGAATGGACAGACGGTACTGCATTCGCCTTGCAATAGACTCTTGATTTACAACCTCCCTGACGCATAACCTTGGAAAGACTATATTTATATTATGAAGATACTACATTTATTAAGCTCTTTTTAAATTTACTGCCCATAAAATGCATTAAAACATTAGTCAGGCAGAATATTTTATTTGGTTAGGGACTTGCATTTTACAGAACATATTACTATATTAAAAAGTGTCAATCTATACAGCCCTAAAACAACTAAAATCCATACTTTGATACACATGCCAGGACTAAAATAAATGTTTCAAAGTATAAAAGTGGCATTTATATTCAATATTCATCAAACACTGGCAGCTATAAGTGAAGCAGTATCACAACACAGAACTTTTATGAGTTGACGCTGCAAAATTAAAGACAACAAGCAGAAAGGCATCAAGGACAATCATATGAAGTATCATATGAGCCGAACACGAGAATGCTCTGGTGTTGGGTTACAGCACACTAAGTGTAATTACAGATTAGATTTAGGCTGCTTAAGATGACAAAATATTTTTTGTTACTATAGCATTTATTCATTCATTATCACCCGCTTTATCCTCTTTTAGGGTCGCGGTGGGGTTCCCCATGCCCATCCAGGGGAGAACATTTCGGGCGCTGGGCAGATACACCCAGGACAGGGCGCCACTCCATCGCTGGGCACACACTCACTCACACACACACACTCTATATGGGGCAATTTGGAGAATTCGATTGACTTGATCCATGTTTTTGGACTGTGGGAGGAAACCGGAGAACCCGGAGGAAACCCACGCGGACACGGGGAGAACATGGAAACTCCACCCAGATGGGGATTCGAACCGGGAATCCCTAGTGCTGAGAGGCGAACGTGCTAACCACTAAGCCACCGTGCCGCCCTGTTACTATAGCATTTGTGAAAGAAATTTTTTTTTAATAAAAATAGAGCAAATTTTTTATTTATTTATTTACTTATTTACGAAGGCACTTATTCTAATTAGTGTCATTAGAATGCTGGCGCCAAAAGAAAGAATACATCTTGGACAGGTTACCAGCCCACTGCAGACACATTCACAATCACAGTGGTAAACAAATCTCTAATTAAACTCATCTACATTTTTCAGTTGTGCGGCACCAGCGGCACTTTTTCCAATACTTTTCTCAACATTAAATACTTAGTTGGGTTCATTCGTTTAAAGGATGATTTCTTTGCATTGCAAAAAAAGTACAATAAAGCTCAAGTGAACATCTGCATCACTTGTGATTCAACCAGTGTGACCTCACTCACGCACAGCTTTTATATCTGAATCCACACATCTTTGCGTCCTTTCACTTCTGATCCGATCTCACGAAAGTGATGTCTTGTAACAAGCTTAAAAATACTTAGCATTTTAAACGGAAATTCAGTATTTTAATCCACAGAGAATGCACACAGTCATTCCATACAGCACTTAAGCTCCAACATTTCCATTTCAAAATGACATTTACATTTATCCATTTGGCAGATAATTTTTCAAATTCCATAGACGTGGGCGGCAGAAAGCAATCCATGCATAGCACTGTTAAAAGAGCTGACAGTGAAATAAGACTGACTTTCCATTAACTGAACACATCCGAAATGGAACGGTTAGAAGACGGATAAGTCACAGTTCAACATCGAGGTTAAAAGTGCTTTAAACACAAGTCAGATAATAAGCATTTCTAATCACAGACCTCATTAAATTAGGATTAGTACCTAAAGCAATTCTTACATTTACTACAAATACAAATGGTACTTTGGTTGTAGTTTTGTAATAATGACTTTTATGTTAATAATAGACCATATATGTTTTCTTAGTTTTCAATAGATATACCATCACATACCATCGCTGTTCTTTTGTACAGCACAATATTTAAGCGCTCTCTACTTATGTGAATATGAAATGTCTTAAATGTCATTCATATTTAAAATTATATTAAGTAGTTTCCTATATATATTTGATCTTTCGCTGGACACACACTAGCTTACACAAACAAACTACATAGAGGCAATTTAGATGGGGTAAATTACCTTAAATCCATGTTTTTGGACTGTGGGAAACCAGAGGACAAGGGGAGACCATAGAAACTCCACCCAGTTTGGCATTCGAACCCGGAATCCCAACACTGAGAGGCAGACATGCTAAGCCACTGTGAGACACAATAATGATTTTTTTTACTTTAAAAAGTGGAATTTATTTATCATGTATACACTGAAATATAAAGATTTCACAGCCACTCAGTAAACTTTTAATAAAACATAATAACTTTTCTTAAAACATGTGTATTAATTTAAATGAAAAATCAAGCAGCAGAAACTTGAACTAAATTATTTCTAAACTAAACTAAACTATTTCATCAAGCTTCACAAATAAGTTAACTGCATTACTTCTCATTACCTTCTCTTTCTAAATTATAATTTAGAAATGATACAGATTAAAGGAAAATGAAGGAAAATAATTACATGTAATAAAAATAAAACTAGGTGACATTAAAATTAAAATGTTTCACAGCGATTTGCAAATGAATGCAATGTTAACGATAACAAGTTAAAAATAAAAGCCAAATAAACGCTTCTAAAATATGGATTTTTAAAGTTGGGTCAAGTGTTAAAAAGGTTCAAACTTGCATTATTTTAAAATAGACTTGGAAACAATGAAACCTTAATTTATTAAAACTCATTGGTAAGATTTAAAAATTGCCATCCACATTCACTTTATCTTCAACAAGTCTAAGAAAGCATTAAGCTTAAGAAAACACACACACAATATTACAAAAGGAAATACTCACCCATCCAAATCACTGCCACAAATTTATAAAACTAAACTAAAAATTGCAGACTGCTTCTACAAACATTTGTAAAAGAATGGAGCACAGCATTTGATTTGGGTTGAGGTTTGGACTTTGAGTGGACCATTGCAATCACCGCGATTCTTTTCTTTTCAGTCATTCTGCTGTTGATTTGTTTCTGTTTTTTGAATCAATGTCCTGTTGCATGACACAGTTTAATCCACAGCTTGGACAGATTAAATTTTGGGACACTTAAGTATTTTAAGTATTTTGTGTTTTGTGTTTGATTTCTGTAACTGCAAACCCAATTCATCCACAGTGTGCATCAACATCTTACTTCTCAATGTTTAAAAGCTGAGCAATAAATCAGACGTGGAATTATCTCAGGGCATATTCCAAATTCCTTTTTGCCGCTGCCACTTTACCTATGAGTTTGTATTTTATATGAAAATTGTGGGTAATAATTAAAATGTTAATATATTGCAATTTCATTAATTTTTTCAAGAAAAACCTATAATTCCATCCATCCATTATCTTCCGCTTTATCCTTTACTAGAGGGTCACAGGGGGGGTTCCCCATGCCCATCCAGGGGAGAACGTCTCGGGCGCTGGGCAGATACACCAAATTATCACTGGTCACACACTCACTCTCTCACACACACACACACACACTCTCTCTCTCTATCGGGCAATTTGGAGAATTCAATTGACTTGATCCATGTTTTTGCACTGTGGGAGGAAACAGGAGAACCCGGAGGGAACCCACTCAGACACGGGGAGAACATATAAACTCCACCCAGATTGGGATTCGAACCGAGAATCCCTAGTGCTGAGAGGAAAACATGCTAACCACTAAGCCACCGTGCCACCTGCATTATTATTATTATTATTATTATTATTATTATTAGAACTTTTATCCTATAATAATGTTTTTGTATATTATAACACTGTAAATGGGGCATCTGGTTGTACTGCGATTTCCATTTTTCATATTATTTGTCCCAATGATATCATTCCAAATGTCTTGTGTTTTGTTCAACTACATCTCTGAGAACTTGAGCCATTCGGCCATGTTCTTTTTAGAAAGAAGGTTCTTTTGTCCTGGCAGCCCTTTTCAAACGAGCCATACTTCATCAGAATTTTCTAATTTAACTGTCATGACCTTGTGCATTTAACATTCTAACTGAAGCCTGTCAAGATGTTGCTCTTGATTTTTTATTCTGCTATTTCTCTGAGAATTGCTTCTCACCTCGGGACATTCACACCTGGACGAACAGTGTGCTCTCTTTACTGTTTTATTTAAATAACATTCTTAGCAGAACGATGAACCTTACTGTTGGGAAATTATTTTAAAACATTTTTTAGATTAAAAAACAGCAATGATTGCTTGTTAAGTATTATTACTGCTGTCTTTCATCACTCGCTTTGTGGTAACACACACCTGCAGGCTCACGACTTGCAAACATCTAAAGCATATGCTTTTATAGAGGGGGTCACACTGGCTGATGATCCATTAATCAAGGGCAATTAATCAGCAGCATCTGGCAGCTACTTAACCTCTAAAGTCTTATGAAAGCAGTAAGGGAAGCAGTTAAGATTTACTTAATTCGTGATGTCCTGGTGTTTATATTTGTATATAACAACTTGTTCCATCTAAAAATAACCAGTGAAGTGAGACTGTTTGTCTAATTTAATAATATTTGTCAGTACACTTGTGGCAAATAGAAATACTTGGTGATTGCAACAGGCAGGTTTGGCCCAACAGGTCCACATTTATTTTTGGTATGGATTTGGAATGGGGGCGGCACTGTGGTTTAGTGGTTAGTATGTTCACCTCTAAGTGCTAAGGAACCAGGCTAGAATTCTGATCTGGGTGAAGTTTCCATGTTCTCCCTGTGTCAGCATGGGTGTTCCGGTTTCCTCCCACAGTCCAAAAACATGGATCTATTCATCCATCCATCCATTATCTTTCACTTTCTCCTCTACTAGGGTTGTGGAGGGGTTTCCCATGCCCATCCAGGGGAGCATGTTTTGGGCGCTGGGCAGATACACCCAGGACAGGACGCCAATCAATTGCTGGGCACACACTCACTCACACAAACACACACAAGCACACTCTATATGGGGCAATTTGGAGAATTCAATTGAGCTTGATCCATGTTTTTGGACTGTGGGAGGAAACCCACTGGGAGAACATGAATCCCAGATTGGGATTTGAACCAGTGCTAACCACTAAGCCACCGTGCTGCAACATGGTTCTAAATGAATCTAAATTACCCTTATATACTGTGTGTGTCTGTATATTTGAATGAGTAAGTGAATGAGTGGGTGTATCTGCCCAGCGCCCGAAACATTCGTTCTTCGATGGTCATGGGGAACCCCTTGACCCTAGTAGCGAATAAAGCAGAAGATAATGAGATGGATGGATTTGTTTTTGTTTTTCACAACAGTTTTACACAAGTTTCCGAGTCTAAAATATGACAACAGGCAATTTAATAAAAATAATTGGGTTGTTTTCATGAGTCTCCCAAAAAATGTCTACTATATCCCTATGTACAACTAAGATGACATCATAACTATCCCACCCTGCACAGACAGGAAAACCACGTTATGCTCTACAGATCACCGTCCTAAGAACTAAATACATTATAAATGGCCATACATTTACGGCCCGAATAGAACAAATGATATCATTACTCTGGCAGTTTGCTTGACAGGTAGAGTCCTTGTGCATGATTTTTGTCATAAATAACAGCCTTGGTAATGTAGCCCAAAAAAACCCCCCTGCAGACTCTGATATTGCAGTACATCATCTATATATAATGAGCGCAGTGGAAAACTGTCAATAACAGGGAGACATATTTCAGATGGGGGGCCATGTGATTTAGTGTCTGTTTCAATTGTGTCCACTTGAGAAGAATGCTAATGTTCCCCACTACATTTAAATTCAAAACGCGGCCCACATCAGTCGTTGCACAAGACATACCTCTACTCCACACTGCCACATCATAAAGTGCGATGAATGCGCTGCTATAGAAGTCTATTACTCCATTCAGCCATGCACTGCTGTAATGGAAATGGCTACATTCCCAGTAAGACACAACCGTTCCACTCCAGGAGGCTGAGTATCTGTTTGTTTCTAAATAATAAAAGAAAGGTCGCCAAGATCATAAATACTGACAGTAAAGTGCTCATCCAGTGAGGTTGATGTCTGCTTTATTAAATTTCATATTAATTATTAGTGCAAAGCGAGACCCGAGGGAAGGTTGATACTGCGAAGCTCAAACACATCCCCGACTATCAAACATCATGATGGAAATTATGAACTATTAAACCAGTAAGAGTTACTTGTGTTTCCACACAAGCACTTCTTTCATTCCATATATTTTATGGAACAGCGCTTACAAAATGCCTGAATGCACTTTACTGCCACACGCAAATAAAACACTTTGTGTCCTGTGTCCTGTGTGGAGGAGAATTTAATTCAAATTAATTCAAAAAGTTTTTACCACAGACATTCTACATTCTCAAATTTTTTTACCATCATCATCATCATCATCATCATCATCATCATCATCATCATCAACATCATCAACATGTCATAATCATACATATATATTTATCAAAGTCCGGCCCAGTTAATTATGTCCACTGAACACACTATAAACTACCTATATACACCATGCATTTTAAAACTCTGGACATTACCACACATTTGCACATTGAAATAATAATAAGAAGAAAATTAAGAATAATAAATAAATAAATTAAGCAGATCACATTAAGCAGATCATTCAGTGTTTAGTTTGAACACACTTTGTTTATATGACTTGCTTTGTTAACATGTCCTAGTTGGTAATATAATTAGACAATATCCATAAAGAATTTAAATAAAATGCATTTACTGTCTTGGAATAATTAAATTTTATAATTTAATTATATAATTTATAAAATTGTATTATTGTATCATTCTGATAATTAATTTTTAAATAAAATATTAAAAAAATACATTAATGTGCAATTCAATTTTATTAATAGATAATATTTTCCCCAAAGCCTTAATAAAAATAAGGTAATAAACTGTGCTATGATGATGACTGTGTTGGTTTTCTGAAGTGGATAGGTTATGTTGTATTGTATATTATATATTATCTTTGTGTATTGTATATTATTTTTATATTATATTATCTTTGTATATTGTATATTATTTATTTTTATTGTATATTATATTGTATCTTTGTGTTAAAATTAAAATATGGAATCTGATCAGGAGCGTTTACACTTATAATTCTATAAATAGGTCCAGAGCTTTAACTCAAAGCAAAAAACAGATCATTACGGTCTGTGTGAAAATTTCACAGCAGTTGTCTGGCTCCTAACATTACAGTGTAGGAAACTGAACAGCGCACTGAATGCCGTGTGCATCTAGAAAATGGTTTGATTGTCATGCTGTACATGTTTGAGGCATTTCCTGTTAAAACAAGTAAGCAGACAGACCTGTTGCAGGGTCAGACACATTCATTTAAATAGTTCTGTGTCAGACACAAGCTGCACTTTGACCTCTTGCAGAAACCCACTCATTTGCACAACCCAAATCATAAATAATCCTGTTGTTGTAAATTATTATTGGACAATTTATTTTTTGCAGGAAGAAGCTTTGGTAAAAAGTGCATGAGTATAAACTGTAAAAGTCATTTGCTGTCCATGGTGCTGAAATGATCTTTGTTAGCAAAGCTTGGGTGGAATTTCCAAAATGTTTATAAGTTTAAGAAAGTTTATAATAATCAGGTTCGGCTATTTTGTTGTATTATCGGTTGTTGTGATTCAAATCTTTTGTTACCCTTAACATTGAACTTAACCGACTTAGTCTCAGGTGAGACTCGAAGTAATACAGAGTAAAATGTGATTTCACTCTTTTTCCCTTGATAAGTAGACCTTTCTGTGTGGTGTTTGCATGTTCTTCTAGAATCTGCTAGTTTTTCGTCTAGGAGCTCATGTTTTTCATCTATCTGGGATAGATAGAATATGGACTTTATTAAAAAAGCCATTAAGAGAATTCAAAGTCCTTTTAGAATACATGGCATACAGTTAAGTCCTAGTAACTCAGAACTGGAATCCAACCAACTAAAAAGTTACACTATTACTACTGAAGTGCCACATGTAGAGTGTCATTGTGTCTCGAAACTTTACTATGGTGCTTACATTCACATTCATCATTAAG
Source organism: Corydoras sp. C115 (assembly GCA_019802505.1). Lineage (NCBI taxonomy): Eukaryota > Metazoa > Chordata > Actinopteri > Siluriformes > Callichthyidae > Corydoras > Corydoras sp. C115. Next base: position 1,560,934 of record JAFMOC010000030.1, read on the forward strand.
CACACACTGATTCAAAGCGAATTACAAGTATCCCAACTTTGATGGCTTGGGTCAAAATACAGGGATATTACCCTTAAAGCATTGAAGGTTAAGGGCCTTGCTCAGGGGCCTTCAATGGAAACTTCAATAAACATGGGATTTGAACCCTCAACCTTTAGATTGATAGTCCAACACCCAAACTACTGAGCCGCCACATCCCTCAGAGTATTGTATGAACTGAAAGCCACAACAGAAGCTATAATCAATGAAGAGCTAATTAACAGGCACATTACAGTCATGTCTTTGCTTAAATGTGTCATTTACATAAAACGTCTTTCAACTCAGTAGACTCATTTAGAAGCTCATCTCAGTAGCTAATAACATACAAACCGGAGAGATTATCATGTGTTGCCTTTCTGTTAACTACAACAGACAGACATAAATTTAATGCTATGAAAATAATAAGCTTATTAAACACAATTAAAATGTAAACAGTTTGCACAATGATTGTATAATGTCAGTATAATGTTGAAAATATTGGGTTACAACAATTTATGAAGTATCTTGAACTCTCTCCAATATCTCATCGGTAAAGCTGTTTATTAACACCCAAAGGGCAGACCTCTAAATCATTTTAAAGTTCACAAGCTCAGATTCATTATTCTTGTTTCATAAATGTTTCATAAAAAAGTCATATTTTCCCCTAAATCATTCAAATCAATGTGAAATTTCATCCCATCTTATCTCATTATCTTCTGCTTAATCCTATGTTAGGAATCAGACAGAAAGTTTCCCCAGGCCCATTCAGGGGAGAACTCGTTCGGGTTTGGGTGCTGGGTGGATACATCTAGAACAGGGTGCCACTTCATCACTGGACACACAGTGATGCTCCCTCACACAGGCACACACACAAACACACTATATAGGGGCAATTTTAGATATGACAATTCACATTAAATCCTTGTTTTTGTACTGTGGGGGGGGGGGCCCACACAGACAGGAGGAGAACATGGAAACTCCACCCAGATTGGGATTCGAACCGGGAATCCCCAGCGCTGAGAGGTGAACACTACAATTACACTAGGCTTCCGAGAAACACACACATAAAGATATATAGGGGCAATTTAGAGCAGCAAATTTACCTTGAATCCATGTTTGTGGACTGTGGGAAGAAACCGGTGAACACGGAGGAAACATGGAACATGGAAACTCCACCGAGATTGGGATTTGAACCTGGATTACCAGCACAGAGAAGGTTATATTATCTACTTTATACTTATTAGTTTACTTGAGTTACTGCTTGCATTAAGATCAATTTTACACAGTTAATAATAAAACAACTTATAATAATAAACCACACTTTTAAAAAACAAACCAATGCTCTCCGAACGTATTATCTTTTGACTTCTTACAAAACTTGCCGTGTAGTCGTGTCACATTTTATACTTAAATCTCATTCATAAACCCAGAGATTAGAAGACATTTGCTACACACTCACAAAATCTATGTTCTTAAAGTTGTCTGTAAATAATCAAGATTAAAGATTGAAGGAAAAAGAAGAGGAAACGCACACCTGACCCCACCCCACACCCACACACACACACACACACATTGCATTTGCTTAGCTACAGAAAAATGTTCCATGAACTTGCGTTTTTTCCTGCTGATTCAATGACTCTTTTTTCATTAGGAATGATGACCAAAGTCAGAGTGTTTGAAAATGTAAGCAAAAAGCTGCTTGAGGGTCTTTTTAAACCTTACTGCTTATCTGTGATGAATGAACGCTGGCAAACAACTTCAGTTTTATTAATAGAGCCATTTGTGTTGAAACATGTTCTTAAAAAGGACATCTGCGGCTTTCATGTAGCGAAAGCTTTACCAGTACAGCAACTGACCTTGATCACTACAGAACTATAAATGGCTAACATGGTCAATATCAAAGAATATTACTTCTTAACAATATTATATATTATGTAACATGTTTAAAATAATCTCATTGCATCTCATATGCCGCTAAATGCTGTAATCAATCTATCGAACACACTCAGACAGTGTGACACAGACACACACACACTATATAGGGGCAATTTAGAAACAGTTCACATTAAATCCATGTTTTGACTGTGGGAGGAAACCAGAGAACACCCCCACAGCCATGGGGAGAACATGAAAACTCTCCCTAGCACTGAGAGGCAAAAATGGCCAATATATATATATATATATATTTTTTTTTTATATTTTTAAATATAATTTTTTAATAAATTACTTTACTATTAATACAAACTAAGCCACCACACCACACAACATGGAAACTCAATTATTATTATTATTATTATTATTATTATTATTAGTAGTAGTAGTAGTAGTAGTAGTAGAAGTAGTATTCATAGTAGTGGTATATAAAAGCTAGTTTACATCATTTTATTTTAAATTCTATGTACACTACAGGCACAGCACTTTAAATTATTTAGAATCAGCAGGTCAATTTATCCTAAATAAAAACAACAAAGTTGGAGAGAAATGAGGCACTGTAATTAGATTTTTTGCCTTTGGTGTTCTCTAAACACTGGAAGTTCACATTTACACTTTGTAGTTGTAACATAAATAATTAAAAAAAAAGTTTTACAGAATTCCATCTCTGTGAAGCTCATAACGGAAATTATTAATTGGACTATAACCAGCATGAAACCACAGATAATTGTTGACACGGTTTGTGGTTTTCTCAGTCTTTTAATTTAATCAGCACTTGCCCATCTGCCAGTTAGTATTTTTAGGATTCACTGTCATACATTTTCCTTCTTTCTCATACAAATCAAGCTGTTTTGAAATTAAGCCACATAACTGCTGAATATGTCCGGCAGCATGCTGAGCCAGTGGATGCACGTTCATAAAACTAGAGAGCACTGCTGCCTCCTACAAATCTCCCTAATGTAATTTTAAAATAATATAAATAGTAAAGTAATTAAAGTAATTAAATTTAAAGTAATTAATCAAAATTCCAAATGTTATGAGATATTATAGAGTCGATATTAAAGATTTTATTGGTTCTGCAGCAAACACTAAGGCTCTACTTTTCATTAAATTATATAGATAAATGCACTGACAAATAACTCAAGTACATTTGAAGAGTCCACCTACCAGTTTTCAAAAGTTAAAAATTAAAATCAGTAATGCACAACATGCTATATTATGATTATAGATAAGCCATGTTTACTAATGAAGCTGCCAGGACTCCTGAGCTTGCAAAAAAAATGCTTTGCTGTGTGAATTATAGCACCATGTATTAAAGAGGACTGCCCTCAGTTATCATACCCTATTACTTGAATAACTAAAGGGTGAGGGAAAAAGCCAACAGACGTTAATTCCCCAACTATGCCAATATTTAGCAATGCCTTTATTGAGATGACTATAGAAGCAGCAGTTAACTAGAAGTGCCCTCCTTACACAAAATTTCCAATTACCATAATTCCAATGCAAAATTAATGTAGTTCAAACATCATAATCAAACACAGATAAATAAAAGAAATGAGCAATACTTTAATTATGCTCTGTGCACACTAGAATACACACATTTGCCTTAAATAATGAAATATAGAGATTGAACAATTATTCTCACACACACAGGAGTAGTACACCAGTGGAATGTGTAAGAAACATAGGTTCATTAAATCTTGCAATATACAGAACCAGGCAAAAGTTTCGACACGCCCCTTTCTTACACTATTGTCTATTTCCTTCACTTATCATATAGCTGGACTTTGTAGTTTTAGAATTACAGACTGTAGTACATCTGTGTTCCTTGTTTTGTTAGTCCCCTGTTGGTTCTCTGTTTTCTATTGGTCAGGAGCATCACAGAACAGGCATCATTTGGGTGGTGGATTGTTTATTGGTGGCTTAGTGGTTAGTACGTTTGCCTCTAAGCACTAGGGATTCCCAGTTTGAATCCCCATCTGGGTGGAGTTTCCATGTTCTCCCCATGTCCTCCGGGTTCTCCGGTTTCCTTCCACAGTCAAAAAACATGGATCAAGTCAATTGAGTTCTCCAAATTGCCCCATATAGAGTGTGTATGTCTATGTGAGTTTGTGCCCAGTGATAGATTGGCGCCCTGTCCTGGGTGTGTCTGCCCAGCGCCCGAAACGTTCTCTCCTGGATGGGCATGGGGAACCCCCCCCCCCAAGACCCTAATAGAGGGTAAAGTGGAAGATAATGGATGGATGAATAAATGGATTGTTTATTGTCAGTTCTGCAGTGACACTGATGTGGTGAGGGGGTTTTAGTGCATCAGTGCTGCTGTAGTTTTATTTAAACACCTCAGTGACACTGCTGGGATAGGAATAATGATAGGAATAATGCACCGACCAAATGGACTAACACAAACAGATGGACTACAGTCTGGAATTGTAGAACAACAATGTCCATCTTTACCTTAAGTGAAATTGATACAATAGATAATAAGTGGTGCAAAAAGGAGGCACGTCCTTTATTTTTTTCTAATGGAAATAAATAAAGAATAAAATATGGCTGTATGACACATTTATTAATAAGTGATGTATGCACAGAATGCATATATATTTATGTATGTATATATCATTGTTTTCTTGACACAGGAGTTATTAACTGTGCACTGTTAAACACATCTATACATTATTGCGCTTCCGTGTAGATAAAGCATCAGCGACAGCAACCCATCTGTTTCTGCACAGTTTGTGTTAGACATCTTCTCATCCTTCATTACTACTTACATAATGCCACCTACATGATGTTGTTGGCTGAACATAATTAATTCAGACTATTCTTAGTCCGGCAGTGTTAGTGTCGAGATGAAAAACATGTGCAGCAGAGCACAGCACACACCAACACAACACCACCACCACCAACACAACACCACCACCACCACTGCCATCGGTCTGAGAATCATCCAGTGCCTAAAAAGTACCTCATTTATGAAGATTCTCTACGGGTCCTGACCATAAGAATACATAGCGAGGAGGGTGAACAAAATTAGGAAAGAAACTGATTCTGTGGTTTATTCTGTAGTTGTAAATCTACAAAGCACATCTGTATGGTAAGTGGAGCTGATCAAATGGGCAATGAGAAGTGGAATAATGAACACATTCTCAAAGCTGTTATTCGCATAAATTTCGGGCCAGACATTGAAATTAACCCAATAAAACTATGCCGCCAAGAACTCATAACAGCTTAATAAATAAACAAGTTGTGTGCAATAATGTGAGCAGAAAGCCCTACACATACCAGCTGAAATGCATTTAGCATTTGGTGAAGCTGCTGTTGCTTCAGGCTTTCGGTCTCTCTCACTGTGTTCTGATGGTATGCTGCCTTATTATTCTACAGAGTCTTGTCCAACAATCAAATCAAATAAATCAAATACATAAATAAATGGCAAGAAATAACCACTGCAATAGGACTAGCATTACAGAAACAAATTGATACCTGTAATAACTCCACAGTTCAGTTTTGGCTTTTTTGGCAGAGGGATACAGTATTCTGCTTGTTTCTTGTGTCCAAAATTCAAGGGAGGGTGGTTTGTGTTGGCAGAACATTCAATGGATTTGCATGGATTTGTGTGAGGTAATGGATCTCACCTGGGGGTCGTATGTGTTATTTGTCTGTGTGTCTGTGTAGAATGATAAGATGCGGCGCTCAAGAGAGCAGAACTGATGAAGTCTCAACCATGGCAATACCATGCCAGTTGCCAGGACCTGACGGTGCTGATGGCACAGTGGCTTAGTGTTTAGCATGGCACTGGGGATCCAAGCCTCGGTCCCCTCAAGGTTTCTTTCGATAATAACGGCAACAGGTTTTCCTTGCCACTGTCACTTTAGCTTGTTCTTTGGAGTTTTAAAACTCCACTATAACACTGTAAATCTGCTTTGAGACAATAAACTATTGTAATAAGTGCTACACAAACTAAAATGAACTTGAATTTATCTCTAATGGATGGTTAGGGTCAGAAAACAGGGTTCACCATACAGCACCCACTGAAAGTTAAGGGCCTTGCTCCAGGGCCACATTTACAGCTTTGATGGATTTGGGATTTGAACCCCCACAGCCTTTAGATCGCTGGCCTATCAACCTAACCATTAAGCTACCACACCCTTCTAAATTATCGCTGTACCCTAAAAAAAAAAAAACATCTGTTGCTGTTCAGTTTGTGTTCAGTGCCCTCTAATCCTTCATTAGTACTTAGATGATGCTGCCTACACAATAATATTGGATAAACAAAATTTACTTACTTTCTATAATATTCTTTCCAACAATAAGCTAAATAGTCCATTTTAAGGGTATTGTTCTATTTGTGTCAGCTGTGTTTGCAGTTGCCAAAAGGAGTCCAATTAGGACAATAAGGGCCTTGGAGATTGTTCAATTATGTTTCTTTTGAAGCAGCTGCTTCCTGCTTAGCAGCCCTGGACCTACTGGAATATGCGCACATCAATTCTGCAGGTTCTCAGAGCACTGACCAGCATGAGGCAGACCCCATTACAATCAGTCATTCGGATCAGGATGCTCTCTCCTCCCTGATGAGCAAGCAGCATTACTGACGCTTAAAAGCCTGAACAGCTCTCAGGCCTTGGCTTGGCTACTACCACCAGCATGGTGTCTGTCTACTATACCTAAATCCGAAGATATACCAAAAACTCGCCAGTGGTGTAATGTCCAAATATGCATATTGAATATGCATATTGGGTGATTTACGTGGTCTGTTTCTTACACCGGGGGCAAAAATATTTTAGCAAGATTGTATGGCATGTACTCATTTAGGAAGAATGAACAATCCTGCAGAAGGTATCAGCAAACAGTTATGCCATTGTGCTCAGAAAGAGCTATCCTCACCATTACCCCTTCAGCAAATTGGATTCCTTATAGCTTCGGCCACACAGCCTCTGAGAGCCGGATCAGCTTCATAATACAGTTTCCAATTCATTTTCCCAAGCCTGGACCGTGTGTGTGTCCATATGCAGCAGCCAGCTATGACGGATGAGAGCAAATGGCTGCCACTGTGTGCAGAATTAATTTCCCACATACGGCGGGCAAGAACTCTTCCAGATTATTATGCCACTAACTATGTGACTGTAATTTGAATTTAAAAAAATAATGACATAATTGCAATCCTGAAAAATGCAAATTATGGCTGCCTGGTGTCTTTTTATAGACCTACTTTAATAATGAATGGTAACAGAATAAAAAAACCAGACACCTGACTTGATTTTAGATTTTCCACTGAATGCCCATTTGATTACCTGTAATTGTAAGTGATTTCAAACAAAATGGGAATAAAATATCCCTTAGACTCTGAAAGCCATGTCAAAAAAAATCTGCAGTGTTCAGAGAATATGATGAATTATCATAAAACAGAGCATTTTCTTCTCTCCTCTATACAAGCCTGCTCTAACCATGTGTGTTTCCCTGTTTACAACAAATGCCCAGTTTTACCCCTACTTCAGATGGAGCTATAAAAACAAAAGTCTGTAATCCGTAAAATCCACTGTGTAATTACTTTTGTGGGTAAATCATTTTCATTCCTTCTTATGGATAGGCTGTAATTAAAGAGACAGGGTATACACAAGGCAGTGGAGGTTAATTAAAAACACAGAGATTTCAATTCTGAATACCAACAAGTTGTTTAGTGAAGAAACTTGAAGCTTTCGAGGTTTATTAAATTCCAAAAATATTCCAAAACGTCAACTACAAAACTCGACTCAGTCATTACAGACTAACCAATTAAAATCTCTATTAGCATTTATACCATACGTAATAAGTGCAGTTTCAAATGTCGATTTTCGTAAACTTTCAACTCTCATATGGAATTTTAAAAATGTCTCACAGCCAGAAAAATATAAGCAGAAAGAATGTAATAGTTTGGAGAAAATAGGAATCATCAGTATAACTGTAACTATAACTTTCAATTTTTTTGGGAATTCTCAGGAATAACTAATGCCATTATTAAGGGAGATGTTTTTGTCCATTTGGTCCAAAAATCTGACACATCACGAACGGCAATCAGTTGGACGAGCTGCTGGTGTGAGCTGAAAAAGCGTATTAAATAAAATAATTGAATGATGTTTCTGAAAATTGGAAATGAGAAATAAGGCAAGAGCTTCAACCAAAATATTGCCATCATGAAAAAAGAGTTACCAAGGTAACTAAAAACACACAATGCAGGCTAACTATTGCTGGACACTAATACAGGGCGCACTGGATGTTGAGGACAAAAAAAAAAGGACCTGAAGACTTGTAGCTCAATTGAATTTGGACAATTTTAATGAGTTATAATTTGTACCATTAAGAACAAGATGATGAATCATTTTCATATTTAAGCTCATGTTTCTTAACACGTGTATTAAATAAAGACAATCAGAACTCTATGTTCCTCAATGGCACTTTTAAAATCAAAAAAAAATCTGGCAAGAAAAACTTTTGACAATAATTATCCATTACTGATTAAAGTAAGCATTTTCTAAAAAGTTATGAAACTTTAAATTTGAACTCTGTACGTTGTATCTTAAGGTCTGAAGCAGAGGTCATACATATCTAAGCAGAATGTTGGTTTGGCAGGAATTGGTTTGAAAATCAAACGCAGGCATCATTAATTTGTCATTTTAAAGAAATCCCTTGAAGTCAAACTCAAAGGAGATACAAGTCAATCATTAGCAAAGAATTCAAGCTCTATTTATATAAAACCTTTAAGGACAACAATCTAAAAACACACTCAGAAAATAATTTAAAAGCTACTAATTAAAGCTTATAAACTCCAAGCCTCATAATAAAAGCCCCACTAACATTCAGGAACTGCAAAAAAGTCCACAAAAGAGAATTTAGAACCCTGTAGAAGAGACTGTGTTGTTTACTCCATGATGCTGTGTTCACTAGAGCACTTATAATTCAAAAGCAGATTAATACAAGTCATTACATGAAAGTGGCTGCGGCATCAGGATTAAATTAGCAATCCCCCAAATGTTAACGTTTTAACATTAGAACAACATTGTAGCATAAATGTCCCATTTTAAGGAAATAAAATTCTCCAAAATCCCAAAGCTCATTGGAAATATCCCTGACAGTTCAACTAAAAAGTAAAACTCCTTTTTCTTTTCTCTCTGTTCTAAAAGAAAATATCACTCTCCATGGCCTTTCTCCAGTGGGATAGTTGTCATTTACTAGATTCCATCAGGATAAAAGGTTTGGTGCTTGTAGAACTGATTATTTTTAAGAGATGTCAACATGTGTTTTAATAAAATACAGAGCAAATGCTTGACCTTGGCATTCCCCCAAATTTAAACGTTTGAGCAACAGTGCGGCACAAATGTCCATTTTAAGGTAAATAAAGTTCTCCAAAATCCCAAAGCTCAGTGGAAACATCCCTGACAGTTTAATGGCTAAATAATGTTGCAATAAAACATCATTTGTCCATCTGATTTTTAAAGATTTAAAGTGCAGAAACAGTTTCCTCTGTCTGGGCTGTCATTAAAGCAAACAACCTGCTTTTATGACGATCTGTTTCCTGCTCCTCATGTGTTCGGCATGTTCTCAGAACCACATGCTAGTAGGGTTCTGCATACTGGAAACCGAGCCAAACTCAGCACCCTCTTCTGCTGTTAATATTAAACATGGACCAAAAAAAAAGAAACGGCGGTTTATACAGTTTTGGGAAGATCTGATTGACCTTGGGCTTTTTTTTGAAAAACCTACAGTTTCTCAGTGGCCCAACAGTAAAATACATATATACCACAGAGGAGACATTGTTAGAGAAGCACAAATAGACAATGTGGGTGAGTTTTCCACTAAGCTGTTTTACAGTAACATCCAAACCAAGAACCTGTGAAAAATTACGCAGACATTTTCAGACAAGTATTGTGGCATGTGGTTTTAACATCATCACTGGTCATGCTGAATAGTCTGGCAACTGAACCCTGTGGTCAGAATCTGTCACTGAAATAAATAGTAGCATACATAAAAGTAAAACTCTTTACTCTTTCTTCACTGTTCTAAAAGTAAATACCACTCTCCATGGCCTTTCGGTGGCTTTTTCCACTGGGATAATTGTCATTTACCAGATTCCATAAGGATAAAAGGTTTGGTGCTTAAAGAATTTTAAGAGTCATTTTTAAGAGATGTCAACATATGTTTTAATAAAATACAGAGCAAACGCTTGACCTTGGCATTCAAAAGCAATAAATATGGTTCCTTGCCCTTTGGAAGCGCAAAACATCAAAAGCCTTTTGCTTGTAAGACTCACACCTATCAGACTTCAAAGAGTCCGATACCTGAAGCAGCAAGCCTAAATAGAGAACCTCAAACCTGTTCTTATAATCTACAGTGCTGCTCTTTGAAATGTAAAGAGCTTTCATGAGCATGAGAAAAATCTATTCTTATTTGAGGATCTTAGTTCTATATGTTTGAGGAAATTATCTTTAATTAATGATTTAATTACAAGAGTTTTATTGTTGACATTGTAAAATCACGAATTGTTATGTAAAAAGCAGAAATAGTGACCTATGCATTAAAATGTGTTTAGATGTTATAAATATAGGTGGCAAGACCTGCTGCCGACATGGCATTCCAAAGACAGCCAGACAGAAGAGGAAGTTCAAAAACACTGGGGAACAGATACAACTCGCCCTGATGACAGAGCCGAGATATCTAATGCGACAATCTGACATTCAAACAGAGAACAGGCAGAGCAGATACATTCAGAGGAACACACTTGATGGACAAAGACAGCTGAATAAAATTAACAATGACTAATGAATTGATAACATGAATAAGCACTGATAATTAACATATCAACTCAATAGCCAACGACAAGGTCGGGAATGCAGAAAACTGAAAAACACAGTCAATAGAAAAGTGCACGCCTGACAATATGATTCAGATGAGTGACTAAGATACAATAGTGTCTCAAAAGGAGATTTACAATTTTTTAAACCTAAAACCCAAAAGAACAAAGTGAAACAAAGTCACAGTGGAAAGGAAAAAAAATCCCTGTCCAATATATAACTTTTAATTATTTTTATATATATATATATATATATATATATATATATATATATATATATATATATATATATATATATATATATATATATATTTTTTTTTTTTTTTTTTTTTCTGTTAATTTGCATGTGTTTCTGAAGCACACTTTGTTTTTAAATTATAGAAATAGAAATTGTTTTTTTTTTTTAAATTAAAATATAGAAAAATAAATAAATACTAAAAAAGAAAAACATTTTACTAAAGTACAGAGAAAAAACGGACCTGTTGTGAGCTCAATAATTCAATAGCTATGGTGTTGTGCTATTCATTTGAGGGTTAGAGGTTCAAATCCTGAGTCCACCAAAGGTTACCAGTGTGGGCTCTTAAGCAAGGCCCTTAACCCTCATTGCTTCAGGGGTTCCGTTTTGTGGCTGATCCTCTGCTCTGATCCTAACCATCAAATATGGCACCTTGTAGTAAAACAGCAATAGAAATGCAATAGAAATGCAATAGAAATGCAAATTTTCTGATTATAACTTTATGTTAACATTTTAAATCAGAGTTTGTACTTAAACTTAGCATACTACTTCTAAAAACATTGGCCTTGAAGTCATTTTTCATTGTTTTCCCCTATTCAACAAACCTTGTTTAATTAATTACTTAATTAACAGCTATTCATTAAGTGGAAGTAGGTACGATACAGTAGGTTAAACACTAATTGCATGGCAGTGGGGTTAACAGACCAGAATTATAACCACTAATTTTTACTTCTGTGGCTGCAATAAATATTTAAATATTCATAATAAAATTTGCCTGCTCCATCTCTACAAGGACAGAAATTCATATATAGTGTATATAGCATTACACACAGTGCATTAGCCAGTCTTAATGAAGATTAATTAGCTTAAAGAATTTTTTAAGTACTTATCAATAAGCAGGAGATAAGCAGGGATTTTAAATTAAACCTGGAATAGTGCCCTCTATAATAGAAATATGTAATGATGCATGAAACACTAAACACCTGTACACACGTTTGTTGTTGACAGCTTCTAAAGGAATGAGAGTCATTTTTCAGTCAATTTGGCAAACAACTGTCTTGTTAAATACAAAAAATTATACACAGACATGTTATTATTTAAAATGTAAGGTGAGGTAGAAAAGATTCATTCATTCATTCATTATCTTCCGCTTTATCCTCTATTAGGGTCGTGGGGGGGGGTTCCCCATGCCCATCCAGGGGAGAACGTTTTGGGCGCTGGGCAGATACACCCAGGACAGGGCACCAATCTATCACTGGGCACACACTCACTCACACAGACACACTCTATATGGGGCAATTTGGAGAACTCAGTTTACTTGATCCATGTTTTTGGACTGTGGGAGGAAACCGGAGAACCCGGAGGAAACCCACGCGGACACGGGGAGAACATGGAAACTCCACCCAGATGGGGATTCGAACCGGGAATCCCTAGTGCTGAGAGGAGAACGTGCTAACCACTAAGTCACCGTGCAGACAGTAGAAAAGACATGCTTCAAGCTTTTATTTGCAGTATCTACAAAGAATATTCAAAAATTACAGCCAAACAATTAAAACTCTATCCAAAAGTTATTTAGCCTCCATGTGATATGGTTGGCCTGAGGCATCCACTACTTGTGGTGTGTGCAAAAATAATAAGAAGAAATATTGTTTTGGTGGCAAAAATAATGACAAAAAGCTTTTAGATGGAAAATATATTAGAAATTCTGAAGTTGAATATAATTTTCATTGTTTATATCTGTTCTGATTTTGGCACATTCCAAAGATTATATTAAACTGATGACAGAGTCAAAGACAATTTTTCCTCATAGTGTTACTTCAGTTTATTCAGCTTGTGGCCGTTTGTTTAGGAAGAGCTCCACCACATTCAGTTTGGTGAGGTTGGTGAGGCTGAGGTTTGGTGATTGAATGATTGCAACACCATGATTCTTTATTCTTGCTATTTTGTTGATGATGTGATTCTTGATTTTGTTGATGGTGTGTTAGGGATCATTGATGCATAAGCAATTTTTGGCCAAACGTTCATAGATGGCCTTATTTTCAACTCTGGAATACTTTCATAAACAGACAAATTCACTGTTGCTTCAGTCACTGCCGGTTGCCTAGATCCTTTGGAAGCAAACCAAGCTTAAATCGCTGCTCCTCCATCACCAGGGTTTGTTGTACAGATATGCTGTGTTTGGTTTTCGCCAAATGAGTTGAAGTACATTACTGCCAAACATCTTCACTGTCGTCTTATCTAAAGAACATTGTTTCAGAAGTCTTGTCATTTGTCCAGATGCAGCTTTGCAAACGTAAGCTGTATTGCAATGTTTTTTTAAATAAAACTTTTTCCTGTTGAGTCATTTTGTAATTTAACTGTCAACAATTGAAACTTTTTACATGTTAACTGAAGACTGTAGATTTCTGCCTGCCTGCCTGTCAGTCTATTTGTCCATCTGTCAATCTACCAACCTGCCTGTCTATCTATCAATGTATGGCTCTATCGCTCTCTCTCTCTCTTCCCCTCTCTCTACCTATGAGTGATAGAGAGAGATAGGATTATTCTCCTGTCAAGTGTTTTCATTCATTCATTCATTATCTTCTGCTTTATCCTCTATTAGGGTTGCGGGGGGGTTCCCCTTGCCCATCCAGGGGAGAACGTCTTGGGCGCTGGGCAGATACACCCAGGACAGGGCGCCAATCTATCACTGGGCACACACTCACTCACACAAACTCACTCACAATTTGGAGAACTCAACTGACTTGATCCATGTTTTTTTGGACTGTGGGAAGAAACCGGAGAACCCGGAGGAAACCCACGCGGACATGGGGAGAACATGGAAACTTCACCCAGATAGGGATTCGAACCAGGAATTCCTAGTGCTGAGAGGCGAACGTGCTAACCACTAAGCCACCGTGCCGCCCCCCTGTCAAGTGTAAATGATTATATACTGTACTAATCAATACTCATAACACAATACAATTGAAGCATTGCATTTTACAAATTAGAAATGAATCTACTGTATGTAGTTACGATCCAAGTCAAAATAAACATAGTAGTATGGATTTTTGTTCATATACAGTTTCATGACCTCCAAACACAATAGACATGTTTCACTTTATTAAACATCATTTAGGGGTGGCACAGTGGCTTAGTGGTTAGCATGTTTGCCCCTCAGCACTAGAGATTCCTGGTTTGAATCCCAATCTGGGTGGAGTTTCCATGTTCTCCCCGTGTCCGTGTGGGTTTCCTCCAGGTTCTTCGGTTTCCTCCCACAGTCCAAAAACATGGATCAATGTCAATTGATTTCTCCAAATGACCCCATATAGAGTGTGTTTGTGTGAGTGAGTCTGTGAGTGAGCATGTGTTAAGTGATAGATTGGTGTCCTGACCTGAATGTATTTGCCCAGCGCCTGAAATGTTCTCCCCTGGATGGGCATGGGGAACCCCCCGCGACCCTAAAGCGGAAGATGATGGATGGATGGATAAACATCAGTTACATTTTCATAAACATATTGATTATCTGACAGGAAACGCAATATTTAACAAGAGGATTTAACACTTTTGTCCCTGAAGTTTTCCCAAACCAGATTCTTAATTTAAACATTTGATAAAAATATTGTAGTTCATCATCTGACCACTAAAGTTTATATGCCTACTGAATCCAGTTTCAAACCCCTGTAGAGTTGTTGATGTTGTTGTTCTGGGTGGTTATAAAAATCCCGTTTAATTAATTAGATGCTGACATTTATGGGTAGCAGCTGTCAATGAATTTGCATATTAGAAATGGAATTGACCCCATCCTGATTCCTCAAGCCAAACTTTCCTGTCTAAATAACAGCGAGCGCTAAGGTTTCATTTAGTCCTGTTCATCGGGACAAACATTGTCCCTGACATTTGTGAAATCCAGGCAAGAATAATAGCAGCCATTTCTGAATGCTTGCCAGCTGTACAGAGTTTTTCCAGCTGACCTTTTTAACCTGGAGGGAAATGAAAGAAAGGGAACGAAGACCTTTTACAGATGGGATGTGAATTATGTTTCATGTAGGTCAAGGTAATTATGGGATATTACCTTTTTAATATTAGCTTTAAGATGCATTAATCAAAGGACGCCATGTCCTTGCCAAGCGAAGACTTATTTTCACACCACACAATTAAACTTCATGTCCGTTGAGGAAGAAACTAGATTAAAAAACAAAGTTGTAGTCAATATATTCCTATTCTTATTCCGAAGACTCAAAATGCAAGGGACCAAGACAACGTTTACCGCAACTGCGTACCTGAAAAAAGAATCATTGTCGAACATCGAATGAAAATCTGTTAATAAAGCTTTTAGTAACACTTTCTATTTATCTCGTCTTCATAATGCATTATAAACAGATTCATAAAGTTTTATAACGTATTTATAACGCCCTATAACACTTGTCATAACCCTTTATTAATGTACATAATTGTTCATAACCACACTTATAAAGTGTTATAAGAACATGCCATAAGGCCTTATAACCAAATGCAAGATATTGCATTATAAAACGTTCACTTTAACTGTAAGTTGAATTAGCGAGCAGTGTTGTAATGCTTTATAATCATTGTGTTCTTTGAAAAGTACTTTATAAGTGTTCATCACGGCTAATGAAAGCTTATAAACCCTCTATAAACCCCACAGGCATAAGGTAAAGTGTCATTTATTACCTCGATTAAGCAAACTGAGTTAATATTAGTACAAAAGGAATAGATTAGAATAGATTATACATGCTCATTACAGACTTTATGCAAAGTGAAATTATTTATTAAGTAAGAATAAATATCAAATTTTATATTATAATGCATTAAAACTATTTGTGTCATATCGTAATAACACTTTGACTATGATTATGAACATGTACATTAACAGGGACTTGTTGATTGTTGATGTTATTGATGATGTTATTAAGCATTTGAAATACTTACTAAAGCCTTAAAAATGCATTTATAATGCATTACAAAAACCATATTCATAGAAAGTATATATTAAGTTTATTGTATCAAAATATATTACCACCTTGTTAATAAATATTATGACTGGTTAATAAATGAGAAAATAATTTTGACTTAAATGTGTATATGCTCAGTACTTCAGATTTAACACATAGAAGACCATTCTATAGGCCGGTGCTGTAGCACAGTGTGTACTGCTGTGAGATCACAGCACGCTGGTTCTGGGTTTGTTACATAGGCAGATGGTCAGGGTCCTCTGTAGGTGAAATATGCATGTTCTCCCAATGCCTGAGTGTACTTTCCCTGGGTTCTCTGGTTTCCTCACATTACCCTAAAACATGCAAGTTTGTGAACTAGACAAGATCATTTGCCTCATGGGATAGAACGAATGTGAATGAATGTGGTCATGTGGTGGGAAACAGTTCCCAACATGGATAAAGAGGAAGGGCTGCCATGAGGTTTAGAGTGTAAAAACCTCAAAATCATAAAATGCTAGAGGACGGTGGTTAGCCACATTGGGCTTGAGTGTCATCAGAGCTATGAGAAGCACTGGAGTGCAAG
The DNA here is from genome assembly GCA_019802505.1 of Corydoras sp. C115. Taxonomy (NCBI): domain Eukaryota; kingdom Metazoa; phylum Chordata; class Actinopteri; order Siluriformes; family Callichthyidae; genus Corydoras; species Corydoras sp. C115. The sequence continues at coordinate 1,577,460 of JAFMOC010000030.1, forward strand.
AGAAATGCAGTGTATCAGGATTTAAAAAGTAGCTTTCCATAATGTCCGTCAGTAAAGCAATTCTACATTCTTTATTCACATTGGATTCAAATTGTAACTAAATGCATCAACACAATAGAAAGACCTTATATCATTGGAAAGATGCACAGCCTTGAAGCTGCTCGTAAAGTCATATAACATTGGGTCATTTACATTTGGTCATTTAGCAGATGCTTTAATCCAAAGCGACTTACAAGGTGAGCACAGCCTTAATCACAGCATCCCTGGAGCAATGAGGGTTAAGGGCCTTGCTAAAGGACCCACATTGGTAACTTCAGTGGACCTGGGATTTGAACCCCAACATTCAGATTGATAGCCCAACGACCTAACCACTAAGCTACCGTGCCCTATAACCAGCATTAAACAAGTTTGCCACCAGGAGCTGTGCTTTGAAAATGTGACGGCGGAAATAAATTATTGTCCTTTTAAACCAATTCCATATAATCATAAAACACATACTACAGTATTTCTGTCTTTAAGTAAAATAGTTGTGGTCACAGACATGAACATGCTGTAAATCATCCTGGGTTTGATTCCCAGGCAGGATGGATCATTACTAGGTGGAGTTTGCATGTTCTCCATGGATCTGCATGCATTATCTGTATTTATGTGGTTAAGAAAATAACCTTGATTCTATTCGGGGTACTGCCAAGAACTATGGCTGAAGTGCCCTTGGAAAAGACACCTAACCCCACTTGCCCCCCTGGCGCCATATACAGGACTGCACTTGATTACACTTGTTTAATTATCATCATTCCCCATAAGGTCAGGAAAATCCCAAACATCCAAAAATTATTCCAAATTGAATTTTATACCCTATAGTTACTTCTATTCATTCATTCATTATCTTCCACTTTATCCTATATTAGGGTCGTGGTGGGGGTTCCCCATGCCCATCCAGGGGAGAACGTTTCAGGCACCGGGCAGATACACCCAGGACAGGGCGCCAATCCATCGCTGGGCACTCACACAAACACACTCTATATGGGGCAATTTGGAGAACTCAATTGACTTGATCCATGTTTTTGGACTGTGGGAGGAAACCGGAGAACCCGGAGGAAACCCACGCAGACACAGGGAGAACATGGAAACTCCAGCCAGAATCCCTAGTACTGAGAGGCGAACGTGCTAACTACTAAGCCACCGTGCCACCCACAGTTACTTTTATATAAAATTTTAAATTAAGAAAACGTGTGTTATGTGTCATGTTTTTGTCATATTAGTTATAATGTGTGAATTCTTTGCCACGTCTGTGGCATCGAGGCCGGGCATCTCATTCTTAAAACCTGAAAAGGTGAGAAAAAAACAATCCAGAAGCCATGTGTCACTGAAATCACTAAACATAAGAGAATCTATTTTCTGCAAATAAACATTCAAAACCGCAGCTTGACAAGCAAGAGCAATCCGATTGGAACTTTAAAGGCAGCATTAGCGGGGTAAATTCTTAAATGAGCTTACTAAAACCCACTTTATGTGGCTACTGTTCCAGCTTCTGAGCTGCAGAAAATGGAAGTAAGCAAGATAAGTTGAGTTTCAGATATTAGGTCAAGCTGAAAGCAGGACTGACGCTGCATATTGCCTCACATTAGGTTTACCTTTTTCTTTGACCCAAGTTCTGCACCATTCTCACAGCTTCGAAATATTCTATTTAATATACAGGCTGAGAGAACAAACGTATCAGTGCAAAACACAAAAAGGAATTTTCCTTTTTAGTCTTCGGTGCGTGACAGAACAACATTTATATTGAAAATAAACAAATTAAAAAATAACCCCAGCTTCAAGGTGAGGAAATGTCCACAAAAGACTGTATATACTTTTTTGTTTTTAAAGGTTAGGGTAAAGGAAAGGCAGGATTAAATAGACAGAGGGAACCACGTGACCGAGAACACAGCAGAAAATAACAAGAATTAATTAACAGAAACTGATTAGCAACACGGCGGCACAGTGGCTTAGTGGTTAGCACGTTCATCTCTCAGCGCTAGGGATTCCCGGTTCGAATCCCCATCTGGGTGGAGTTTCCATGTTCTCCACGTGTCCGCGTGGGTTTCCTCCGGGTTCTCCGGTTTCCTCCCACAGTCCAAAAACATGGATCAAGTCAATTGCGCCCGAAACATTCTCCCCTGGATGGGCATGGGGAACCCCCCCCGCAACCCTAGTAGAGGTTAAAGTGGAAGATAATGATGGATGGACAGTGCACTCTGCAAGTAGCTGTGATTAGGCTTTATTATGTTTAATTTAAGATTTTTTATAAACTATTTGTTATTTTCTATTTAGTACGTTTGGATCCATGTATCATCATACCATCAGATTATACAGCTATTGTTACATTTGGTCATCCACCAAACACTTTAATCCAGTGCAACTTGGTTGTTAGAACACAGGGTTGGCTATACAGCTCAAGGAACCCACAGTGGTAACTTGGGATTTAAACCCACCACTTTCAGATTGAGACCCCAGCACCCTAACCACAAGAGTTTTGGTCACTTGATTTTTGATATAGCATACAAGAGTCACATTCAGTTTGACTTCTATACCATTTGTTTTAAATCTCTAGTTAGCAGACGTAAGAAAGACAGAGGACACATTCTGGAACAGCTTTCTTGGATGAAAAAAATCAGCACTCACCCTTCGAGGTTTTGGTGGGAAGACAATGTGATTGACAGTGTGATTTAAAACAAAGCAGTTCACTTTATAATGAAAACAGAGGGATTTTGTTTCCTGCCTTGAATTTTAACCTCAGTCTTGTAGAAGCATATGGTAGAGCTACACATCTGTAAATATAATTCAATATTCAAACACAGCATATTAAAGTCACACGAATTTCAATCTGCAATTCAGTGGAGGTCACACTGCTGCAGTTCGGTTACGTATCAGATATCAGAACCACATATATGACGGGAGAAATTTTATTAAACATATCAGGTTTCATTACGATTTCACAGCTTTCAATAATAAGTATATATCACAACTCTCAGAAGGGAAGAAGATGTTCGACTGCTTCATGACCAACCTTAATAACCAAAGGCAAAGACTGAAATCGAGTTCCTGAAGCTGCGCAGCATTAAAATCACCTATTGCAAAACTCATGCTGGACTATTAAATAGAATTATCTTGCAAAGAGTTTATACAAACGGTTTTGTGATACGTTTTCAAATGAATTTAACATTTAAAAAACATTGGGTTACTTGCATCTCATATTTCAAATGTTAGGAATTGTTAACTGTACACATCCACTGACCCCAACCATCAATTTGATTATGCACTTGTCCACTGGTTGTACTTGTAATCAGTGTGACCACATCCTTAGTGAGGAAAGTAGCCATTGGCTGTCCTAAAAGTCGCCAGTCAACCCAAGAAAAGCAAAAGTCAAGCTCTAGATAATATTTTATTGTGATTACTTATTACAATTACAATAGTGCCTTCATATTTGTGAGGCAGTTTGAAGAAGATTGACCTGCATGACTTTGCCCAAGTGTACAAACCAAGGTCGATGAAGTCATGGTTGGGTAAGTTTGGAGCAGATGACCTTTGCTGACCTGCCCAGAGCCCTGACCTCAATTCCATTAAACACCTATGGGATGAACTAGAAAGGAAATTGCAAGCCAGGCCATCTTGTTCAGCAGCAGTGTCTGACCTCACAAATGCTCTTTGACACAGACACGCTCTGAAATGGTGTAGAAAGCCTTCCCAGAAGTGTGGAAGCTGTTGTAGCTGGGGAACCGAGTTCGGATGGAATGTCAAAATAGCTCCTGTACGTGTCATAATACTATTGTCTCTACAGTGTACTTAACTGAAAGTCGAAAAAGTCAAAAAGAGGAAGAGCTATGGTTGTTTTATGTGATATCACAATTAAATATACAAATGCACATAGTTCCACAGCACATTTAAGGTCTAAGGAGAGCACAGCAAAACAAAACAATGCAAGTATTAAATGAGGCCCAGCATGAAATTCTTTTAAAACAATTCCCACAGAGCTTGTTTGCATTCTCAGCTCTGCTCTACATGAGCAAATACAATATTGCATCCTAAATATGTAAATTGGAACTGCAATCTCTTTTTCAGCAAACCAAATAGAATCAATTGTTATATATATATGTATATATATATATATATATATATATATATATATATATATATATATATATATACATATATACAGTATATATATATATATATATATATATATATATATATATATATATATATATATACAGTATATATATATATATATATATATATATATATATATATATATATATATATATATATATATATATATATATATATATATGAGAGAGAGAGAGACTACGGAAAAAGGCAATTATTTGTTGCAAAATCATGCAAATCAACGTTTGCAAATAAAATTCGTTCATTCATTCATTATCTTCCGCTTTATCCAATATTAGGGTCGCGGTGGGGAGAACATTTCAGGCGCTGGGCAAATACACCCAGGACAGGGCGTCAATCTATCGCTGGGTAGCAACTAAAATTATTACAATTTTGTACAATTTTGAGAGTGCCTTAACATCGTCAATACATACATTACATTACATTTAGTCATTTAGCAAACACTATTATCCAAAGCAACTTACAAATGAAGGCGGCACGGTGGCTTAGTGGTTAGCACGTTCGCCTCTTAGCGCTAGGGATTCCCGGTTCGAATCCCCATCTGAGTGGAGTTTCCATGTTCTCCCCGTGTCTGCGTGGGTTTCCTCCGGGTTCTCCGGTTTCCTCCCACAGTCCAAAAACATGGATCAAGTCAATTGAATTCTCAAAAAATTGCTCCATATAGAGTGTGTTTGTGTGAGTGAGTGTGTGCCCAGCGATGGATTGGCGCCCTGTCCTGGGTGTCTGCCCAGCATCTGCCCAGCGCCCGAGACGTTCTCCCCTGGATGGGCATGGGGAACCCCATCGCGACCCTAATAGAGGATAAAGCGGGAGATAATGAATGAATGAACTTACAAATGAGAGACATGATCATGACAACATTTATAAATACATATTATGTGCATAGCCAGAACTTTAGACCAAGTATCGCAATTCACACCGAAACAAAAATAAAGTTACACTTGCAGCAGAGTTGCAAGTGATTTTGTCCTTACAGGAAAAATCCTAGTTTTCTTTTGAATGGATATGCTGATACCTTAAGGGACATAGATTTTTTTTTTTGTACTTACAATTTGTAAAAAGCAAAAGCCCTGCGTAGGGTTGTTTTTTGATGATAAAATGTTATTTTGTGTTTACATCGAATAAATAAATAACAAACATAAGAAATCGTGCATTGTTCCTGTGATTTGGTGAAGTTGATTTTTGTGTAATAATCATATAATCGTGATTATTTCTTACACAATGATCATACCATCAAAATATGTAATCGTCTCATCCCTAATAGAGACGTTGACTGTCCATACACATGCTTACATATTCACCTGTTAATGCAGGATAAAAAAGCACCTAATGAACTTATACATCCAACATTCCCTTCTACATCTGTTTTCAGCTGGCTGTATTGTGCTGGTGTAAATAAATGTATTACATTTAAACAAAGAAAGTAAAAAGTGATCAAACAAAAAAATATATATAAAACGGGAACAATAAAAATGCCATTTCCAGCAGAAATATGACATGACCTTCATTCATAATGCTATACTAGGATAAGCATAAACCAAACATCTATCATCTTATGACTAAAACACTTATACATTCCATCACCAAGGTCAATTGCCTGCATTATTCTGAGTATGCCAATGTTAATTTATATTTACATTATATAGCACTTGTTCTTATTTAGAGAGCTTTACAATATTGCTCTCATTGTAACCATGCACTTGTGTTAGTGCTAAAGATGTATGTGTGGTAGGAATACAACATAATATCAAATAATAGTAAAATCACATTACGAAAGCCATGCTCTTCAATGGAAGTTTCTTTTTCAATTTGCAGGTACCTGCCTGGAAAAAAAAATACCAGGATTCTAGTTTTAGTGATATGATGGGTGGTTCAAGTCAAGCAGTGCTTGATGTTTTAAGTGTGCATACTGTAATACAAAGCTGAGTTGATGAGTGTGTACATGGAGGAATACGCAGCATCAAGGTACTTATCAGTGCTTTAAATCAGATGGATTGCAGCTACAAAACAATCAGTAAGAAAAACACCTCCATACATAGACTGATGTAGTGAAGAACTGATGTTCTCGGGCATTCTCGAGGAGTTTCAAGGGTCTCGTGGATTTTAGTGGAATAAAATCCAGTAGAGAGTTGCGGTAGTCTAAACTAGAAATGACAACAGAGGACAGGAGCAGATTTCAGCTTGAAACTTTTTATATTTAAGAAAAGGTAAGTACCTGAAAGGACCATATTAATATTGCCGAGCTTTCGTGCCTTCTCTGAGAGCATAATCCAAGGGTTTCCATAAATGTAATTCTGTTCAGTCTTGCCATGGCTTAGCATTAAGTGATAGGCTGAAATTTATGATGGGATGTCCTCCAGAGATGTAAGGAAAGGAGATGTGTTGAGTGTCATCAGCATAGCAATGAGAGAACATGCCTTTACAACAAGTGCAGAAGAATAAAAAAGTCCCCAGCTATGAATTGTGGGAGCTTCTTTAAGAGAGGCTGTGTGGTCTAAATGTCTATTCATCCAGATATAATAGAAATCATGGTCGTGCTGTTCCACTGATACTGAAGTGAAACGGAATTTAAAAAATGTAACTTCTAGTTTTATCCTCAGCTACTAACTTACTTACTTACACACACACAAAGTAAAGGGATTCAAGAGTCCAGGTAAGTTCACAGCAAGTGTTTCATTTGAATATACAGCAGGAACTGTATCATTTCCCCTGAAGATGTTTGATTAAGTCCTTCATGTTCTTTAACTTTGAAGTTGTATCTCTGTCTCTGTGTAAAGAGTATGGTTCCTTCGATCAGCACATGTTTGACAGAGAGATTTACTCTGCACCTTTGGAAAATTGGTGCTTTGGCACCTGAATGTGGATAGTTGTGCCAAGGTAAGGAAAAAATGTGATGGAATAAAAGATGTTTTCCTTGTCAGATCACAGTTTTCACTTAGTGATGTGCAGAAAAATGCAGGTCTTTGATTTCCTGTGGTGTTCACATTTAAAAAGAAGACATGTCCAAGCTTGAGGTGAGAGACTCAATTCACAGCATGAATGCAGGCTCTCTGAGAAAACAAGAAGAAGCATGAAGGAGGGAAGATGGAGGGCAATACATGTGTTGCTGCATTTTTCACACCAAACTTTTATCATTAGCAGAATTGATGCGTTCCGCCGCCTTCTAATCATCTGAACTTCTGAACAGAGACGACTAACAATCACAAACCAGCACACACAACAACAAGTATGAGTAATTAGTCTTCAAACTGGCAATGGCCATTAAAACGGCTTACACGATGGCAGCCAGTATTGTGAATTAGATTTAACGTGTTCTCTCCATGTCGGCATGGGTTCAAAGCAAGTGCAAACAATAAAAATACACAACCCAGCAAACACGAGTTATTTTGTAATATTAGATTTTTAAAAAATCTAAAATACTATTTTAGTTGCATGCATAATGACTGGTAATATTCATTTTTCACAAAGTTTAAAGGTTTGATCTCTGTGAGAAGAGTCTCTTATAACTGGTGTTTTTTTTTTCTTGAGTTGATGCATCCAGACGCTGTACAATAAAACTCAGCATCAAAGACAGCTACATGAGGCACATGAGGCCCATAATAACATATTCATATTTTATGAAGCGCTCCTACATCTTTACACCAAAATCATTATAAAACCTCATTAGATTCTGTTACTGTATCCTAGATAACAGAAGCTCTACACTGTATTATTATTATTGTTTTAAATTAAAGTTTTAAAATATTAAGGACATTGGCTTAAACATACCATGTTGTATTTATGGGACTCAGAATCATTTTGTGTTTTTATTCCTAATCTGTGTATCCGAGTATTAAAACAGAGAATTAGATGCAACTTGATTCAACAAAAGATATAACTTTATATATTATATAGTATAAACGAGTCGATCAGACCCCTGTATGTTCTGATCGCTGTACTCTGTCCAGATGCACTGCTGTGCCTGATCCACTTGTAAGCACAACACACAATAACACACCACCACCATGTCAGTATCAATGCAGTACTGAGAATCATCCACCACCCTAATACCTCCCCGATAGTAGTACTGATCATCGGAGAACATACTATAGCCAACTAATAAAGTATGTGGAGAAACGAATGGAGTAAAGTTTCTAATTGTTAAACTACAAAGTCCTTCTATATGATCAGTTGAACTGAGAATAACGAGTGTAACAGGGTGAGTACGAATGAGGACCAGAGCCAGGATTCCACACTTATAAATTAATTTAAAAAAACACATGTTGGAAGATGGTATTTGCCATTCACTCACGTTCCTGCTGCTTGTGGTCGATCTCTGCAGCTTATAAAGAGCGCACACATTCATTGGGTGGAGCCGTGTCAGGTAAGCTAATTATCCATCCATCCATTATCTCCCGCTTTATCCTCTACTAGGGTCGCGGGGGTTGCCTGTGCCCATCCAAGGGAGAACCTTTCGGGCACTGGGCAGATACACCCAGGACAGGGCGCCAACCCATCACTGGTCATACACTCACAGACACACACAAACACACTCTATATGGGGCAATTTGGAGAATTCAATTGACCTTGATTCATGTTTTTGGACTGTGGGAGGAAACCGGAGAACCTGGCGGAAACCCTTTCAGACACGGGGAGAACATGGAAACTCCACCCAGATTGGGATTCGAACCGGGAATCCCTAGCTCTGAGAGGTGAATGTGCAAATCACTAAGCCTCCGTGCCGCCATTGACGGTCCATTGACGACGGTTCCACTTTCTACCCCAGCGTCACTGTACTACCATCACAACGAGATATCTATCTGCAATGCAATGGCTCTTTATACAGCATTTCTGCATGATAAGAGGTTTATATAGCTATGAAATAATTACTGACAGGTGACAATGACAATGCTACTCAGACAAAGCTAATTCCACTAGAAGTACAGAACTCCAACTGAAACACATTAGGAACTACACGATGCTTGTGAGTACAAGTCATCTTTGAGCTGAGTTCCACCTCACGTCCAGCAGACCAGCTCAACACTGTAGGCGAGTGAAAGATAAGGACGCAAGACTGACAAACTAGATGTCTCAAGCAACTTACGTGAATTTTGACAAATAAAATACCAAATTCCCTTTCCCCTCAAATATTACTTTATGATGAAATATTTCATGGTTACAACCAAATAAATCAAAGTTAGAGGCTGCTTTGTAGAAAGTGTACATGAAACAGCCTGCAATCACAAAAGCTATAAATATACCCAACAGAAATGGCATGCTTCGCTGGATGGAATTGATCTTTATTTGTGGTGTATATTGGAAATAAATTCACCCTTTTCGTGCCACTGGGAATGAGAAATGAGACACCAACAAGGGTTCTTCAGTGGAATAAAAGATGAGAATGTGCTTAAAGGATGCCCTTAAACAAGCATTTTTATCTTGCTGGATCATTACACACTTTGCAAATAAGCAGAACGGTAAAAGCCATTCATCCAGCGCCAAACAATTCATGTATTAATAATGATTGCTTTGGAACCTGATCCTTTTAAAACTCTGAATCAAGTACAATTTTGAATGTTAGATGTAAAAATAAAAACTTGTATTATACTTGCTGCTAAAATGTTTTTTAAATGATGTAGGAATATATGGTCGCATTTCCTTGCAGATGTAAAAAAATTTGATCTTAAGATTCATAGTGGATGATAAGGTCAAGCTTACAGGAATCCCTGACCATCCCAAAGGATGGGGATGAGTGCAGTTCTATGTAAGCAAGTCAGTCAAAGTAATCCACAATGCTCCATTTATTTATGGGCTTTTATTATTTATGGTTTATTGTGGATCTGTGATGTGAGAGTGTATTACAGACAAATGTACTGGTATTCCAATGAAATCAAACAAATAAACACTTTAGTGGGAAAAAAACAGGTCAAAATCCATTACTGTAAATTTGAGAAAAAAGTAAGAAAGAAGTTGCACAAGTTGCATTGTGGTTAAGGCTTTGTGACCTGAATGTCCTCGTACTGATTGCTGTTCTCACCAAGTACTATGGCTAAAATGCCATTGGGAAAGGCACCCAACCACAATTTACTCCCCGGATGCTGTATACAGGGCTGCCCACCGTTCCGTGCACATGTACTCACTTCACTCAGTGTGTGTGTGTGTGTGTGTGTGTGTCCTCTGTGTGTGAGTACAGTAATCAAAATAGATCACTTTAAATATATGTGAATATTTCATTGATTTAATGGAATATTTTACACACTGCTAAAAATCTACGAAAAATAAGAAAAATAAAGACAAAAATATGCATGAATCAAGTAAAAGTATCTGCCAATATAGTGAGTGAATTTATCTCGTTAAGATTTTCTAAAAACTAGATTATTTTTATCTTACTATAAATCTTAAGTAAAAAAAAGATTTGTTACACCTCTTCAAGATTTTCTTACTTGTTCAGATTACATTTTTTGCAGTGCATATAGTAAAAAGCTGAAACATTTCATAACATGAATATTTTTTAGATCAAAATGCAAAAGAAAATGATGTGAAGCAGATATTTTTGCACCCTACATGGTCAAAATTTGATACCACCCCTTTTTGCGTGTATTAAATATTGCTAACTATTTTTCCAGCTAAAAGTATTTTAATTCTTCATGTTACTGACTGCACCGCAAGCACAAAGCATGACTGATCTATGCCAATAGTTGAAAGTTAGAGGTGTTCTTTCATGAAATCCTGAACCCTTTCTTCTCTAAACATGCCTTTAATCATAGTGATCTAAAGGTTCTACCTTAATGTTTTCTAATGATACTTCATGAAGGTCATATTTGTACAGGTGTTGCCACACAGCCGAACATCACAGCTACCTTAATGTTAAGACGTGACTATAAGAACACTTTTAAAGTTTCCACCAGTAAAGGTGAAGCAGTGCAGCAGAGCTGGGATGAGCACCTGGCGGTACGAAACAGATTCAAAGAGTCTAACATGGCATGCTCAGATAGAACACAATCGTTTAAAAGGTAGAGATGAAAAATTTAAACCCATTACAAACCAGAGGAATCATGGGAATAAATTAAGCAGATAAGGACTCTTGTGACATGTTGATGCAAAGCATTTTAGTTTCAGTGTTTCATATCTTTTTTGTTTCAGTGATGCATCGTGCACCAACTTCCACATCAGTGAGCCCTTTGTTCAGCTCATCATTTGCACTTTTTTATTGTTCATTTTTAACATTTAATTTACTGGCAGGGCGGCACGGTGGCTTAGTGGTTGGCATGCTCGCCTCTCAGCGATGAGGATTCCCGGTTCGAATCCCAATTTGGGTGGAGTTTCCATGTTCTCCTCGTAAAATATACGAATAAAGCGGAAGATAATGGATGGATGGAATTTACTGGCATTAAGTCATTTTAATTCCCTAATTTGAGTAAATCCTAGATAAATAATCATAATACACAAACTCAGGTCTTCATCAAAATTAAAATTTTAAATTGAACTGCACTTCGTGGCAGTAAAACATTCAGTTATATTATGATATAAGGACTTGATCATTCGTTTTCGTGTTAAAAATGATGGTTTGTAATTGATTTTGACATCGCTGGCTCATGCCACAGACGTTCTACATGAATGAAAGTGATGTTCTTCCTTTTTCAATGAGTTAATGTGGCATTCATCATGAACTCATGCATGTCCATGAAATTTGAGTTTAATCAAAATGTACATTCAGTAGTAAAAAGTGGTTTGTATATTTCAATATGTAGACCACATATTTAAGCAAATTATTATATTCAGTATATTATATGAGGGTGGAGCAATGGGTATGAGAGACTGAATCAGGAAAGCAGACTACTGCAGGTGAGCTCACCTACAATGCCTGTGGGGTAATTGTCTGTATATGGATGTGCAGGTAAATAAAATGGATGAGACTTGTGTCTGTGTGAGTGAGAGAGAGAGAGAGAGAGAGAGAGAGAGAGAGAGAGAGAGAGAGAGAGAGAGAGAGAGAGAGAGAGAAAGAGAGAGAGAGAGAGAGAGAGAGAGAGTGTGTCTCAGCTGTAGCACAAATGAGAAACATGCTGTAAATCTGCTGCTGTATACATTTGTCCGTCAGTCAGTTTCTGAGTGGTGCAAAGGAAATTGCTATTTGTCTGGCAAATTATATCTCAGATCCTCATTCTTTCCGTACGTTACAGTTATGAAATAAAGATTTAGACTATGTAGTTCTGTTGATTCTAAAATGATTTAAAAACAGTTTTCAGATGTGGCAGTTTGGTAATGTTATCAAAGCTTTATCAAAGAGAAAGTTTAGAAACAAGTATTATACAGTGCAACTAAAACATGCAGGCTTGTTTTCAACATCAGAGCATGTATACTGTCCGTTTCAGTTAGTCACGGGAAATTAAGAAATCTGTGTAGCACAAGTATAACTCTGAGAGTCAACATGTAAGGCTATTTATTGAACAGTTTAAGTTTGAGATGAAACTGCATCCAAATTGCACCATAACTGAAGAAACAATCAGTGCACAACTCTCTAAACCAATATGAGCTTCAGAGATAAATACAGATGAAAAGACGCTTCAGATGTTCAAAGCACTCAAAATGTTCAAAGTGTTAAAACCTTCAAATAAAACACGATTTTCAAGATGAAATATCTCAGGAAAGATCGTAAGCATAGTGCACAAAGGCCAACCAGAAAAAACATGAACTTGAATCGCTTGTAAAAAAGAAAAAAAAAAAAAAGCACATTGACAATTAAAGTCACTAATATACAGCTCGTATATTCAGTTTCTAACTTAACTTGGACTAAAATCTATTCGCTGTAAAGAACATACCAACTCAATAACTGAAAATATGTTCTGGGTGATGAATTCTTTATAGCATATTTTTAGAACCACACACTACCACACACATAGAGAACAAATCTCATGCAAGACACACTTCATTTCAGAAATGAAATCATTTAAGATCCTTTGGTCCTCCCATCAAAGATAACAAGTATGATCATGAATCAGAAAATACAAACCAAAAACACCCAGCAAAGAGTAGCATGGTGACTTAGTGGTTAGCATGTTCTCCTCTCAGCACTAGGGATTCCTGGTTCGAATCCCAATCTGGGTGGAGAGATCCACCCCTGTATCCACATGGGTTTTCACCCACATTCCAAAAACATGGATCAAGGTCAAATGGATTCTCCAAATTACCCCATATAGAGGGTGTGTGTGTGTGTGTGTGTGTGTGTGAGTGAGTGAGAGTGTGCCTAGCAATAGGTTGGCGCTCTGTCCTGGGTGTATCTGCCAAGCGCCCGAAACTTTCTCCCCTGGATGGGTCCCCCCGTGACCCTAATAGAGGATAAAGCAGAAGATAATGGATGGATGGACCCAGCATAGATTATATTATGAGCCACAGATAAACAAACTATATAGATGCTTTAACATGACGTGTGTTTGTGTGTAATAATGCATATTATTGTTAAGGTGAGGAAAAGCATTGGTCAGATGTCTATAAATGGTCTGGTATTGTTGGAACTCCAGGAAAAGTAATGTCTACAATTACTGTACATTCAACTTAATCATTTATTACAGAGGATTGGAAAATGCAGGGGTGGGAAAGGCTAATGTGGCAGGGGTACAGAGGATTGAAGAGGCTGGTGTGGCAGGGGCATGGATGAATGGACGACAATTAGGGGGTGGAATACTGGTGTGGCTGGCTCATAAAGGAACAGACAACACTGGGGACGGAAAGGCTGGTGTGAGGGGCATAGAAAAACAGATGATGCAGGGGTGGAGAGGCCGATGTGGCAGAGGCATAGATAAATGGGTGATGCTAGAGGGGTGGAAGGCCAGTGTGATGGGGCATAGAGGAACAGAGAACGCTGTGGTGGGGATAACCTGTACAGGGCTGCCCACCGCTCTGGGCACATGTGCTTACTTCACCAGTGTGTGCATGTGTTGTGTTTTATTGTACAGATGGATTATATGTGGATGCCAAATTCCTTTCTGTTTAAATACAGTAATCAAAATGATTCATATTCCACTAAATAAACACCAGGGATGACAGTGAGCAGGAAGGATTATAGCTGTAACTGTAGTGGGATCCTTTCTTAAACTTGAACGTATAATAAATAGTTGCGACAGTACATCACTTTATTTTCCTGCCCGATGAGGATGAACTAAAATTGCATCTTTATTCAAAGGTGTAACCCAGACAAGTGTAATGCTTGCTTTCTCCAGATTAAAGCATTTTGGAGACATCTGGTTCCCCCATAAATGTCACGACAATCTTCACAGCATATGTCCCTGCTTTCTTAACTTGCTAGTAAACAATGTTGGCTGCATATGTCACATTGAAGAAAGGAAAAAGGCTTTCATATACACAGTTTAAAAGCAAGCAATCTTAAAGATCTAGTTACACAATAAAGAAGTCATTCCGAACGTATAAACAGAGACGAGCAGCCTGCCAACTCAAGTGGTTACAAACAACAAGGATTCGAGCAATCATCGTTTCCATTAAATGTGGTACTGAGATGATGGATGGTGTTTGATAAGCATCTGCAAGCTAGTGATGCTCATGCTTTAATGTTTCAGGAGACATAGCTGTGAAGGAAAATGTAGATTACTTGGTGTAAACACTGTGCAAAATAAACTGAATGTGGTGAGTGATTCCAAAGTAGCAAGCCAGGGTTGGGGGGGGTTCACTTTTTTCAAATGCCACTTATTTCAAATCAACTCACATGCTGGATGAAAAAGAAAATGCATATATACATATATGTACATATAATACTCACCGTCTTACAGGAGGATAACAGCAAGATACTTTACAGAGCTTTATATCGTAACCTATTTTTATTAGTTATACTAAAAGTAAGTCAAAGAAAAAAAAACCTAAATAGATCCAAACCTCTATTGACCTGCTTTTTGACCTTATTTCAAGGTGGGAATCAATAATCTAATGTAAAACTTAACTTTTCTATGGAGTTGTCTTTGTAGAACACATAAAAATAGCCCGTCATCATTTATTTCTATTACATTCAACCCACTGTTTAAATAGCAGGTCAGTCCAGAGTCACATACGGCTTTTTAGCTTCTCTATAGCTTTTGTATTTCTGGAGGTTTCCACTGATTGACGATGCTGTTAGAAACGATGCTGACAACTTGGTGATCTCTTGACGGACACTCTTGTATATGTATCATTGTTCAACTAATAAGGATAATAATAATCCATATTAAAATAAGTTTCTAAATTCAAATGATTTAGTCAAAGTGACATTATCTAGTCTACAGATAATGTAATCAGAGCTATTTAAGTAATGCACGTCAAAATCCCACACCATCAGCCCACAATATATATTTAATCTTAGATCTCCATCCAGCTGAGGGATCAAACTGAAAATAGCCCGAGGCAGCGGAATGAAAGGTATCATGTCCCAGCTGGATGTTACTTAGTGAGAGACAGTGAATGGCTATGTAAAACATGGCTTTTTACCTCACCACCTCCTACAATACAGACCACAGTAAGATTATAGCAGATAAGTACATTCGATTTCCCATATTATTTATGACACAACTCACTTGTGAACCAAAGAAGCATTTAAACTGCACAAAGTGGTTTTGGATAAAAATGATAAATGTTTATATAGGGTTTTTTTTCTTTTAGACGAGTCATTAGGAAGATAAAATGTTAGTTTTAAGTCTCACATTTTTCTGAAGGGCAAGCAGAGTCATTATGGTGTGAGCACTTAGGAAACCAGGGCCAGAGATGATAGGGATGTTGTCGATAACAACGATGAAAACCACAGTGAAGATGACAACCACATGGTTGGTGACATGGAACTAAGTATACTGATATAAAGGGCTTAGTCTGTCAATGTACGTAGATAGATATAGATACAGATATAAATATATTTTTACTTCCACTGATTGTATAGATTTTAGTTCTATGATACAGACTGTAATCCATCTGTTTCTCTGCATAATTTCTAAGTACGTTTTAGTATGTTGTTTGATTATTAGGACTCCCACAGGGGAGGTATTGGTGGTGGATGATTCTCAGTATTGCAGTGATGCTGACATGGTGGTCGTGTGTTAGTATGTGTTGTGCTAGTACGAGTGGATCAGACACAGCAGTGATGCTGGACAGAGAACAGTACAGCAATCAGAACATACAAGTCTGATCCACTCAAACCATCATCCACCACCCTAATAATACCTGCTCTGGGGGGTCCCGATTATCAGAGTAAAGGAGAAACATATGGACAACATAACGTAATTTTAAAACTACAAAGTCAATCAAAATTTTCAGTGGAGAAACAATGAGCAGTACCCAATAAAACATCCCATATATATCTCCATATGTAGAGTCAATAATTAATATGTGAATTAGTGAAAACATATATCAAAATATATAATTAAATTTTAAAGTATTGTCTCGTCCTGGTGATTGTAGTCATAACTGATAATGGATCTTACTAAAATAATCATGTGCTGCATGGTTTTAATAGGTTTTTAACTAAAAGCACATTACTAACTTCATTATGAATGACCTGGAACAGATGTTTTCATCGAAATTGCTCTGACCAGGGGTGTCGTAACCACTGCTAGAACACACAGCACATGGACAGCAAATGAAAGGAAATGGCTTTACTGACTTCTTGGTAAGGCCTGGACATTTTCCTGGAAAAGACTGGCTGTTCAACTGCTGGTGTAAAAGTCACGGTCGTCGTTCGTTTGATGTGGCAACTCTATCATTACGATGCATTAAGATGCCTGATGGAAAACGTATTTGCGTTTCTCTTATTATGTAATCGTAACTTATGATACATACATATAAATACCTGACACAACAATAAATGGGTTAAATGCTAAATGCATAGCGTATACTGCTTGCAAATGTAGAGGTGTTGACTAAAGTCCTGAATATAACACCTTGAGATAAAAATAATTACAAAAACCGACAATTTAAAGCAGCATTTGTGGCCAAAACTGCATTAAGCTTGGCTTAAATCCTAACACTGATGGAGTCTTCTGTGTACAGATTTAAAACGTTTAGTGTAGCCTGCAAATACCTTGATTTATTATTTTTTTGTTTGGGTATGTTTTGTTAATTCTTATTTCATGTGTTGCCACAGTTTTTTATAACACTAGGCATGGAACTGTGAAGACCATGGCAAAACTTTCAGCTTGCACCTTTAAAGGTAATCCATGAAGGACTTTAAGGTGTGATTAGGATCATTATCCTGTTGTGGAAGCCATCCTCCTTTCATCTTCTGCTTTTCTGATTTTTTTTTCAAATTGTGTGATGTTAGCTTCTAAAATTTACTATAGTTATTGAGTCATTTTTGTGCCTCCACTGTTCCGTCCCCTATATGACTATAGCCACAACATAATTCAAACATGATCAAGTCTGATAGTTGGATTATTTCTTCTGGCAGCCAAAAGCCTTATTTCTAACTTTATGACTTCACAGCTGACAATCAAACCCTGGTTCCGTCTATGGATTTATTGCAACTTGTCTTGTTTCTTTTTGTTAACAGAGGCTCCATTTCTAAATGACTTTAATTAATATACAAAACATTATTCAAATTTACTTGTCATGACAGAAGAAATATTTCTTTCATAAACCTCAAAAGACACACAAATCCACTGCGGTTGGTTTTGTTGCTGATTCTGTCTTTGCTGCCCAGCTGCTGGATTCTCAAGGTCTCTGCTGAAGGACAATTTTGTCTCAGGGGATTAGCATCGTGTCTTTGGTTTTCCATCTTAGCCACAGAATGGAGAACCGAACATTCAAATTGCTATGTATTACCATTTAAAAAGAGAAAAAGCAAATGGCTAAAAATGTTTTTTTCCACATGTAAAAATATGAGTCAGAAAAGAATTAAATCAAAATCTGAAACAAGTGACTTCAGTTTTACAATATAAAAAAAAAAAAAAAAAAAAAAAAAAAAAAAAAAATATATATATATATATATATATATATATTTACAACAGGGCAGCACGGTGGCTTAGTGGTTAGTATGTTCTCCTCTCAGCACTAGGGATTCCAGTTCGAATCCCAATCTGAGTTTCCATGTTCTCTCCGCGTCCGTGTGGGTTTCCTCCGGGTTCTCTGGTTTCCTCCCACAGCCAAGGTCAAATGAATTCTCCAAATTGCCCCATATAGAGTGTGTCTGTGTAAGTAAGTGTGTGCCCAGCGATACATTGGTGTCCTGTCCTGGGTGTATCTGCCCAGAGCCCGAAACGTTCTCCCCTGCATAAGCATGGGGAACCCCCCACGAACCTAGTAAAGAATAAAGCGGAAGATAATGGATGGATGGATATTTACAATATTTAATTCATTCAATCAAAGACTCTTATATCACACAGTGGGCAAAGAAATTTTTTTGTTTTTTTACACAGTAACCTTGTAATATTTTCTAATAGCTTATTCCAACAATTAAATATGGCAATACATCAGTTTTATATAATTTGTACTTATAAAATATTTGCAGTAGTAAAAAAAATTATATGGTTGGAATTTATAGCTGGATAATTATTCACATCAGAAAATTAGCATGAACATTTTTTTGTTTCTCCACAGCTACTTACAAAATGATACGCATTTAGCTGTTTTGCTTTCTAAATGTAGAATCATTTCCTGTGGTTTCTATGCCACACTTAAAGATAAGAGTGATGGGATTTCTGATACAGTTAAAGCTATGGCTGAAATGTAATGAGCTGATGAAATCAGTCTGTGTAGGTTACGCTGCTGCACCTGTTTGCATTAAAATGTTATGATATGATCTGAATTTTGTTTGCTTTGGCCGATTCCATCAGTCATTATTCTTTAGACATGTGGAAAAAGGTCTTGGACTGACCTCGAAGGAAAAAACAAAATCATGAGATATGGACCAGGATAGCAGTGTGTTTAGAACATGCATACAAACTGGGGGAATGCTACACTAACACAGAACCTGCTATGGTCACCTCAGATTCCAACTGTAAAGAAACCCATCGGTGATGATTTCTTTCACTGTTAAGTTGCTGGGATATAAGTAATCAAGCATCTGGAAGTGCCTTGAGACGTAAAACTTAGTTTAAATTTTAGAGGCTATATGACAGACAGGAAAAATGTGCTCATTTGGGTGGTGATTTGAATTTAAGTCAGTAGTGGGCCATCAGGACATTCAAAGTGTTCTCTAAAGACCTATGTTAATTATATTTTTTCCAGGAATATTTATTAAATTATTCCAAATGCGGGCGGCACGGTGGTTTAGTGGTTAGCACGTTCGCCTTTCAGCACTAGGGATTCCCGGTTCGAATCCCCATCTGGGTGGAGTTTCCATGTTCTCCCCGTGTCTGTGTGGGTTTCCTCCGGGTTCTCCGGTTTCCTCCCACAGTCCAAAAACATGGATCAAGTCAATTCTCCAAATTGCCCCATGTACAGTGTGTTTGTGTGCGTGTATGTGTGTGTGAGTGTGTGCCCAGTGATAGATTGGCGCCCTGTCCTGGGTGTATCTGCCCAGCGCCCAAAACGTTCTCCTCCGGATGGGCATGGGGAACCCCCCCCGTGACCCTAATAGAGGATAAAGTGGAAAATAATAAATGAATGAATGAATGAATGAATATTCCAAATGCTCCATCCACTTCCTTTCATAGTGTTTCCCAGGTTGCACCACTTCCAGACATTTATCTAGCCATCCAGACATTTATCAAGCTATTGCTGGGCACACACTCACTCACACACACACACTCACTCACACACACGCACTCTATTTGGGGTAATTTGAAGGACTCAATTGACCTTGATCCATGTTTTTGGTCTGTGGGAGGAAACCGGAGAACCCGGAGGAAACCCACATGGACACAGGGAGAACATGGAAACTCCACCCAAACCGGGAATCCCTAAGTGCTGAGAGACGAACGTGCTAACCCCTAAGCCTCCGTGCCACCGGGCTGAAGACCTAGTAGCATTAAATAAGTGTCGATCAACCCTTTTGAGTTGGCGACACCAAGGCCCTCTAGCAGACACTTTTATGTCAGCGTATTCATGTCCTCTGATTGGAGAGTACTTTTGTTGAGTGAACATTTTTAGCCAATTAAAACATATGCCAGTAATATGACTCAAACCGGCTTTGTTTACTGATTATTTTTAAATTTATCGAAACACACCTGCTGGCGATTGTTCCTGCCATACAGATTATTAACGACAGTCTTTTTACTTATACAAGAACATACTTGAGTGTAAAACTCTCACAGTACTGATAGTGTAACATACTACTGCTAAATTGTAATTATTCGGTTACTAACTGACGCTAATCTTATGATTTGTATATATTTTAGTCATTATACTCCAGACACAGCACAGCAGTAACAATGACATAACATTTACTAAGCTTTAAATGTCGACTTACAAAGTCATTTTGGAACAGATGTCCCTAATAAAATCGGCAAGTAGCTAAAGTGCAATTAGGCTAACAGTCTGAATATAAAACAGGACACTGGATACTGTCCGATAACCCTGAAGCTAAAATTCCTGAAATGACCATCAAACTGGAAGCACTGATTGATAAAACACATGGTCGACGAACTGGTCACTCAAAGCTCGGAGCCACAATTTGACAAACTGCTGCTCAGGCAATGTTAATGTGAAGACTGCTTTTATCATTTTGACAAAGTGGAAAGGAACGTGCCATTCTTTCAAGATCCATGTGGTATGTACATTTAGCTGTAAGAAAGCGCTGAGCAAAGGTCTTGATGTGGCTCTGTTAGAAGTCACGTATTTGTCGTTAATTTACTGGATCTGCAAAAACCAGTACCGGTATTAAGATCAGGTTCAGTCAATATACATGCAGTAGAGTAAGCCCTACTACCCGTTTCCCTACATACTTCTCTGTTCTCTGATGATCAGGACTCCCACAGCGCTGGCATTATTAGATTGGTGGATGATGGTATCTGTGGATCTCATGTATGTTTGGATTGGTGTTCTGTTCTCTGTCTAGCAGCACTGCTGTGTCTGATCCACTCGTACCAGCACAACCCACACTAACACATCACCACCACCATGTCAGCATCACTGCAGTACTGAGAATCATCCATCACCCTAATACCTCCACCATGGGGACATGATCATCGGAAAACATACTAGAGTAGACTAACAAAGTATACAGAGTTGTAGAATTAGAATGGCCATCTATATGATCATTGGAAGTGAAAAAAGTGGCTATATGAATGTATATTTAAATATATTGATATATATATTAAATATATACAAAAATAATGTGAGTACAGTACATGGTTTCGATTTGATTTTAACCATCAGCATTATTTTTTGAAGTATATGATCAGTTTGTGATGTCACTGAATGTGTGACTGTTACGGACACTATCCTACTTTGTAATGTAGCATGGAAATCAAACTGTTTTGGTTGAGACCTCCTGAACCACTGTGTGTAAATTAAAATTTTGTGATTGGGCTGGTACACCTATTTGTCTTCATTACACAACAAGGTTTACTGGAGTCTTGTCTCGAATGTAGTCCAAGGCTAAAGTTCGCATGTTTCCCAGAACGGCACGTATTGGTTGCTTTTTACTAGACCTTACTTGGCGAAGACAAGGCCAAGGGCCAAAGTGGAAGCAGGGTTTAATGGCCAATGTGTTACTTGTTATTCATTTCAAAAGAGCACATAAAAGTTATGCTGGAAGCCTATTCATCTCAGACTGCTCAGCTTGTCATGCTTTATAGTGTCTGAAAGCCAATTCAGTTAACAAGTTATCGTTTTTCAAAACGAAATAAAATTATATATGCACATGCTGATGTTTGCTGATTTATACATTTTCATAAGGATTAACAGTAAATTTCTTTCTCATAGATTATGTCTGACCTTTGAATAGATGTTTTGTTAGATCCCCATTTTAAGGCATGAGACTACATTCAGTCTTATGGCTGGGTATCGGCGCAAACTCCTATATTAGTGGCTATAAGCCTGATGGGGTAACGCAATGGGAGCTGCCAGATGCATTTTGCAAATCATCTGCAGCAGCTTTTGTGAAGCTTTAAATCAAGGCAGTTGAATACCAAGTGCCCTGCAACAACAATCGCCCTACTGAGTAGTTAGCCCGTCTGTCAGGCTGAGACAGTGAAATAAAGGCTGAAAGAAAGAAAAAGGAACAGATTGCGAGCAATAAAATGCCACCTGTAAAACTACAGAACACATGAAAAGAACATATATCTCAGGTAATAGACAACCCACTTAATGCTGCTAGTGAACTGGAGCTGGTCTGCACTTTCGGCAGGTGGGTTTTCATCAGCAATCGCTGTACTGAGTGGTCCCCTGATAAATTTCCATCAACACCAAGATACAATACCAACACGGTCGGTGCCAATAGTATCAGCTTAATGCCTAGCAAGTTGCCTTCTGTGCCTCTGAGCAGTCATGGTGAGTAGCAAATGCAAAGTGTGGTAAAGAGATTGTTCTTTGAATTGCTCCAAAGAGTAAGTGCATTGCTGGCATAATGAACAATATATTTACATCAATAAGGTTTGCAACTGAAAGACTCCTGCAAGTTAGCATAAAACATTGAAAGGCTTTTTGCTTACTCGACTCAATAAAGGTGGCAAATGTTTTGGAATTAGGCTGTATGCTGCAACTTTGGCTAAATAGCTTCATCAGACAAAGCAATGAAGTTTAATGACAGCGGTGAACAGTCAGAGGGTCGTTCATTCTGCAAAGATTTGAAAAGTGTTGAATCAGAGGGTACTTTAGTCAGCACTGGATTTCTGAAATGACAATGGTTTGTTAGGATTCATTTAAAGTGACAAACTGATGTTTTGATATAATGATATTTTGCCTACAGTGCTTACACACAGAGGAATTTGTCCTCCATATTTAACTCAGGGGTGGCATGGTGGCTTAGTGGTTAGCATGTTCTCCTCTGAGCACTAGGGATTCCCGGTTCGAATCCCCATCTGGGTGGAGTTTCCATGTTCTCCCCGTGTCCGCGTGGGTTTTCCTTGGGTTCTCCTGTTTCCTCCCACAGTCCAAAAACATGGATCAAGTCAATTGAGTTCTCCAAATTGCCCCATATTGAGTGTTTCTGTGTGTGTGAGTGTGTGCCCAGCAATAGATTGGCGCCCTGTCCTGGGTGTATCTGCCCAGCGCCCGAAACATTCTCCCCTGGATGGGCATGGGGAACCCCATCGCGACCCTAATATAGGATAAAGCGGAAGATAATGAATGAATGAATGAATATTTAACTCATCCGTGCAGCGAAACACACACACGTAGTGAAGTGACCCGATATATTCCTGTTTTTGAGCTACGTTTGAGCTACAAAGACGAAATTCTTTGTCAGAGAAGGCAGCAAGGTGATTGAAAAACACCCGATTACCCAGCCACGCCCACTTTTTTACCCCGTTCCCTGTATTGCTTTGATATACGTATACACTGTGCCTCCTACAGACCAGCTGAAATTACACTCGCATATTCATCAGGAAATGAACATCTCTAGTTGGTCCTTAAAAGCCTTTTAGCTCCATAATTAAAAAGTAAATTGTCTTCTCAGCTGCTGATTGCTTAGTTGCAGATAAAAAAAAAACTATATAGTAACCAATAAGGAAAGGGTGCCATGCTTGCTTACCTCGGGATGCGCATATGAAGCGCAGAGCCGAAAGCACACTGAAGGGAGCCAGGCACAACCAGGTAGCGGCAAAAAGGATTTATTAAAGGTGTAGGAACACCCAAAAACAGAGTTAACACATACACAAGCTGACATCAAAGTAACGACGTGGACGGAGGAAGGGGAACACAGAGACTTAATACACGAACACCCGACCACGTGCACAAAAACAAACCAATGAACAAAACAGGATAATTAACTTAAATGCCAAACGTGAACACAAGCTAATTAACGTAAAATAAAGAACAGGTGACCTAGGCACCTGTTACAAGGGGTATATAGTAAAATATAAAATCTGGAAGCAATAGGGGAAGCAATAGTGAGTGCTCACATAATCATCCATTCATTCATTCATTCATTCATTCATTATCTCCCGCTTTATCCTCTATTAGGGTCGCGGTGGGGTTCCCCATGCCCATCCAGGGGAGAACGTCTCAGGCGCTGGGCAGATACACCCAGGACAGGGCGCCAATCCATCGCTGGGCACACACTCACTCACACAGACACACTATATATGGGGCAATTTTTTTAGGAATTCAATTGACTTGATCCATGTTTTTGGACTGTGGGAGGAAACCGGAGAACCCGGAGGAAACCCACGCAGACACGGGGAGAACATGGAAACTCCACCCAGATGGGGATTCGAACTGGGAATCCCTAGCGCTGAGAGGAGAACGTGCTAACCACTAAGCCACCGTGCCGCCTCACATAATTAATAACTTTAAAATGAAGACCCTGTGTGAGACGTTAGCAGAATTAGAAAAAGTCTCGGTTTTAAGAGCCAGAAAGCTGTGCGGATGCCCAGTGTAGTGTAGTGTAGTGTAGTGTAGTGTAGTGTAGGGAAAAGGTTCTGATTTAGTGAAGTGAACACACGAATCCAGAGCAATCGGCAGCCCTGTATGCACTTTAGGCCTGGTGCTTAGCGGGAACAGGAACTAACCAGCGACCTTCAGGCCTTAAAGGTGATTCCTTAACCACAAGCCTACAGCAGCCCCAAAAAAAACACATCCGCATTGACCGGGAATCGAACCTCGGCCTCCCGCATGGAGAGCAAGAATACTACCACTAAATAACCAATGAAATTTCTCACTCAATGTCAGCCTGTGAAACTCAGAGGATGTGTAAGAGGTGTAGATAAGAAGGAAGAAATTACGTTATTTTTCAAATAAATATTTTTTGTTAAAATAAAATGCAGCTGTTAAATTCACAAATGCATGCAATAAACATTTAGTATTTTTAGAATTTGTGTTTTTTTTTTCTCTCTTTTTATATTTATTTTTGAAAAAGCTGAGTAAATAAAACAAAAATGTATTAGAAGTGAAGTCAGAACATAAAAGTTTATTAAGTTTATTAAGTTTTTAACCTCATATAACTTTATGACAGTCATTTTCTAGCTATTATAATGCATTAAATTGACTACAGTGCACCAGCAGGTGTTTCTCACTTCGCTCTTTTTTTCCGCACTTTTTTTTTTGTTCTCTTAAATGGGGCCAAGCTCTGCAGGGTGTTGGTGCTGTCTGCACACCTACAATTTTAAACAGCAGGGCGGGTGAGTGATGGCAAAGAATAGTAGAGTGAGTGTAACCAGCTATCTTCCATTTCCCCAGAACAGTGTTTGGAGACCCAGGCCAGGTTTTAAAGGTGCCAACTTTTGACCTCATTAACAAGGGACCACTGGCCTTTGGCCATGTGGATGACCAAAGAACATGCTTCACATGGCTGCCTGGAGGCATGCTGTCATTACATCCTCTTTCGTATACCCCATGGCCATCTTGGGAACAATAAAGTAAAAAAAACAAAAAAAACAAGATGTTCTAAACAGCCTTGCTTTCTGGGAAATAGTGAACTTGGAATCAGTTTTCAATGATAATGGAAGCACATGATCCATAGAATAGATGATTAGTGTTAGGAAATCTCAATTTTCAATCAGTTGTTAGAGTTTTTCCTTTTGTTAAATATCTGTACATTAGTGTCCTACATTGTTGTTGCTGCCTGGCCGCTCAAGGAGGATGAGTCCCCCACTGAGTCTTGGTCCTCCCAAGGTTTCTTCCTTAAATAACAACATAACAGGGAGTTTTTTCTTGCCACTGTCGCTTCGGCTTGCACTTTGGCGGTTTAAAGGCTTTTCATTCTGTAAAGCTGCTTTGTGACAATGTACTGTTGTAAAAAGCGCTATAGAAATAAATTACTTGAACATGAATTTCCTCTATTTATCTTTTCTGAAGGTGTCAAAAACCACATGCAGTCCCTTTCTAAGTTATTCGAATTAAGCGGTTTATTTATGACAAACCAAGTCAAAGCAGTGTGTTCTTCCAAGACAAACCCAAGATCGTGATCGGCTCTGACCTCAGCACAGCACCAAGCCTCTCCAAGACAGCCCCGAAGTTTAGTTGCTGCCTCTATTTATTTTAAAACCATCCCTCGTTCTGCTTATTCTAGAACAACTAGTCAAAGGAGTTTTGTGGGGGTGGAGGGGTGAAGAAACTCTTCCTTCCCTTATCTGGCCAAGCTTCTTACCACTCGGTGCCCTTGAGCTTCATCCGTCAGATCCGATGTGTCTTAGCTCATGGAACATCCTGGCCTTGAGCAGCAACTGGCTATTTTGCAGGCCTTGCCCACACCCAGTTATCAAGTTCGCACATTTCCTTTAACATCAAGCACTTTGTGGGTTGTTTGCCCCTATATATCCCTTCATTAGAAAGAAAACATTAAATCAGTAAAGACATGAAGCAGGTATGATTTTCTATTTAACACTGGAGATCCTGAGTTCTTGAAATTCTGAGGACAACAGTTCCCCTTTTTTCTAACCCTTAAGGGTCATCAGGCAGCTATTCATGTGCATAACGACCTACAGCCCATCCACCCTCTCTGCCTCACAGGTGAAACGCCAAGTTAAAACTGCATTCAACGGTAAATTCCCTGAAAATCATCCTAAAGCGATGCAGTAACAGACTTTCTGCAATGAAAGTTCAGTGAAATTCAACGTAATTTCAGTGACTACAAATAAAATGAAAAAGATATCTACAGACATTCAAACATTGTCTTCAATCTCATTTTTCTGCAAACTGTTTTTTTACTCCTAAATATAGATATACATACATATAGATGTACCTAAGGTTATATTTAGAAGTCGTGTCTGTACTTTATTTTAATAATATTGAAAACACAATAACAATTCAGTTGTGCCTCGATTTTATTTTGCATGCTTTTTAGTGTGACAGCGGCAGTGACCTGTAAAAATAATGCCATGTGATTTGAGACAGACATTCACACATTCAGAAATTTAGTCTGTAAGGGGCTGACTGTACTGTATAACAAGCTGAAAAAAACAGACCATGATGAAAGCAGACAGACAAACAGTCTGACGGAAAGAATTCTCCAGCTATGCCCGTGTGTATGTGCATTCCAAACCCACATTAATAGAGGGGCGTAGTGCACACTTACACGGTTACAATAAAAGTATTACTTGGTGTGATTGCCATATAAGATTTTTATTATGCCACTGTTATTGTCCGGCTTTCTTCTCACACAATTTTCGAGCTATCAACACGGTTTTCGCAGGACATGTCCGGCACATTGGCGAAACCACTGCTTGTATACAGCTAAGGAATCAGTCGAACCATTCCCGATATATTCCTGCTTTTTTAAGCCTTCACTTTGTATTAATAATATTTTAATATTTAATATTTGCACTCCCGTAACTCCACCAAATTTTGAGCTACGAAGATGAAACCAGACCAGTCTTGTACCGCAGGGTGATCGAAAAACGATTACCCAACCACGCCCACATTTTTACCCCGTTCGCTGTATTGCTTTGATATACACTGTGCCTCCTACAGACAAGCTGAAATTACACTCGCATTTTCATCAGGAAATGAACATCTCTAGTTGGTCCTTAAAAGCCTTTTAGCTCCATAATTAAAAAGTAAATTGTCTTCTCAGCTGCTGATTGCTTAGTTGCAGATAAAAAAAAACTATATAGTAACCAATAAGGAAAGGCGATAGGGTAAAATGTAAAATACAATAAGGAAGCAATAGTGAGTGCTCACATAATCAATAACTTTAAAATGAAGACCCTGTGTGAGACGTTAGCAGAATTTGAAAAAGTCTCGGTTTTAAGGGCCTGAAAGCTGTGCGGATACCCAGTGTAGTGTAGGGTAGGGTTTTGAATACACTATGACCCTTTTCAAGGACAGGATACGCAATAAAGTTTAAAAACTGCATCTTAAATTTAAATGAAGCATTTTTTCCTGGTTGTAATTAAATAAACTGCATTAAGCACAATCCAGTATTTTCCTATTTCTGTATAAGAATGTTTCCATTAATTAAATGTTTTCATCACCCAGAATCTGTTCACAAAAAATAAAGTAGCCAGTGGCCCAGAACAAAACAAATTACCCATGTGGTCCCAGCATCACATTTTCAGTTATGTATTTTGAAGGAGATAATGCTGATGATATGGACCAGCTGTTTTTAATCAAATTACCATATTCAATTTCTAAACCTAATGAAGTTCATTTGGGGCTTCAGGCTACTGAATACAAAAGATAATTACTGCTGATATTTTAACCAACACACTGCATGACAGAATGAGCACATTGTCTTAAAAACGATGATCTTCCACAATGAGATTTAGGTCTGATTAACAATAACGATTGACCCAGGACACCAACACTGCTGCAAGTGAGGAAAAATAAATATATGAACAGATGAGGTTTTAACCTACAATCCATTATGGCTGCATTTACCAGCAATTAAACAAATCATAATTATGGAACTGTATTTCGGCTAAAAGGTGGCCCACTTTGGCATTCAAAGAACCTTGTTCTCATCCCACACTCATACCGCAGGTTGTAAGGCACACGGAGTCGATCATTTCGGGGCGCAAACGGCAGGTTTTTAATATTTTTCCCCATTCTATAATTGGATGTAGAACATATTTCCTGACAGCCAAACCAATGTAAAAGGTGGTACCAAACATTCATGAAAAAAACAATTCTCAGCATATCAGAGTGTCTCCTCACTTTGGTCCTATTCATACAGTGGGGCGTCACTTCATTACTCTAGCTTTGTGAGTCTGTAAACAAGCAATTCTTAAACACAGCAGTCAAGAAACCCTATCAATTCCATGGCAGTGAGGATTTGGGGGAGGATTAGAATATAAAACGGATTGGATTGAACGAACAGAACAAGCCACGGGATTGTGCAGCCATGTGTTTCGGATTGAGTTTTTACCATTTTTACAGATTTCATAAAAGTCTGCAGTAGCAGGTTTTATGCTGGCTGTAGTTATTTAAATGCCTCCAGCTTTTATGGGGTTTTGGTGAAGATGCTGTAACCAGTGTTAATAATCATAGCTCATCACATTACTGACAGGTTTAGTGGCAAATAAACTGTCAACCAACTAGATCAAAGACTTTCAGTAGCCATCCTTAGTAGGCACGTTATCCTGGTAATAGTAAATCTGAGGAAGAGTAGAAATACAAACTAGTAGCTGACTGAATGTATTGAATTCACACATATTTAATACTGTCGGTGCCATATCACATAGTAATATATTTTTAATAATGTATATTTGATTACAGAGCGGCAGCATGTTCACTTCTCAGTGCTGGGAATCAAATCCCCAGATGAAACCAGATGGGATCAAATCCCCATCTGGATGGAGTCTCCATGTTCTCCAGTTTTCTCCCACAGTCCAAAAACATGTATTTAAGGTAAATTGGCTGCTTTAAATCGCGCCATCTAAATTGCCTCCATATAGTGTGAGTGAGTGTGTGCCCAGAGATGGATTGGCACCCTGTCCTGGATATACTGTATCAGCCCAATGCCAGAAAGGCCCTCCCCTGGATGGGCATATGAAACCCCCGCATGACCCTAAGATAGGATTAAGCAAAAGATAATGAAATGAGATATTTTATAGCACACAAGCAAAACTAGTTATAACCTCCTTTATCAACATGCTGTTCATGACATTCTGTATGGTCAAAAGAATTAGCACATGATCGGTGTAATAAACCATCTTGTAAAAATCAATGCTTAATGTACTTTGCCAAAGAAGTCGTTTTTTTGCATGTATGCGCTGCCAAAATAATTTTAGCTGTGCCTTTCTCTTCTCTGTTTTGATGGAAAACTATTGTAATGAGATGCCAGAACTAGGTTTATGGAGGACTGAATTATTCTCAACCTTAAAGCATTTAGAGTTATTTGGCCCTGATTCAAAACTATAAACACCCTTTCAGAATTATTATTTGGACAGCATCAGTAAGTTAACATACCAAAATTTATTTTTTTTATATTAAAAAAAAAATTTAACGCAAGACATAAAGTCTTACAAACGTTAAATGTGCAGTTACTTTTGTGTAAGATATTTTATGTTTAAATTAGTAACTTAATCCATTTTAGGATTTGATGTAGTCATTAGGTTAGTGGCGAATTGGGTTTGATTAACATGCACACACACACACACACACACACACACACACACACACACACGCGATATAATCATTGTCCATTGTATTACTGTATTAGTTCAGTTGCTTTCTAATTCATTATGTAGTTCTAAGTCCCATTTATTTTCCTTTCCTATCAGGACACCAACAGTTTAGGAATTATTTGGTTGTTGCTCTGCAATGACACTGATGTGGCAGTGATGTGTAGGTGTGTGTTGTGCTGGTATGAGTATGGCATGATGCAGCAATGCTGCTGTAATTTGTTAAAACCTTAGTGCTAAAAACCTAAAATGTTAAGTCACAAGCATTCTGTACGTATTCACTGATGAAGACAACAAACCATGCAGCAACAATAACATTAACATTTACTAACAGAGTGCATGGTAAATGGACACAATGTTATAAACCAACAGCAGCACTGTACTAACACCAACACAGCAGCACCACATCAGTGTCACTGCAGTAGTGATTATCCACGACTCAAATGATACTGAATAAAGTGAGAAAATGGACAAGGAATGCAGAAACAAGGAGGTTTACCTCATATATACATCATGCTTTAATATGGAAATGTGTTTTGGCATGAACATAGGAGACTTTTGAGCATCTCAGAAACAGTTGTTGTTGCTCATCACCTTGAAAAAAAGTTACACAACTATTTCGTAAGGATTTAAATTAGAGTAGATTTTGTACCAGGATATCATAGCATTCTGGCAGGATGTGATTCAGTTGTCTTCAGCTGTGCTGAACACCTAACTCCAATTTTGAATAATTCAGTGTAGCTGGCAGGGCACTTCCACTTGCCATAGACAAACTCCAACTTCTTGGTTTCTCATCTGATGTTGATGTATCAGAGGGGAAGCCTGAAGCCTTCTGTCCCCACTAGGGACTGGATTTGTTTTGTCTGCTGGTATCACTGTCGGGCCGTTTTATGTAATGTTCCCATTGTCTTGCGTTTCAGCTACAGTGCAACATTCCGAGACACCTCAAGGCCCGGAGTGAGATGTTGACAGACACAAAAAGTGATTTCATTAATAAAGTCCAGCATATTGGGATGCTAAGGCTCTCTCTCTATCCCTCTCTCAAGCCTCCACTCATGTCCTCTACCAGTCTTCGCACAGACAGTTAAACAATTAACATTAAAAAGTCACAGCTCAGACTCATTACTCTGCCTGTTTTTCCCGTCTCCGCCTCGTATTTACAGATTAAAGGCTAAAAGCATGTCCACCACCACCCTATGGGTTAACATGTAATAGATGTCTGCTATTTATGTCTAAGAAATATGTATTTTTAGACAAAATGTCTTTAAAATTAAGCAAATTTATTGTCTCTATTACACAGACACAGAAATCTGTCTTTAAGGCAAAAAGCAAAGCACTGCATTCAGTCTTGCTCACTTGATTGTGCTGAGTGTTTTGAGCTGGTGGGGTTGAGAGCCATCACCTCAGTTAATTTCATGACTGACTGACCTCCCCACCCTCTATTTATATATATATACTGAGGTCCAATGGGAACACTTAAAAAATCCCTCACGCATCAGCACCATTGCTTTCCAATTACTCCCTTACTGGGATAGCACCATCTCTACAAGATGTAATTGGAAGCTTAAGTTGGTGACCACACAGGCGAGAGAGCGAGAGGATTTGCTTAAACGAGGAACCCTGGGTTCAAATACATGTCTGACTGGCATGTCAGACCACCGCCAAATCGTCCCTGGGGCTTTGTATAATTATACCGGTAGCAAAAAAGCAGAGGCATCCTTAGAATCCAGAAATAGGTCCCACCCAGCAAACAACCCACATCTTTTCATACAGACAATCCAAGCAGCTGTGCTGGAGGGAGTTTAGACTGGCAAGCAAGTGAGCTGAAAAATCAATGTATTCTCTGTAAACGGAAAACGAAATCTCAAGGAAATGCTGAGGTCTCCAGAGAGTCCAACAAGAACAGACTTCTGAAATGATGGTGGATGTGTTGGTGTGATGCACCGGACAGAGATAAATCACCTCAACCAGTTATGAAACTGAGATGTATCTAAAACTTATTTCATTCAGAAGCGCAGGCAGAGAACAATATCCAGCCGCAGGAATGCTCTAAACCAGAGTTCAAGGGGAACATGACGACAGTGACATATGGCTCCACAGTAATACTTTAATTAAGCAATCCATTTTTTTTTTTACATGAATTTCAAATATTACAAATCCCTTGATGGAGACAGATGCCTCTCTGAAACATGTATTACAAACATAATTTTTTTGTTATTTTCATTAATATTAGATTTTTTAAAAATCTCAGAAACGCTTTAGTCAAATAAAAAAAAAGAAATCAACAGCCTGAAATTCAATAGTACAAAATTATAATAACTGAATGTTCGGACCTCACCTACTAGTTCATGGTTCACGAGTTTCATTTAATTACACCTATTATTTAATGCCACAGCGGTACTTCAGAAATTTTTTTAATCTTTTATTTTTCTAACATATGTACTGTATTTTAACATATTAATAATTTGAAAGAGCCCTAATTTAAGCACCTATTCACTGCTGAGTGCTTCATGATGATATGTCACGAATGTCAAGAATCAATTCAACACAAATCCATGAAAATGAGTAACAACATTTTGTAGTTGATATGGACAAAAATTCTCAAAACACATTTTGGTTTAACTAATTAATCACAAATCATAAAACTTTCATGCTTTAATG
Source organism: Corydoras sp. C115 (assembly GCA_019802505.1). Taxonomy (NCBI): domain Eukaryota; kingdom Metazoa; phylum Chordata; class Actinopteri; order Siluriformes; family Callichthyidae; genus Corydoras; species Corydoras sp. C115. The sequence continues at coordinate 1,610,399 of JAFMOC010000030.1, forward strand.
CTTCAGTACTATGATAAATGAGAGTTATTGGAAATGTCTTTATAGATTTTACAAATGTATTGTAATGTGATGTGAAATTCAAACAAAAATTGTTTTTGAGTATGAATAATAATTTTAAAATACATCTTATTTAAAGCATTCTGGTAAAATTGCAAGAAATGCTATTCTATAAATCTTATTTTATGTGCGGCAAGGTGGTTAGCATGTTCGCCTCTCAGTTCTGGGGATCCAGAATTGAATCGCAATCTGAGTGGTGTTTCCATGTTCTCCCACATGGGTTTCCTCCGGGTTCTCCAGTTTTTTCCCCCACAGTCCAAAAACATGGATTCAAGGTAAATTGGCTGCTCTAAATTGCCCATATATAAAGTGTGTGGGTGAGTAATTAAGTGAGTGTGCCCAGTAATGGCACCTGAGTGTATCTGCCCAGCGCCTGAAATGTAGGCATGGGGAAACCTCCGTGGCCTTAGTATAGGATTAAACAGAAGATAATGGATAGATAGAATCTTATTTCATGTCATTTTGATTGATATGTTCCTTATTTTTAGGTTTTTGCTTCTTATTTATTGAATTATATTTATATAAATTCTCAATGGCTCATAGTGTTATGTCTGTAAACCCCAAGTACAAACCACTAACACACAAAAGTCCAACAAACTTTTCAGACACTTCAGATTTTGGTGAATTGATAAAGATTTTCTTAACTTCATACATATTAATATTTATATCAGCTTTATATTTCTATTCATTTTTACATTTGCATTTTTACAGTTGATATCAAATCAATAAGATCCAGATTAAAAGATGTTTGTTCTCTTTAGATGTTACTTTGAATTTAGACGCCTTGATCCTGCATGCAGTTTTCTGCTCTGAACATTTCTTTCATGTTCGCCATAATCAATATATTCCAATGTGTACACTGTTTAATTTGTGCCTTGTGGTGTGCATATGCTTTGCTTTCGTTGGAAAGTCTTCATGGTGTTTACTCTCGATTTCTGGTTCCTGCTTTCCTCTAGCTCCAGTTGCTTTATAGATTCTTGACCTAATTTGCCACATGTAGTGATTAGAATTGATTTTTCTTATCTCGACTTGTATGAGCAGGCCTGTGAGGCTTACACTGTCAAGCTAAAATAGAGTTTATCACATTTAGACTTTTGACAGAAGCAGTCAGTGAACTGCTGTCTTTCGCCCCCTTTTTCCTGCTACTGTGTGTTTTTGAATAACATTATTCTGACAAAGCAAGACGGCTTCCCTTTTAACTCTGTGACAGCTTTGTCCACTGTTGCCATCCCATAAGGTTTAAGGTAAACAGAATAAAATTATAATGAAGATCTCACAGTGTGCAGCATTCTAATTCATCTCCAATACAGTTCAGATAAGAGGAACAATGGAGGATTTAAATAGTTGGTGTTTTATTTGTATATTTATGTTTTTTATGTTTTTTGGTTGTAAAAGCCTAAATTTGCACCTTTTACTGTATTACAAACATTTTGGGACACCTAAAGTATAAGAAGTATATTATAATAAAAAGTATACTATTGTATTTCATTGATTACACTTTAATATGACATACAAAAAAGTATAATTAATAAAAAAAAACTTGTGTTCATTCATTATCTTCCGCTTAATCCTTAATCCAAGTTACAGGGGGGTTCCCCATGCCCATCCAGGGGCGAACGTTTTGGGCGCTGGGCCAATGTGTGCGTGTGTGTGTGTGAGTGTACATTAACAGAGTCTCATGGGAATGTTATAAACTGTTGTTATAGGTACTTATATATCCAGGACAGGGCGCCAATCTATTGTTGGCCACAAACTACCTTGAATCCAGGTTTTTGGACTGTGGGAGGAAACCGGAGAACCCAGAGGATGAATTCTGCACAAACACTTATTCCTGTTATGACCCTTTCATCTTTTGATGACAAGTTAAAATGCAAATTTTATGTCAACCTGCTACAACAATATCACTATAACCTTTTTTTAATCTTATGCTATCTTTGTCCCAAATTCCCTAACTTTTACATTAATATTATTTTTTGTTATTGAACAAATACTGGACAATTAAGTTAATCATTAAGGAGATAAATCACAAAATTATTCCTTCATCTATTAAATAAAGGTTAAAGTGAACTAGCAAATTACAGAGTTGACTTTTTATTGCTTTTTAACACGGTGTTTGAACTTTTAATTTATCTGTTCATCATCTTAGATTAAATGATGCTCTAATCTAAAAGGTCTGCACTATAATGAAGCACTTAAGGCAGTAGAAAAGAGTGCTAACCTAAGCATAATACACTGCTGTATATTAACACATCTGGAGACTGTTTGCCTTTGCTGACTGAAGACATTATTAATTCTCTAATTATTAATTAGGTTACAAGCTGTAATTTAATACCATATCATTTGAATTCTGTCAGATAGAATAAAAGAGAAAGATCTGAATAACCTGATCTGAATATTAAAAAAAATTGTGATTATTAAGCTATGAATAAGAATGCTGATGCTTGCAGATAAAACAGCAAGGGTTATTAAAATGTAAGGATGAAAAGGTGTGCATAATACATCCCTTTATATGATGTGATGTGCTTTTGCACTTATAAGTGACATTCTCACACAGAGAAAACAAAATCTATTTATATTTATCCTATTTATGGTTGCAGTGGGTCCAGCGCCTATCCGAGAATCCCTAAGCAAATATAATAATGTCAGCCCATCACATTGCATCACTTATTCACACGTAAGGTGGTGGATGCTGGTATGGGGAATATAGGCATCTTGTTATTCTGCAAAACAATCTGAAAAAGGCAGGGAAGATGATTCTTATCTAAGGTAAGATACAAATAACAAATAACACTGCTGTCATCATTCACAAACTATGCTTTTTAAATTGACTTCTAATAATGATATAAGCATTTATAAATTTTACAATCTTTTGAGTAATTACTAGTAATTACCAAGTTCACATTAAAGATCCAAAGTGTTGCTTTTATTTTTAAGAAGTCAATTTAATTATAAGAGCGGCACGGTGGCTTAGTGGTTAGCACGTTTGCCTCCCAGCGCTGAGGATTCCTAGTTCGAATCCCAATCTGGGTGGAGTTTCCATGTTCTCCCTGTGTCCGCGTGGGTTTCCTCCGGGTTCTCCGGTTTCGTCCCACAGTCCAAAAACATGGATCAAGGTCAAGTGAATTCTCCAAATTGCCCCATATAGAATGTGTTTGTGTGAGTGTGTGCCCAGTGATAGATTGGCACCCTGTCCTGGGTGTATCTGCCCAGCGCTCTAAATGTTCTGCCCTGGATGGGCATGGAGAACCCCCCCCCCCACCCCGTGACCCTAGTACAAAATAAAGTCGAAGAAAATGGATGGATCCAATTACATCTGAATAAAATTCTTATCCTGTCTCATTATCTTCTGCTTAATTGTCCACTAGGGTCACGAGTTGTCCCCATTCCCCCATCATGGTGGGAATGTTTCGGCTGTAGGACAGATACACCCAGGACAGGACACACATTATATAGGGCAATTTAGATAAGGTTAATTTACCTTGAGTCCATGTTTTTAGTACTGTGGGAGAAAATCAAATAACCTGGAAAAAACGCATGCCATAACCACTATGCCATAGCAGAACCCTTTAAATCAAAGTTTTAATTAATGAATCTAAAAGCACAACTCGTCATTCTTTATCATGTGCTATAAAAACAGACATTGTTCTTTAAGGGAAACACAAAGAAACTGCTAATAGTTAACAATAAAAGAGATAAATGTCTTCTTGGTACAAAACTTGGTCCTCTGATATTTGGTCAAAATGGCCGAAGTATCTAACTGTCATGGCTGACCAATTTCTTCATGGTAGATAATTAATCAATGGTGAAAGTCCACATTGAAAAAATCAAAGCAGGACAAAGCACTATGCCTCAAGGTTCTTGTAGTCATGTATTGGTTACAACTTTTTTGGTCATTACAGTCCCCAAATCCCAGTTGAGCAATTCCAAGAGTTTGAGGTTCAAAGCATGTCACAGTTACTTTATCTAATTGGTGGCAACTGAGAGACGCCATCCTGTTCTCATAAACCAACAATCAAACAGAAGATTTACAACATCTGCTGAAATCTATGCCATAATAAACTGCTGATCGTTGTCTATGATAAACTGGCCATTTAGAGTAAGTTGGCCTAATATGTCTCCTCCTTTGCCTCATGTCAAATTACCTTACGTCTGCAGAATACATTTTAATCATGTCCACACTTGTGCCTGAAGTTGTGATTCAGTCACCTAAAAGGCATGTTAATTCCAGGTGGAACTAGAGAAATAATTATTTGGGATTTACAGCCTATTCTATGAAAATGAATTTCGGGGAGAGTGCAACATTGGGAAGGTCTCTAGGGTGGCATGTGAGACAGAACTGCCACTGCTTAACTCAGCAGACTTAGAACAGCTAATCTACCTATTGACATTTGCTCCATGCCTATAAATTAAAGATGAGATGCCCTACAAGCTCAAATAGGTGGACTGGTCAGTTGTCCACATACACACAGAATAAAACACTATACAGGTTGATAAAACAAAACTTCAACCTTTGTCAGCCATTTTTTGGATCTGCTTTCTTTACTCTCCCTCAACCCCTTACAGCACCCTCAGGCTATAATACAGCAATAACATTACACACATGCATTATAAAAGCAAAGATAGGGCTAGCTGCTTTCCTCTTGAGTGGGTTCCTCTCACTCGTTTTTACTCTCCTTATCGCTAACCTCTCTCTAACAGTCGTGGAATGAAGATTCTGACTGCTTCTATATTAATATTTTTTTCTGACAGTAAGGATTTATTAGAGATTATAAAGTCATTCAAAATACAGCTGAAATTGATGTTTACCTTATTGCATGGATTTGAAGTGACAGTTCAGAGTGTGTTTACACACACACACACACACTGTATGTATCCGCGACCCTATTAGAGGATAAATCGGAAGATAATGAATGAATGAATGAATGAATGAATAAATATACATATATATATATATATATATATATATATATATATATATATATATATATATATATATATATATATATAGATATATATATATAGATAGATAGATAGATAGATACTGATAGATAGATAGATAGATATCACACATACACACATATAGATGTAATACTTACATATACATTAATCACGGACCCACATATATATATGTATTTACATATATATAATCATACCCTATATATATATATATATATATATATATATATATATATATATATAAAATTGGTGAACAATTAAATTTTGTCAATTCAATTTCTCCTAAAGTACATAAAGTCCTATTTTGCTCCTTTCTGAGCAAATATCCTGAAAATGGGAAGATTTTGCATTTTTTTTATTTTAGATTGTGATTTTAGTGATCTATTTAATTAATTTTGGTCCTCCACATTTAACCCATCTGTGCCGTGCAGTGAAACACACACATATACACACACTGAGTGAAGTGAGCACACATCCCTGGCACCTGGGGAGCAGTTGGGGTAGGTGACTTGCCCAAAGGCACTTCAGCCATAGAATTTGGTGGGACCAAGAATCGAACTGAGGACCTTCAGGTCACAAGGCTAGTTTCTTGACCATAAACCTACGACTGCTAGAAAGAGTACTTTATTACTGTACGTTAACACACAAACACACACACTCGTGTAAACACACACTCACACAATGTGATTGTTTTATGTCAAGAGGGGAAATAGGTTGTGCTTCTGGAACAGTCATATTTCCTGCAATTTATTAAAGATAAAGTAGCTGTAACTGCAGTGCATTAGTTCCTGGATTGTCCTTCCCTGTTAGGAACGGCCACCCTCAATCCTTCAAAGCAACCTCAGAGTGATTTTCAAATCTTTTGGTACAAGGACCCATGAAAGTACAGACTAATTGCTCCAAAGGAGGGAACACACGATGCAGAATTAGTGAGACTTCCAGACCTCCCCGCAGAGCCACTGCTATTAATTACACTCCACACAGCCTGCAAAACCACTTTGTTCATTTGCAGCGTCGAAGAAGAAAACTTTAAAGGTAAAATGCTAACACACTTAAATAATTTTCAACAGTTTTGAGCTTTGAAGCGGAGCAAACCACTTGACCGCAAAGAGCATCTGGGCACATTATAATAAGCGCTCTTTATTGCAGTAGACTAATATTCATTTAGATTAGGCCACACACACACACACACACTAATGGCTAATATTACAATACAGGTTTTCGGTTTAATAGGGGAGTCATTTAATAATAATCGCTTCATTCAACAGATGAATAATAAATATATTTTATTAAAATATTATTTAATATTAAAAATGTTTCACTTTACACATTTAGAAATACATAATATGCAAAGAAAAGTTCTGGCTGACAGTTCATTCCAGTTAGTCGTAATTTAATTTCAATGGATTGTAAGTATGGATAAGGATGTATGTGTACTTAAATAAACACACATCGAATTGTACAGTAAAATTGACATTGTGTCATAATATAATTTGCTCCACCTATTATCCATGTTATCAGTTTCATGTCCTGTAAAGATGGACTTTGTAATTCTAAATTTTTTTTGTTTGTGTTAAAGGGTACATACTGTGCCCGTCCCCTTTACTCTGTTCGCTAATGGTCAGGACCCCAATAGTACCACCACAGAGCATGTGCATATGGTTGGTGCATTAGTCCTATCCCAGCAGTGTCACTAAGGTGCACTAAGAGTGCACTAAAACCCTCTCACTACATCAGCGTCACTACAGAAATGACAATAAACAATCCACCACCCAATCCACCACCCTGTTTTGTGATGGTCCTGTCCAACAGAGAACCAACAGAGGATTAACAAAACAAAGAAAACAGACTAGAGTCTGTAATTGTAAAACAAAATCCATCTTGGACTACAAAGTCCATCTGTATATATGATAAATTTAAATAATAGACAATGGAGCAAAAAGGAGGCGTGTCCAAACTTTTTACTGGTACTGTACATCAGTATTTCATTCAATCAATTCAAATCCCTTGTAAAGTATAGTTTAACTTTCAGTCAGTACCTACTTAAGATGATCAGCAATTCACTATGTTAGGTCAAGTGTAGTGATGACGGAAAAAACTAATTTATGGGATGGCTAAAGTGTCCAGGACTCAAAGCAAACATTTGAAAGAACACACATCCTGCAAAAAGGAGTTCAAACAACGTTCTTAGGTGCCTAAGGCATTCGTTTGGTCGTGTTATGTAACTTTGACAAAGGAAATTAATTCAGTGGAGGGAAAAGTCCTCTTCAGTGAAACAAAGCGTAATTGAGAAGCCTGGATTTAAACCTCCCAGGATCACGATCAAGAGTATTTCTCATTAGTTGAATCTGATGACAGAGTAGACATCCACACCTTTAACCCCGTACTAGCACATGAACTGAGGTGCTGTCTTTGAGGTTAACATTTCAACGCATGGGTGCTTTTTCAAGGAGAAAGAAAAGCCAGTGTTTTGGTTTCCATTTTCGTGTGTCAGTGTTGCCTTTTATCAGCCTCTTTTCCACTCTCTTTGAAGTGGAATGTGTTTATTTGGATGCTTTGAGAGCAATAGACTTTAGAACGGCCATGAAACTTTTTTTTTGCTTTTCATAATCAAAAGTTATTTCACCCTTTCTTAACGTCGCATATTTGGCATACAGCAACCTAAAAACCCAGCTTTTTGTCGTGGCATGAGTGTGAGGGACGACTTTTGTTTTTTGTTTCTTATTAATGAAGGCATTTTTTAAAATGCAATTAAGATTAAGATTATTTTGTTGAACTTTTGTTTTTCAGCTATTTAAATATTGTGGATTTCTGTACATAGAGTTGCATCTAGACCTTTTTTTTTCTAGATTTTTTAAAAGAACAGGAGTGAAAGTATGTACAAATCCAAGATATAAGAAATACCATCATACACTATACCCAAGAATTACAACTGTATTTAATCACGTGCTGTCTAAAGAGTGTCATACTGAGAAACGGGTGACATTTAGATGTATTGTCTTTTCAAGCCACCTTTTCAATAAACAATGCTTCTGTTTAAGTGTGGTACTGAGATTACATAAAGTGCTTTAAAGCAAAGTGATTTCAGTCATTATAGCTATTTCCATAAACAGTAACTTTAAGATTTTAAAATCCATCCATCATCTTTCACTTAATCCTATATTGGGGTCATGGGGAGACTGCAGGATCGTTTTAACAAAATCTGAAAAATGGCAACACTTAAACAATATGGCTTCTGTTTTTGAACCCTTTGACTACTGTCTCATTCAGGTAGCCACTAAAGGTGAAATGATTTCCTGTCAGAATAACTCTAGTTATTACTGCAGCAGAAACACAAGGTTAAAAATACTTTTAAAAAGCTGCTAAAGCTTTAATAAAAAAATACAACTAAAAATTCCAAAAAGTGCAAAAGTAAAGTCTGTTGCAGTTACATACACTGCAGTGTCAGAGCAACCTACTTCTCTTGTTTAAAAGGTAATTCTACAGTAGTATTTATAGTAAAAGGCCTATCTGTAGGAAAGCTACTTTATGGAATCCTAAACAGGATGATTCGCCGTCTAAAAGCCCTAAGATGTTTTTTCTTACTGCACAGCAAGCTGGAATTTTACTGGCCATTAGTATGTGTGAGCGCAAATTTCTGCAAAAGATTCATATTGATAGCCTCATAATATCAAGACCATTACAGCCCATGTTTGAGTAGATCAGCTGATGGATTGGAGAAGTGGCAGTGTGCGAGGGGCATGTTGGTAAATGTCTTGTCAGGCAGCTGGAGCCAAACAAAACATAATGAAATATTAACCCTGCAACATGACATCAGAGAAACAATAAGATTTAGGATCTTTTCAGGAGGTGAAAGAAGAAACTGGCTGATAAATTTGGGAAACTGTAACTATGACCACTCTGTTTTTTTCTTTTTGCATCATGTTTTATGATTATGCAGGTGAAATGCACCCTTGATCAGGTGCCTGGTAATAGCCATTTCATATTCTACAGGTGTAAGTCATACTTCATTAGCTCGCATTATTGTGTAAACTCATAATACATCAGTCAGAATAATAATATCTCCCAAAAGGAAGCACCTGGTAGATATGTACACATGGTGGAATACTACTAATTATTTTTGAACCCAAGTATGAGTGAGTCTTTCAGGAGATCAGAGCCAGATGGCCCTAATAAGAGGCAGCACTACAGTGTGGAGTGCAAATGTTCTCCTCAAATACAATTTAAGCTACTGTGTACAGAACCATGATACAAAAGTTCAGTGTTTTGTTAGCTTAAGTACCAAAATATTAAATGAAAAAAAGTATGTTAATCTTATAAGTACAAGGATTTGACTTAGATTTAGACTTAGATAACCTTTATTGTCATTTACTTTTTGTTGCATTTGCTCGCAAGTATAACAAGAGGTAGTGAAGTTTGTAACATTTGTAGAAACATGGGTATAAAGAATACAGAAAAAAAAGAATATATATATATATATATATATATATATATATATATATATATATATATATATATATATATATATATATATATATATATATATATTTGAGATTCATTATGAGAAATATAATCAGCATAAAAAGATGCAAAACCAATTTCTTTATCAGCTTTTTCTCATTTAAATGAAAGTCATTAATCCTTCAGATGAGTGATTTTAACTACAACACAGCATCAAGTTGATTACCTTCCATATCGACGGGCTTATGGGAAATTGGTGTGGACAGTAACTGCCTCATGTTGCAATGTGTTTCCCACATGTCCGCCTGTATGTCTCACACATACACCATGGCTCAACATTCCTTCATGACATATGAATACATCTTCATGAAAACTAGCCTGTAAACTTTTGGTCTCTCTGTAATGAAGCCAGATATAAGCTTATCATTCAAAAGATTCACTTTTCGGATGATGAAGGCCACTTAGCGCTTTCGATCATGTTGAGTCAGGGACCACTCTTCAACCAGTTATTTCCCAGATGAATTACCACGTTGTATGCTTTTAAACTCACATAACAAGCCAAATAAGAGTCCCTGTAGGACAAGATAGGGGAAATGAAACAACACCGAATCAGCTGAGGGGCTGACGCACCTTGATCTGAGCGCTGACTTCTCAAGCTGGAGGTAATGCGGAAAAGGTCGCAAGTGTGTTGAGGAGGAAATCCCGATGCTTCACAAGTGTAATATACCTCTCAAACTGCTGGCAGGTGGTGACATCACATCTATCATTACCTCCCAGGCCTATGTAAGAGCAAGAGGAAGCAGCTCCAGGAGGAAGACATCCGTGTCCATGGGGAGGGGGGGCTTCGCAAGGAAAGCATGGGCCTCTTTGGAAAAAACAGCCCTTTCACATAATTCAGACCTGACAGTTTCATTCCATTCCAGGCAGCTTCTGCTTCACATAAATATGCTTGCATGCCCTGCTAAGGATATCACATCAACGTAATGCTAACATGTTTTGACAAGGTGAAGGCATTAGTTAAGGAAAGAGCCATGGGAATAAGCCATATATAAAGATGTTGGTGTAACTGGTGCCACCTTTATAAATGCAAGTTAAGTGAAGCATTTGCCCTGAAATATCGATACATTTCCAAACACAAATCTTATGTCGACTTAGCATTTCGTTTAGAATTGCTCACTCTGTAATTTCTCAATAAATATGCTTGGTCATTCAGTACATCCTTCCTTTCATATGCACTTGCATCTTTGAGAAATAGTAACCTTGCTACATGCATAATTCTCTATAAAGGCAGGAGAAAGTGTAAAATGAATCTTGCAGCAAGGCAGACATAAATAACTGCATTGGGAGGGATGGCCACAGTAACAGTGGGGATGCTGATCATGTCATTTTCGCTTGTATCCAGTTTCTCTCTCACTGGCGTTGATACCATTGGCCATGTTGAACCAGGCAGCCTGGTATTAATTAATCAGTGGTAATCTGGATTATTCATCCATCCATCCATTATCTTCCACTTTATCCTCTATTAGAGTCGAAGGGAGGAGAATGTTTCGGGCGCTGGGCAGATACACCCAGGACAGGGTGCCAGCTTATCGCTGGGCACATACTCACTCATACAGACATGAACACAAACACACTCTATATGGGGCAATTTGGAGAATTGAATTGACTTGATCCATGTTTTTGTGGGAGAAAACCAGAGAACCCAGAGGAAACCCACGTCAACAGGGGGAGAACTGGTAAACTCCACCCAGATTCGAACCGGGAGTCCCTAGCACCGAGAGGCGAACGTGCAAACCACTATGATGTATACTGTGTATGCGTTTTTATAATGACAATAAAGGCTTTCTATTCTATTTCTATTCTATTCTATTCTATTCTATTCTAAGACATCATGCCGCCCGCAATCTGGATAATGCCTTGCTTATTTCAGGATCAAAACATAAGAGGTCTACCTCTGAATAACCTAAACGGCATTACAGCTTTTGGGAACATGGGAAACGTGGGACAAATTGGTGATGTAACAGGGTGATAAGACAGGATTGCAGCCCAACGAACAGGATTTATTGCCGACACGTTTACATTTAAACACACTGGGCTTTTACAGCATTATTCTCCTGTGGTCGGTCTCTCTCCCTGCGGCTTTGATGTTTCCAGCACACTCATTAGGCGGAGCTGGGTCAGGTGAATTAATTAACTGTAATCAAAGTCCATCAACTCCTGCTCCGCCTTCTCCCCCCGTGCCACGGCGATCATGCCACAGGTGACTTTGCAACATTATTCCTTATTATAGTCAAGCTACTCGGCTCAGCAACAGTGATGCAGAGACTTTTTGCTGGGCGAGGTAAGCCACGCTCGCTCCTCGCTGGTCGGGCGGTTGAGCGACAGCCCCGTACGTGGTTCTTATTTTTGCAGCTTACAGCGCTTTGCTGCTCAATGCAAGCACAAGCTCAATTTGCTGAAAAATTCACCTCCCAAGATGCCCCTTTCCATTTTTCTTTGATTTATTTTTATGCAGAATGCACTTCTTTGTGGCATACATAAATGCACAAGGATAAAAGCAAAGATAGCATGCCCCCCAAGGTTGTTTGGGCTGTAGGGGTCACGTGCCGTCCAAAATGTTGTTTTATGCTATGTGATCTATATACAATGTGCAAATGCCCCAAGGGTCCGAAAATGCCCACATTTACCACCATGCTGTGCATATTACGATATACTTGTCCATGCTTACACTATAAGATCAATTTAACCAGCAACACTCAGCCAAGCAATCCACACGGTACGGCATAAATGTGTTTGATGTCCTGAGTAACAAAATTTTTAACACATTGTACAGATTTATAATCCATTTCAACAAAGACATTGGCCAAATCTGCTTGAATATTGCAGCGAGGAGTTTAAGGCTGCAGTGTCTTTAATGACAACCACATTTCATTGTGCCGTAGTCCTTAGAAAATGGTTCAATTATAAAAAAAAAACCCTCTATAAAACCTAAATAACATTGAACAATTTGTTAATGGAAAGCAAACTATAACATTTGTATAGACTGTGACCCAGTGAAGCTGATGCTATCTGAGATGAGCCATACGTTCATTTAAACTAGGCATATTTCCCAGCCTGCCATTGCTGGGACTGACTGAATGCATGTTTGAAAGGTCCCATTAACAGCTATTTAAATGTTTATTGTCTGTTAATCTTCGATCTGTTCTATTTTAGCTCCGATTCAAACCTGCCAAAGGAACGTAATTCTAAAACTTTAAAGAAATTTCTGTGAATCCTCCAGCCACTGCAAGACATTCAGAAAATAATGTAGGTGTTGTGGAGCAGAAAAGGATGGTGCATTTGTCACTGATAGAAAAATGTCCAGACATATTCTTTTCGTGTGTCTCTTAAAAAAATTGGCGCCAATTACAAGATTACACAGTACCAACAATAGCACCTCCGATCTGCTTCAATTTTCCCCCCACTCTTTTCTCTGCGTGACTCACTGCCTCGGGAGGTAATGATACTTTATATTGTGGACATGCAGTCGGACTTCTGTGGTTTCGAGGTCTTGGGCAGTTACCTAACATGAGGGAAGACATAGGACAGAGTGATTGTGTGCTAATACTGACTGAGGACTGAGCGCTGAGGAATCATTTAATAGTTTCTCTGTCACAGTAATATAGGTCTGACCCCGAGGAAAACATTATTGATCAAAGGTTGATCTTTGTTATCTCTGTTGAATTATTTGTGGTCTCACTAATGCCTTATTTAAAGATCAACTTGGTCACTGACGTTTCTACAAGAAACGTTTAGAATAAATAGTATGAGACAAAGATGAGACATGACCCTGCATAATCACTTATCTCATCATCTTCCACTTAATGCTATACTGGGGACTAAGGTTGTGGGAGGGATCTACATGCCCATCCAGAGAAGAACATTTCAGGTTAAATGTTTATCCATCGATGTAAATAAACAAAGCACTCATTTACAGCATCAGGACCGGACAGCTCGTATCCCTAGATGAGACATGTTAGTGTTCATACTGAGACTCCCGTTTTTAAAAGCCAAGCTAATTATTGTAGAAAATCTGAGAACAATCTGAGATCTTTAGTGAAACTCAAAAAGAGGCACGCGCGAGACATCTCAGGAGACACATGCGAGCAGCAGGAGATTAATTTTAAAATCTCCTTGCCATTAGATTTTACTGATGAACAGGAAAAAAAGAATTGAATGAGATTTCTTTTTTAATGGTCTTTCCTCTGAGGATGTATAATCTGATATTATACTGTATATAATCTATTTCCTTCTACAGTCCAAAAACATTGATTTAAGGTAAATTAAATGTTCTAATTTGACCCATATAGAGTGCGTTTGTGTGTGTGTGTGTCCAAGGAAATGAGTGTGCCTAGCAATAGATTGGCGCCCTGTTCTGGGTGTATCTGCCCAGCGCCTGAAATGTTCTTCTCTGAATGATAATGAGGAACTCCTCAGCGATCCTTATTTTACCCTGCGATAGTTGCGTCATTATGGTAAAGTTCTTTCTTTTCTTTGGCACCGTCCACCGTTCACCTTCTCTGTGTGTGGGTATTTTTGGGGTTCTAAAACTGTAAGTTTCCTTTGTTTCTCCATTATTTGTGCACTCCAAGTTTACCTACTGTAAATACAACTCAAAGTCTGCCCTGTGTGTAATCCTTCCACCAAATCATCCACAATCACACGTCCACATGTCACCAGCCCCACAACCCCTAGCTACATTCGGGGCTGGTTTGTAACAGTAAGTTTATAGTTTCACTAAGTAAGTAACTAAGTAATATAGTTTCAATGTAAACACAGAAAAAAGTATGTATATAGTAAGTATATAGTATGTATATAGTATGAAAGTATGTATATAGTTTCACTGTAAGCAAAATCATAAGTTTTAAAGATGGTCAAGTATCAGCAGAGGTAAAACTGACAAATCTGTGGCTATGTGGTCGCCCGTCCTTGCGGACCTTTGATCGGAACAAACCACAGCATACTGAGAACACACCACAAGATCTGCTGTTTTTGAGATGCCCAGATCCAGACATCAATTTGGCTCCTGTCAAAATCGTTCAGCTCCCTGTTCATTGTTCTTGCTTCTATTGTTTACGTTCAAGCACATCAACTTTCAAAAGCTGACTGGTCGTTTACTGTTTAATATATTCCACTGCTCCACAGAGGCCATTGTAACATGATAATCAATATTATTCATTTCTCCTGTCAGTGGGTTTTATGTTGTGGCTGATGAGTGTAGTGGATGCAGCTCTATCACTTTTGAACAACATCACTACTTGAACAGATTTAAGTGAACATGTACATCTGCTGTTTTCCATCATCAGAATGGAAGTGCTCATAAACACTGAAAACAGATTATTACCAACATCTGAATATAGTCAGGTAATATTTATGATTAGCATGCTCATGTTCACTCATTATTTGTGGTTTTGTTAAGAAGCTTAAAGGAGTGCATTTGCTTACATCTCTAATACTGACATTTGATTACTAGTGGATGTACTTGGCTTCTTACAGTGTATCAGGAGGAGCACAAAGAAGCCTTACTTAACTGAAAGTGAGCCATTTTCTACAACAATTCCGAGACTCCGACACGACTGAAGATGCAGTTTGGTGCATGGCCTTTTTTGTGGGCATCTTTTAAATCTTGTCAGAATAAGAAATCAATTCTTTTCACTTATGTTCAATCAGATTTCAGTCCATTCCATTTGCAGGGGAGCAGCTTGAAATCCCGATGCCACTGCTGTTCATAATAGCTGGGTTTGATACCTGATGGATTTTGGTCTTACATATAAATGACCCTGATAGAAGAAAAGCTCTCATTAACTAACACTTTATTTTCATAGAAAACATGTATTTTGGACTAAACTTTATTCATTTGTAATCATTCATCTATTAATTTATATGTCATTAAACATAATATTGATTAAAAAGTGGTTAGATCCTATTCCTGCATTTATAGGGTAAAAGGACAGTGAAATACTGTAGACAAGTCACTATTGTGGGCGGCATGATGGATTAGTGGTTAGCACGTTTGTCTCTTAGTGCTGGGGATCCAGGTTCAAATCCCAATCTGAGTGAAGTTTCCATGTTCTCCCCGTGTCCGCGAGGGTTTCCTCCGGGTTCTCCGGTTTCCTCCCACAGTCCAAAAACATGGATCAAGGTCAATTGAATGGTTTGTATGTGTGTCTGTGCAAGTGAGTCCAGCGATGGATTGGCACCTTGTCCTGGGTGTATCTGCCCAGCGCCCAAAATATTATTCTAGTCTCATCTCATCTTTATAATACATGCAATGGTTCATTCCCACACTATTGTTTCATAGACTTTCATAACTTTTGCTTTACCTAGAGCCAAAAACGATCACGATGATTTCCTGTGTTGCATTGTCATTTCATCACCAGTAATAAATAATTTATATATATTATCTAAAACGAACCAACAGTGGTGCTGAGATTGGAGCAGTGACATGATGGAGGATTAGGTTTACATATTTTTCTGGCATTTGTAAAAAACGTTTTATTACAATTGTCTGTTGCGTGACTGTGATGGTTTACTGAATCTTTTGAAAACAGCTATTATTTTTATTATAGCTTTTTTTTCATAGAATAATTGATTTTAAATCAGGAATGTAGCCGTTATGCCTCGGTAATTTAACAAGCATCCAATTATAAAGTGCTATATTAATGGATGCTGGGACATGGCCTTACCAGATGCTGTCATGAAGCAGAGCTTTACATGATCAATAATTTATTGTAACAAATATTCTGTATTTATGTTTTCTGCATAGCTGACTTTAAAGCATGTTAGTAACATACAGCAAAAGAGTAGAGCTCTTCCAAAATACAGTTCAAATAGAATAGGAAGGTTACTGATTAATTTTGCGAAGATGAAAGTTCATCTATAGGGTGAGGGTTTGAACAACCATGTCTGATCCACTTTAAAGCACAACACACACCAACATAACACCACGCTGTCAATGTAGTCACTGCAGTTCTCAGAATCCTCCACCACCCAAATAATACCTGTTCTGTGGATGTATAAAATATGTGAAGCATAAAGTGGATTTTGTTTTTGTATACTTAAGTGAAGCTTTTTAAAGTGCAGGTTTGTGTAAAAGAAATATACTACACAATATTACACTCTAATATGAAAACTCATCTTTAAAAAAAATAGGATCATAAATGTATATTTATTACATTCAACAAAAATGGATGAGTTCATTTCTAAGAATGCAATGCATTTTTCTAAGAATAAAAATGAGTTAAAAATATAAAATGGCAAAATCGTTTTTAGCTAAATCATTTTTCTGTCAAATATCAAGTTGTCATTCTTCACTTTATATCACACTATATAACAAATAGATCCTGGGCCTCATTATAAGAATAGTAAATAATTATTCTTATTTTCAGTATCGGCCTGAGACCTTGGCCATCGGATGAGTTCCCCACTGAGCTTTGGTCCTCACAAGATTTCTTCCTTTTAAAACAAAAAAATACCTGACAGTTTTTCCTTTACACTGTCGCTTCAGCTTGTTCTTTGGGGGTTCTAAGTTGGGGCTAAAAACACTATAAAGCTGCTTTGCAACAATGTACTACTGTAAAAAATGCTATACAAATAAATTAACTTTAACTTATATATTCAATACAAGTACGGGTGTATGGAAGAGACTTAAGTAAAATGTTTGAAAAAATACAAGGAAAGATTGGTTCCTTGCGCTGGTTCAGTGATCCATGAAAATCCTGGATGGATGGAATTTCTCTGCTGAAATTCTAAACATGAAAAATTAATTATAAAGGGATTTGATGTATTTCATAATAAAAAAGAATATCGTATATATATTCATGAAAAGTAAAAAAAAAAAAAAAACATTTTAATGCCTTCTGAGTTGCCAGTATTTCAGGGTTGGACTGTATACAGATGTGTTTACTACAACATGTGTTTTAAGCTGCCGTCACGGAAATAGGAATAAAGATTACTCAATATCACCAGACCAGCTTTCCCAGCTTTTCAAGGATGAACATCTCTCATACTTAGGAAGTAAAAGACAGTGGGTCACTGTAATAAATTGCCAGGGTAATAAATTGCCCTCAGCCATATACTCAGTAAGCACTGACAGGCATTATCCAGTCAGACCTAGTAAAAAGAAAAAAAAAGGACTTTGTCAACCGATAAATATCAGGGGAATTTTCTTCTTTTTTAGCACAGAAGAGAATCTGTTCCCCAGAAGGTCAACAGGGAGGAGGCTTAGTTAACACCAACCATCTGTAGAGTGAGCCCTTAACAGTGGATGGTCCATAGCTAAAATTATTTACCATTTTGCTTCTGTGATAGAAAATTGCAGGGAGTCACAGAACTGTTAAATGAAGACATGGCACCAGGAGGGTCCTGCTCCCAGATTGCAGATTTGTTGGACCTTTATAAAACAACTGAAACTCATAAAAAAAAACAGATTGAATGCATGCTTGAATCTCTATAATTTAACAGCCCCGGCCATAAATTGTGTTCCCACTGAGAACGCTCTGAGTCACTGGGATGTGCCGGACATACCACCGCCTTGTTCTGTGGTCTTGAGAGGCGTAAAATGGGGAGCACTGGGACAAAAACTGAAAGCACATTGACAATTTAGCTCTGACTAATCTAAACCTATTGAGTCATTAAGTTGTAGAGATTTCAGTAATAGCAAAATGTTGGTTAAACTTTTTTTAAAGATGTTGCTGTCATACTGTCATTTTTAGGGGAAAAAAATTGTTTTATGTTTTTATATGCTCGGTCTGAATTAAAAACTAGCCAATGTTTGATTCTGCAATAAGAACTGTCACTTATTCTGCTCCCCCCTCCATGTCCTTTGTATCCCTAGAGATAATAAGAGCAAAATAATACCCTCTTTCAAATATCCAACATTACATTTTGAACCTACGTGGGCTAACACAAATATTACTCACTGAATAATAATACAGATCTTGATACATATTGTTTTCTAAAACCAGATGAATTTTTTTTAAGTTAAGAAATATGTGATGAAAAAAAAATTATTATAAAATATTAGTGCTGGTTTAATTAGGTAATTGCTGGGAGTTTTGTTTACCAGACTGTCACAGCAAAAAGACTTTATCCTCTTAACAGTAATTTTAGAAATAACTTTAATATTTGCATCTGTCAAAATCCAAAGTCCTAATACTTTTCAAAATATAGTTTCAAAATTTCTGAAAAATGGGGATATAGATTTATATTATTGTTACTAGGTTCTTTTTATATTTACATTTTAGTTTGTTCCTTAATTTTACTAAAGCATTTTTAATACATTTCAGAAGTGGAGACATTACTATATAAGGATTTTGGATCTATAGCTCTACACCTGTGCATGGACCTAAATCCCAGCTTCATAAAAAGTTATTAAAGACAATCAGGTAGATACGGTATAAGTAAGAAGGTATCAACTGACGGAATATGCACATGTTTATTACCGTCCATAAAAAGAAAAAGAAGTGTCAGAATGAACCTACATTATTCAAACAGACTGTAAAGCAACTCCAGGAAGCAGCTCTGCACAAAAATCCTGCATTATTTTATTTCAAGCTTCAATTGCACATTTGATTCACTGCTTATAGTGAGATACAGAAATGCCACGGCCATGATGTCCTCAGACTGTTGTTCCTAGGGACATGTTTTGATATTTTGATTTGCTGCATGGCTCAACCCCCTCTTGATAATCAGAAGTACAGTTCTAAAGATATGAACACCAGACAAGCACCTCAAAAATATGAACAGAATACAACAAATAAATAAGATTCACCATGCAGTGGATTTAGATGTTTTGTGACTTATTCGAAAACTGATTTAAGTTACATACCACCAGTACTCTCAAACGAAATGAGAGTCAAGATGAAAGCAGATTGAAAGTAGAAATGTCAATAAAAAACATAGCATGTAAAAGCAATCACCAGAGAGATTTAGCTGAAATAGCAATATTAAAAGGCCACCAAAAGGCCAGCTCTGTGATGGACTATATCAGTTCAGCATTAGGCCAGCTGGGAAAGCCACTTTTCATCTTTTCCAGAAAAATAGTCAATATCTGGCAGT
Source organism: Corydoras sp. C115 (assembly GCA_019802505.1). Lineage (NCBI taxonomy): Eukaryota > Metazoa > Chordata > Actinopteri > Siluriformes > Callichthyidae > Corydoras > Corydoras sp. C115. The sequence goes on from JAFMOC010000030.1 coordinate 1,629,971, forward strand.
CACAACAAAATATATTGTTAGCAAGCTTTCATTTTTCTTTAGTTCATTAGATCTGATCAGCACTAATGATGAACAATGCGTCTAGGCTTCACACTGGGTGCAATAAGTCCAATTCCCCTGGCACATGCGTTAAGAAGGAAAGAAAAGCAAATGTGTACTTTATCCACAGTTCAAATACCAAGACAGCCATATAAGCCAACACCCGCTCACACAAATCCTTTCTCACAGGGTTGCTAATTAGCATTATTAGCATCTGAACTGCTTTGTAACTCCCCTAGCAAATGACTGAACAACCCATGAGAGGACTTCAGCTCACTTTCTAATTATACCGCCTTAAATTACATAGCAGTAAGGAGGTCATAAGACGCTTCAAAAAGTGCTTTCCAACTCCTTGTTTAAATCAAATGCAGGATTACAAGAGTGACACTATCCATAGACAACATTCTGCGCTATAGTGCAATCCTTATGTTGTGTTTTACTCTATCTGCTTCTTTAAATTTATTAGATTTTTGTCTCTGGCTTGGTGTCTATGGGTTTATATTTTTAAGGTGTATATTTAGGAGTTCAAGCATGAAGTGCCTATTGTTTTTAGCAATAATCATTGCGTGTAATTTTTGGATATCAATTTTAGTTATAGAGACAGTAAACCACAAGACAGAACAAAAGTTTAAACATTCTATCAAATTAAACATAATATGGGAAATATAAAATACCACAAGTGCACATAAACGATACCTCAAAAGTGCACTTGACCACTACAACCAAAGCCATACCACAGTAAGCACACTACTTTTACTGCTGTGATAGAGCACCAGTGTTTACAAATTAATGTATTAAAATTTAGTATTAAAAAAATGTTCAAAATTAAAAATCTATTCAAAATTACAACTACAAATTTTTAGATTAAAAAAAATAAATAAATAAAAAACTTATGTTAGCTTTCGGACTCCATACCCCTCCAGCCTCTCAATACGAACACTGTCTAAGTACCAGGTGCAATAGCCCGTGGATTTTGCCTACAGCTGCCTGCTCTTCCTTTTTTTGTTGTATGTAGGTGTGTGAGTGAGTGTGTGCTCAGCAACAGATTGGCACCCTGTCCTGGGTGTATCTGCTCCACGCCTGAAACATTTCCCCTGGATTGGCACGGAGAACCCCCTCGCGAACCTAGATAATGGATGGATGGATGCAATAATAATGAAATAAAATGAAACAGCAGGGTTGGAAACGTGTGATCAACAAATGTAATGCTGTGTAAAATATTTCGATGTTGATTACAGCTATCAGTCAGATTGGATGCTAATTCGTTTTGCTGGCATAAACTGGTGACTTTTTGCTTATTCTTTTTAACAGAATTTGTGATGTTCATTTTAGTCTCATAGTGGGAACCATTGTCCTGTTTTCTTCCAGTCGAGCCACAAATTGAGCTTCTGGTTGTGACTCAGCCACTTAAAGACATTAACCTTTCTATTCTTAGGACGTTTGGAAGTGTTTTGTTCAGAATTGTTGTTTTACTGGAAATGAAACCACTTTAAACTGATCTTTATGTTGTCTTGTTAGAATCTAACAGTTTTTGTGCTGAAATGAAATATGATGTGTTTATCGGCTGTAGTAGTCATGTGAAAAATGTGCTTATTCTTCAAAAAGGTCTAAATTCAAACCTTTGGCTTTGACAAAATTTACTATACTAAATAATCCTTAATTATATATTTTAGCTCTAAAAAAATGTGTCTCACATTTTATAGTGCTGTTAGCATTGTCATCTAAAAACAAAACATGCTCTTTCAAATCTTTGGCTTCCACAACATGACATCATTCTTGTAGTCTTAAGTGTGACTGTGGATGGGATGGAGATTGAGCTCCTCTCAGCACTCAATACAAACCTAATATTTTATGCCCTGTTCCATATTTATTGTAGCCTGGCAGTCACTTTAGTCTTAGAAGTGTTATATTGGTGGCAAATTTCTTACAAAGCTCAAATAAAACTGTTTTTATAAAACACAGCAGGAAAGAAAAGGATCATGCTGTGTTTCAGCTGAATGTTCACTGGCTTATGAAGCAGCAATTGCATGAGAAAGCTTAATTGTCTAAAGCTAATCTTCCGATACTAGTTTTGGATTTACGATCAGATGGAATGTTAACAAGAGTGTGAAAGTGTTAGACAGCAGAACAGCCAGGCAAAATATGAAGAAGAAACTGTAACTAAAAACAGAAACTTTGACAAAATGGAATAAATTGTAACTAAGGCAGCATTTGTATCAGCCTTAAGCATCCCCCTCAAAAATAAAAACCTACATGTAAACACCCTGAAGGCACGTTTCAGCTTTGCTCCCTACAGATCACTCTGAGTCACTGATAAAGTCAGGGTGAATCTGTCAATGAGGGCAAAGCAGATAAAGTAATACCTGTCTACTAAGCTCAAAAGGAAATCGCTTTTCACAGACGTTTTTTTTTTTCTCCATATTTTAATTCCACTCTAACACAGCATTTATGATGAAACAATAATCTGCCGAAAGAAAGCCAGTAATCCAAAAGGCACTTGTTGGAAGATTTAAGAGTCTAAGCCATATTTATACATTTTTCTATTCTAACAAAACACCAGTTATGTATTTTCATTTTCTAAGATTTTCCTTCAAGATTATCAGCAGTCCCTGGCAGCGTCTGGCCGACTTTTGGAACAGCAATGTTTGTTTCAGCAATGCTTCTCTCTGTTTGTATCGTGAGAAGGTATTGTTTAAAATATCTATTACGGAAATGTGGTCGCATTTGTCCATCAGAGACGTGCTTATTATTTTCTCTTATTAAACTTTAGTTATAAAATCCAAAAGGTCTAATAATAATTTAATAAGTTTCTTGCGCAAGGCCTCGCAGGTATTCAAGCCATAGCAGAATGCTGGATCAGTAATTTCCCCTGATGAATGTGGTCTGTATGTATGGCCAAAAAGGCAACACTAAGTATAGTGGAGAATCTAACTTAAGTCAAAAAATGTAATGAAATCACAATATTAAAGGTCTTCAGGTCACACACCAGGAGGCATGAACAATGTAGGAAAGAAACAAATTTAAAAGAACATTATTATGTGCATAAATGTGGCACATCAGGTGAGAGTTCCATAAAAATAATCGATAAAGTCAACAATTTACAAACAGAAATGCTATACAGTGATGTATACACTACCCACCCACAATATAAAAGCCTACAGGGCTTACAGAACCACTGACTGTGCATGCACTGTATATGAACTGTTGTATAATGAGAGGATTAATGCTGCAATCTGCTTGCATAGGCATTTTGAATTAGATGATCTCTTCATAAAGTGTTTTGTAATGAACGTCCTATCAGTCAGTATGAATTCCAGGATGTTCAGATAATTTGAGAGGATAAGAGACAGATGTTTACACTGCATGTTGAATGGCCAGGAATAAGTCAAGCTTTCATCACAACTTGTCATGAAACTGGACAGGATCGTGTACACTGTCCCACAGCAATATACACAGCAATATACAGCCAAGAATGGTCAGGAAAAAAAAATATTCCACTGAGTACCATCAAAAGCAGTAAGTCCAGTGCATCCCGCCACTCCACCCGCCCTTCTCAGTGATTTTTTATGGCCTTCACCATGTTTGCTGCTCCATCTATTTAAGACGATGAGGTCAAAGAAGCCTTCTAAAAAGCTTCCACACAAAAATCAAGCATGACAATCCGCCTTTTCTACCATTTTATGGCCTGCTGTGCTGCTGTATCCAATATGACACCTATTTGAAAAGTGAATCTGCCGGTGGAATGTGTGACTCTACTCAGCTTCAGTCTCCTGCTGGTATGTTGTGTGCAGAAGAGTGTGGTTTCCTCCATGTGCTCCCAGCCCTCAATCAGCCTACTGTTTTGCCTTAGGTAGAAATGAAAGGGGGGATGCACTGAGTTCAAAGATTCAAGTCATCTGTTGATTGAGGAAAGTTTTAACCCCTGTGGAGTGGTAGCCACACCTCAGGTCATGTTGCTGCCTCACTGACTTGTGCTATGGATCCAAAGAGCTTTTAGGTTCCAGATGGAGTTTTACCCAGAAATTAACAGGTAATTTACTGGGAATAGGTTAAATGCTAGCACAAAGCAGACTTTACATCTTGGGTGGACTGACCTGCCAGGGACAAGGCCTTGTTAAATTCCCAAAGGATATTCAAACAGATTCAAATGAACAAAAACAGTATAATAAAGCTAGTGATGTGCAGTATAAGAAGACCTAAAATAATATACAAAATAATATATAATATAAAAACTAACTGAAAAGAAGAACCAATTAAAATTATTTGTATTAATAGGTATTGATTTTCTTTTCTCTGCCCTCCTACAAATCATACTGATATTAATAATAGTTTTATACTGGTTACAAGGTGAGTGCTATAAAAACTATAATGAAATTGAAATGCATCACTCAATTTATTAGACTTACAAATATCCTGACTTGATGGGGTTAAAACACTGTAGCAGTGAGGTTTAAAGGCCTTGCTCAAGCACCCATGAAGGCAACTTTGGTGCACATTGGGTTAGAACCCTCAACCTTTAGATTAAAAGCAACACCCAAACTACTAAACTAACATAACCATCACCAAGCTACCACACTCCTTCATTGGAAACAGATAATAAACATATTCAGTAAAGTACAAGGTGAAAATCAACACAAAAAAAAGAACTATTGAATTGCATTTTTTAAATAAAACATTTAGATAGGAGCAATTTAGAGCAGCTAAGTTTCCTTAAATCCATGTTTTTGAACTGGGGAAAGAAAGCAAAGAACCCAGATGAAACATACTTGGAGATGGAGAAAACAAGGAAAGTATATTCATTCATTCATCATCTTCCATTTTATCCTATATTAGGGTCATGGGGGGGGAGGGGGGTGTTCCCTATGCCCATCCAGGGGAGAACGTTTCGGGCGCTGGGCAGATAAACCCAGGACAGGACGCCAATCTATCGCTGTGCACACACACACACACTCACACAGACATGCACACATACACACTTTATATGAGGCAATTTGGAGAACTCAATTGACTTGATCCATGTTTTTGGACTGTGGGAGAAAACCGGAGAACCCGGAGGAAACCCACGCGGACACGGGGAGAACATGGAAACTCCACCCAGATGGGGATTCCAACCGGGAATCCCTAGTGCTGAGAGGCGAACGTGCTAACCACTAAGTCTATACTAACTATATATTTCATAAAATAATAAGTAATTCTTCATTATACCATTATATTTTAAAGTTTGTTGCAGAGGTGGATGACATGGTGGATGGCAGTGTGTAATGCTGTTGCATTACAGGAAGGTTCAGGCTTCTATTACCTGATAAATGTGTTTGTCTTATTGCACCACCATACACTGGTGACCGGTCAAGTGTGATTCCTGCCTTCTGCTTGTGGAGCAGATAACCCAGTTTAGTATAGATGGCTTGAAAAATGAATAAACGTTGTAGAGAAAGCTGCAAACATAGGTGTATATGCCTTTACTAGCTGGGGCACTAATGCAGTGATGGTGGAAAAAAGGTATTAGAAAAGAATTCAGCGCATGCTGTGTGCCCACCTGTTGCTTTCTACAGACGGAATGGTATATTTCTGCCACTTCCCTACCTTTAAAATAATGATCATTCAAGGGAGGACAAGTATATACCATGAGAGCTGTGAATGTTTCATAGAGAGGTCTGGATCTGGTCTGAATCACAGGAAAATCACTTAAATGTTTATAGGTCTTGACCACATGCCAGCCCAGAGGGAGGGGAAGGTCACTTTCCCAAGTCTTCGTATGAAATGATATATTCAAGTGGGACTAGTCTGGTGATATTGGCAGTGGAATTGCCCCCTTACTGTTAAAGCATTAGAAACGGTTTAATCAACCATCCTGGAAATCTCCGGTCTAATTAGGTGGTGCTAAATACAGAACTAGACGGTCATGAAACCCTTTTGGTTAGTCAATTTAATATAATTTATTAAGACCAGAGTCACTCCCGTATCTGGTTTCAATTAGCGTGACCTTGGAATTTGGACTCCCCAAACGCAGTTTTACACAGCAGTGAAACATTAGCTGGGTGATGGCAGAAATGAAAGCAAAGTGCTGGGTCGGACCGGAGACTGGGAATTCGTGTTCTTTTTTGGCTGTGTATTCTTTTTTTCTGGGCAAGTTATACGCGAATTCACAGGTGGAGAGTAAACAATGTGTCGCGCCAGTAAAGAGGAACATGAGGAAACTTTTTAGCAATGCTCACAGTCGTACTTCTAAAATCAACTAATTTCTTCGGAGAATAGAGTTCATACAGTCCATTTGCTTTACCTAAATGAGATCCATTCAGCCATTTAATAACTTACAAAATAACCCCGCTGAATCCTCAGGCTCAAAGAGTTGGCCGCCTGGGGGAGGAAGTATTGAGTTGTGTTAACATTAATAGCCGCTTCCCACAGACACGTTAAAAATTAAATAAATAAAAAAGAAAGTGACGTAAGGATCGTAGCACAATGACAAATACAACACTTTTAATGAAATAAGGTGTCACACAGTTCATGTCTGTTCACAATGTACATGAAGACAGATCAGATACTGCAAATCACAAACCAAATGTTTGTGAATGAATGCGACCGAAGCGCAGCATCAGTTGCCATGAGGCTCATATTCAACTTGTTTTATGCTATGAAAAAAATAAGTATATAAATACTTATAGAATATAAATACTTATAAACGCTGATTTGTATATGAGTGGTAGCACCAGGACAACAGGTGGGTAACAGATCTGGGGCTTTTCTGAGTTTCTGTTCTACTTTAGTCTCTTCTGTGCTACTTTCCTAGCCACCTCTGATCACTGATCAGTAATGTTGTTTTATATTGTTACACCTGATGCACAACTCCCTTCTGAGTCACAACTGTGTCAATATTAAAAAAGAAATCGAGGTCAAGGTCAAGCTTATTTATCACATGCATAGTTATACACAGTGAAATTCTTGCACAACCACGAGGAGAAGTCGCGACGGCAGCCGACACAGCAGTGCTATCGTTAGAAATAGGCATAATGGGATACATTAGGAGAATGTAGGAAAAAAACAACCCGCTCCCAGACTATGCTTTAATAAGCACAGGTTGAGGGCCCGAAAAAAAAACACGTTTTAGCACAGAAGCAAATACAAACATAAAAACATCCATCCATCCATTATCTTCCGCTTTATCCTATATTAGGGTCGTGGGGGGGTTCCCCATGCCCATCCAGGGGAGAACCTTTCGGGCGCTGGGCAGATACACCCAGAACAGCCGCCAATCTATCTGTGCACACACTCACTCACACAGACACACTCTATATGGGGCAATTTTTGGAGAATTTAATTGACTTGATCCATGTTTTTGGACTGTGGGAGGAAACTGGAGAACCCGGAGGAAACCGACGCGGACACGGGGAGAACATGGAAACTCCACCCAGATGGGGATTCGAACCAGGAATTCATAGTGCTGAGAGGCGAACGTGCTAACCACTAAGCCACCATGCCGCCCACAATAAAGACATTTCATATATAATATATAAATCAACACATTTATTTATTTTATTTGTTTTTATTTTCAATGCCAGTCAGTCTGTTGCTGAACAAACTCATCCTCTCTTTTTCTAAAAATGCAGAACAGTCTGGCATTGCACTCTAAATTCACAAGGTGAGGAGTGCAAAACATTATCAATAGTAAATTTGCAACCTGGCATCCCGGCCCTGCTCTCATGATGGCATTACCTTACTGGGCACGCAATGTCTGTCACATCACGCTCACTACTGGTCTCAGGTGGCATTCATCAAATGGTTCACCAAACTGTGTCCTCCACTTGAGTGATTAGACAACCTCATGTCTCCTCTCCTGCCTGTTACCCTGCCAAGCAAAACGCGGCAATAGTAAGTGTCTTTGGCTCCATGACTGTTTAAATCATCTTAATTTTATTTATGGCAGAGCAAATGAGAGTTTATAAAGGACCAGGTCTGCCATAATCAGAAACAAATGCAAATTTACTATATATGCTCCTCCTTCCAGATGTAGATTTAAAGGCAGTAGCTCATTTCTGAGTAAGTGTTTATTTTGTATCGATTTATTTTATTAACTTTTCCCACACATTTCATATCCTCTTAAACACTTTCTACACTTTTAAAACCTATGGCATTTTAACAACATATGTAGAAATCGGGCGGCACGGTGGCTTAGTGGTTAGCACGTTCGCCTCTCAGCGCTAGGGATTCCCGGTTCGAATCCCCATCTGGGTGGAGTTTCCATTTTCTCCCCGTGTCCGTGTGGGTTTCCTCCGGGTTCTCCAGTTTCCTCCCACAGTCCAAAAACATGGATCATGTCAATTGAATTCTCAAAAAATTGCCCCATATAGAGTGTGTGTGTGAGTGAGTGTGTTCCCAGCGATGGATTGGCGCCCTGTCCTGGGTCTATCTGCCCAGCGCCCGAAATGTTCTCCCCTGGATGGGCATGGGGAACCCCACCGCGACCCTAATAGAGGATAAAGCGGGAGATAATGAATGAATGAATGAATGTAGGGCAAAATCCTGAAATATAGCATAAACTCTGGTACAGTATTAGACATGTATAAAAAATTTAAAAAAAACTTGTGATACTATGAATCTGCAAAAAGTGATCTGTGATATTGCAAGAAACGGCTGTATATTTCAGCGTTTATGCTCCAAATACAGTAGTGGATGACCCTGGTTTTAATAATTTAATAAAAGTGCTAGTAAATAAAATATCTGATACCTTTGGCTCTTTGGGGGCTCAGGCTTGAAACCCTGTAAAGCTGCTTTCAGACAATGTACTACTGTTAAAATGAAATATAGATAAATTAACTTAAAATGTGAGTGTCTTGAATACATTAAAATCTCAAAGTAAATTTGTGTAGTATCTGAAGTGACCCCATGTGTACCAACAGCTGCAGCTAAATGGTTTCAGCGACTGTTGATCAGTATTGCATGTCTGGAGGAACATCATGTTTTGGGGGTTTTGTTTCTCTGCATGACTTAATTGCTTTTTAGATTTAATTTTAGGACAGATGTCTTGACACAGAATTTGTTGGTATAATTCAGAATTTGTTGTTTACTGCTGGCAGCCATTTTGGCCCGCATGCAGCAAAACAGGCCCATATCACTAAACTCCACCAGCACCATTTCTCACAGATTGCATGAGGTTCTCCTGCAAAAATCTGGGTTTTCTTAAATCCATTTAAATAAATAAATAAAAAAAGGAAAATACATTTTGATTTCCATTCAATCCATCTTCAAAACTTTAATTCTGTAGCCTGCTCATTTGAATAAAATGATACAAATGATATTACAACATAAAAAGATTTTTTTCACTTCCATTGTTTTTGCCCATCGAGCCTGATTCTGCACACCTGACTTTCTTCAGCTCATTTTCATCTTTAATGTGTCACACTCCTCATCAATCACTGAGCACCTTGAGTAACGACTATTTTAGAGCGGGTCTTAAGATCCATTTAGCTGGTCTAACCTTGAAATCAACCCTATCAAAAAGATCAGTTAATCTGCCTTACTATTTCACCTAATATGCATTGTCCTCCACCATGCACTAAATCATTAGAGACTCGGGTGACATTGACGCTCGATGTAAGTTTCCATTTAAGAGCTATAAAAGATGTACATTTTCAGGCAAGGACCACTAGAGGAGTAGTTTAAATCTTGGATGACATCACACTTATCTGAATTATAATCAGCTATAAAAAAAAAAAAAAAAAAGATAACGACATTCATAGAATTTCAATAGTTTTAGATAACTAGCTTAGAACTGGAGGAAACAGCAGAAACAAGGAGAGGGATGATCCTCCACTGATGCATATAAAATATTACTGTCTACTAAGCAAATATTTATTTTCTTGATGATGCATCTCTGCTGGAACAGCTGGCGTCAAAACTGCTCTATGATTTAATACATATGCCTCTAGAAATACTAGAGAGTTATGACATTGAAGTATATGTACAGAGAACTTGATTTATTCAGCTCTGAAATAAAGCATACTAATAACCATTTACTTTTAAATAGATTGTGTGAGTGTCTGTGTGTGTGTGTGTGGGGGGGGGGGGGGGGGTTGTGGACTTGCACAAATGATTTACAGCTTCATAACTCGATCGTTTTGTCAGTGAGGTTTCCTTATTTTTAATATCAATGGCAGGTGCGACTGTGTACTTTATTTCTAAAATGTGTACTCACTTTGCTTTCTGTGCAACCTAATAAAATGCTCAGTAAAACAAAGACAAACCAGATTCCCCTTGATGATTTTAGAAGTTGTGTCCTTGTTGGGGAAATTATTCACTAGGTGATAATACAACTGCATTTTCTTAGTTAAGATCTTCTTAATTTGATCTTGTTTGAAACGTCACACTACATATTGCATTATGCCTTTTGATTATACCCAAAAAATGTTTGTAGCCTATAACGCAACATGAAAATATTTTAGCATATGGTGATAGACTTCTCCTCATCATATACTTCTTTATTTAGTATCCAGTATGTTATTCTGCAGATAGCCTTCACTCTTATGTGTAATTTGAAGCAAAGGTAAGACAACTCTGCTGGCCTCACTGAACTCACATAATTTTTCTAATTTGTAAAAATGGACAGCCAATCACAATACCTGCACTGTTGATGCTTTCTGGCTGCTCTTCCCAAGGTTTCTTCTTTTAAAAAAAAGGCTCGGCACACTATAAAACTCAGTGTGAAAATATAGAGCCACTTAAGAGATGAGTCTTAGACATCTTCATTGATGCAAAGTATAGAAATACAGTAATTATGGCAACCATTGTTTATAAAGGATTATACTAGTTTAAGTGTATGTATTGATGAAGTGCTTTTGAAAACATTGTCTCAAAGCAGTTTTACAGTTTTCAAACCTGAAACACTAAAGAAAACACAGAAGTGACAGCAGCAGGAAAACCCCACTGGTGGTGGTGTCTTTGGTGGTGCCCAGTTTGAGAATTTTACTGATACACAATATATACAATTAACACAATTTTCATACAATTTGTATTCTCAACTTCAAAATCAAGGAAATGATGAATTTGAATGGTCAGGTTATGATATACAGGTTGCCCAATATCCATGAAATAAATGACTCTTTACTATAATAAACCTGACGTTAAACACTTCATTGAAAATGTAATAAAAAGTCACTGGTGACAGGCTATTATCTGAGCTGTCATGAGCTGGGTTTCTCTTAGCACACTATACTTGGTAAGGTAAAATAAGCCATTATGCTTTAAACCCCAACGGTGTCATCGCTGCTTCTAATAAATATCCAAACTGACAGAAAAACTGGAGCTCCCTGATAGAGTCTCATCCAGAAACGGCCTGCCACCCACATTCACCATCAGACTATTAACATGTTACACTTGGCTTGATTTCATAATGCTACACAGTTCACAGGGCAAAAATAAAACAAATCTAAACACTGTCACGCAAATGCCTGAATAAAATAGACAATACGCTTCTCTGAAATTGATTAATTTACTACTTCAGAATCACCTGTTTATGTTGACACAATAACTGAATGCGAGTGCTTTTGACCTTTGAATGAGACAAACACAGGATAATTCAGGACAATTAATAATTTACCATAAATTTATTTATGAATGAAAAAAGAGGATTTAATGAACAAAAAGAATTCAATGAGTACTGAAGAGCATGACATGAATAAGATTTCATTACTGAATATAAACATAGGCGGCACTGTGGCTTAGTTGTTGGCACGTTCGCCTCTCAGCACTAGGGATTCCCGGTTCGAATCCCCATCTGGGTGGAGTTTCCATGTTCTCCCCGTGTCTGCGTGGGTTTCCTCCGGGTTCTCCGGTTTCCTCCCACAGTCCAAAAACATGGATCAAGTCAATTGAATTCTCCAAATTGCCCCATATAGAGTGTGTCTGTGTGTGTGTGTGTGTGTGTGTGTGTCTGTGTGAGTGAGTATGTGCCCAGCGATAGATTGGCGCCCTGTCCTGGGTGTATCTGCCCAGCGCCCGAAACGTTCTCCCCTGGATGGGCATGGGGAACCCCACCGCGACCCTAATAGAGGATAAAGCGGAAGATAATGAATAAATGAATGAATGAATATAAACATACAAAACTTAGACTTTATTGTCAACCTTTATTGTCATTCAATTATACAAAAAGAAAAAAAAAATAGATGCATTGTAACCATTATTACCAGTGCTTAAATGTCAAATGTGAATTAAACATGTCCAATATATTCTTTTAATAAATCCGATTTATTAGATTCCACCGCTCACATCCTCCCTGTTTTTATACATAAAGCAGCTTATCCTGTTAAATTTCTGAAAGCTGAGAGCTATGGTGCTGAAGGACAAACCACACATGCATGCACCACACACATTTCCTGCGCGTAGCCTATACTTTATTTTAATTAGTACAATACCACACAGAATTGCCTAGGATCTGCAGCCATCTGTACAGACCAGGCTTCCACACAACCGAGCCATGATAGCAGATTATTAGATAAAGTCAAGCAAAAGTAAACAAGTCAATGAAAGTTGTGCATACTGAGTTGAATAAGTTCAGCATACTTTGTTATATCATCATATTTCTTTATTTTGACGAGGGTTTCAGGGGATGCATACAAATGTAATTTCATTCATATTTTTGTTTGTTTGTTCTAATTGAGGTTGTGGGGATGCTGACACCTATTCTACTGCTTACTGCATAAACGGCAACGTACTGGACAGAAAGACCTATATTTGTATTGAATGTATTGAATTTGTATGAATGTAGTATTGCATCATAAACACATTCATAAAGATCTATAAAAGTATTCATAATTCTTTATATCACTTGTCATAATCCTCTGTTAATGTACATAGATGTTCACTCTTAAAGTGTTATGAGAATGTGCCATAATGCTTTATAACACAATCTGTTATAATGAATTATTAAATAGTTTATTTGAACTGTTTCTTTAACTTTTTGTAAAATAAACAGTGTCATAAAGCTTTATAACATTTGTGTTTAATAAATGCCTCCCCTGAAAATGACTTATTAATGATAACACTTTTTGAAATGTTATAATCCCTCTTTATAGGTAATCTGTTGTAATTTATTACCTTTATAAAAGAGACTGCCTGAATAATAATACACAATGACTTAGAAAAGAATGAATGATCTTTGCAGACTTTAAGTCAAGTGACATTATGTGTTAAGTGAGAATGTCCACAGTTAACAATCCACAGTTCATATCATAATGCATAATAACATATTTGCGTTATAAAGCCTTATGCCATATTGTTATAACATGTTATGACTGTAATATGAACATCTATTCACATTATCAGAGGTTACTGACAAACGTTATAAACCATTATGAATACTTCATAAAGCTTTAATAATTGACTTATAATGCATTATTGATACCAGATTCATAGAAAGTGTTACTGCCGAACTTAAATACTGAATGTAATAACATAGATATTTAAGTTAATTAAACTTTAAGGAATTAAAGCAACAAACTGGTGACGTCATTGGATTAAGATCAAATCTAGTCATGCTTCAAAAGTATTGGGACACCAGCAGGAGCATTTATGACATCACATCCTATTCTAACAAGCTAAGCTATAACAGCTTCCACTCTCAGAAGACGTTGCCCATTCATCCAAAAGAGCACTAGGGTCAGACAAAGATGATGGATGAAAAGGCCAAGTTCTTTCACACCAGTCTTACTTAACCATGCCTTGATGCACAGGAGCGACGTTGGAACAGGGACAAGCTTCACACATAGGAGATTTAGTAATTTTAACATATGGAAACATTATGGCATAAAAATGCCCATACCTCACACTTCTGTGGTTTGTGGAGCCAACTGTGCTGGAGGTGGTTCAAAATGTGACAACGATCAGTCTCCCACATTAAACCTGGACCACCAGGGTACCCCTCACTTTGGTAGCCATCTTGAACACATCACGGCCACTACTGTGGCTAAACACAGATGCCACAAAACCAGTCCGTACCATGCCCCCCACCCAGATCAACCAAAGAGGGACATGTAGCACATACAGCAGTTAATCTCCCAGACAGCTTAGGAAGCCATGTTTTGGTGAGGTATGATTAAAACCCAACTAGAGACATTTCTCTTGTGGTAATTTCTGGGACCAGAAATACTTCAACTTGTCCAGCATGATGATTTGAAACACAGCAAGGACAAAGCTGCTGGTCATTTGCTCAAAAGCTGAATTCTGTTTACACTGAGAAACTGTCCATGGTCCCATATGCTTTTCAGGAGTGTTTTTCAAGAAATCAAGCAGGTCTTTGTGTTTTACCAGTTCAGCCATGACTTGTAATATACAGTATCTATTTGGCTAATAGTTTGTGTGTGTGATTCTGTGTGTATTCATTTCTAAAGCTATATGGTCTAATTAAACATTCTAGTGTTCACTGTCCAAGACACAAGGCTGATACAAATTTTAACGTACACATGGGGCAATTTTTAGTACCTTAAACTCAGTGCTGCCCTCTATAATAACAATGTGACATTACAATATACTATATATAAAGTAGTATCTTAGTGGTCTGTGTGTTAAACCATTAACCTAAAGGAGGAATGTCTGAACCTTGAGTCAACCAAGTATGCCTTAGAGGCTCTGATTATTTCAGTCATTTAGCCTTTTATCCAAAGCGACTTACAAGTGAGAGAATAAAAAGTCTGTAGTTATGAAAACCAGTTAAAAACCAGTAAGTTTTTTCTTGCCACTGTCACTTCGGCTTGCTCTTTAGGGATTAAAAGGCTTTTAACTTTTGTAAAGCTGCTTTGTGACAATGTGCTATTTTATTAAGCTCTATAAATAAATTACTTGAACTTGAACAATAAAATTAGAACCGGACCCTTTTGTAAAAAAAAAATAAATAAATCTTAAAACCACCTAAAACTGGTCACATGATCATGAAGCATGTTAAAGCATTGTTCTTAAGGCAGGCGTTAGTTAAAAGCCATTTAATCATAACTGAAATCATATAATAACCCGCTATATAACACTTTAAATCACATGCATCTTTCCTGTGTGGAGAAATTGTGCAGATTTGTTGATACCCTGTGCCTTACTTCACATGTAGTTCAACCAGATACAATAAAGCCAAGTCAGGCATGAGTACGAAGATGAGATCGATCTGTGCACGAGCACATTACTACTCGTGAACGGAATGAGATGATGAGGGTGAGGGCCGTTCTCATCACAATGTATTACCTTCCTCTAGGGCCTCCCTAGAGCTTGATGTGTGCCACTCAAGTGAGAAGGTGTTTAGTGGCACTGATTCAACTCACACACACACACACACACACACACACAGTATTTAATTAATCAGGTGATAGTTACTCTAATGATCAGAGAAAATGTGCAATCATCTGCAATAATCTGCGATGTTATGGTAAAAATCCCTTATAGGAAGGACATCAAGCATGCTTTGATGCTTAGTCAGTGTATTTATCTCTAGACATTTCACTCATAACAAATGTATTCTGGGAGCTTGGGGCACATTCAGATTGCTTTTCCATGAGGCCGCAATGAGCACAGAATAGTTATTAATTTAAAGTAATCCAAGAATATCGGTATAGTCATTGGCACAGTTCACTCTCTCTACATATAATGGTTTGTGGGAACGTAATTGGTTAGAATGGTTAAGTCACTCAGCGACTCTTTATACACCATCTACATCAAGTCTGACAGACTGCACCAGAAGTCCAGATGTTTATATTTACATTTACATTTAGTGATTTAGCAGATGCTTTTATCCAAAGCGACTTACAAATGAGCACAAGTCAGTAGTTATGGAGAAAATCAGCTATACTGTAGATTTATCAAACCTGATCGTTATCTATGTCATTCTACAACAGATCGTTATTCTACAACAGGTGTTTGTTAAAAAAATGCGTCTTCAGTTTCTTAAAAATGCCAAGTGACTCTGCCTTGATATCCTGCATCAAATTACAGTAACAAATAAATGTTTACTAATAAAAGATTGTATGTTCAAACCATAGCCATGGTATCACAATAGAAATATTCCTGTCTCTCCTTTTTTTTTTATTCTAAACTTAAATAAACATAAATTCAAAAATTCAAATTCAAAAGTTTGTATGTCTGTCAATACAAATTCACACTGTTGCTTTGATGATCACAAAATTTGACGTGCACTTAACAGAAGGTAATATACTTTTTATGACCACCAAACCAATTACACGTAAATTCACATTTATACCGTTCACGGCAAACGTCATTATAAGCTGGCCAGAGAAAGGGTTAGAGCATGATAAAATGTACTAGCACAAAAGTCAGGATTTTTCTTTTTATAACAGTCTCATAACGGGCCGAGAAGTGGCTAGTCATATTATAATCATCCACTTTATAGGCAAAAGTTGTTAACACCTAACAAAAAGCAATAGTGTAATACTCACAGTATCAATCATTAAATAATATATTAAAATTTATTTCTGGATATATAATTCTCAAAAAGGTTGGCTATATACATTTACAGAACAATTTAGGTACTGCTCCTTGTTTCAAAATCAATTCTCTATTTTAGCAGTTCTGTTCTATTAATCAGTTTCTCTGTGTTTTACTCTGTTGTGTTGTGCTGAAACATGTAGAACATGCATTAATGGTGAGGTGCCTTGTCCAAGGGCACTTCAGCCATAGTGCTTGGTGGGACTGCGAAACATATCTGGGACCTTGAGGTTGCAAGGCTGGTTCCACAAGCTTATGACTACCTGCTATTAACACTGCAGAACTGACAATCATCTACCACCCAAATAATACCTGCTTTGTGGAAGTACTAAACATAAAGAAAACATAAAGAAAGGGGTCAAAAATATCTCCAAAAATGGAAAAATATACGGACTGCAGTTTAATTATTGTAAACCACAAAGGTTATTCTATGAAGCAGACTTAAATGATAAAATAGACAATAGGTTTGAAAACAAAGAGACGTTCCCAAGAGTAGAACTGGGAATTAGGCTGTTTTATTAGTGTTAAACTACATTAAGATTATTTGCAACAGTTACATTTGGTCATTTAGCCGACGCTTTTATCCAAAGCGACTTACAAGTTGAGCACAGGGTTAATCACAACATCCCTGGAGCAATGAGGGTTAAGGGTCTTGCTCAAGGACCCACACTGGTAACTTCAGTGGACCTGGGATTTGAACCCCCAACCTTCAGATTGATAACCCAACACCCTAACCACTGAGCTATCTTGACAAAATCTAGCCTTTAAGCACACCATTTATCATACACAGCATGAGCAACAGTTTCATTATGAGAAAC
This sequence comes from Corydoras sp. C115, assembly GCA_019802505.1. Taxonomy (NCBI): domain Eukaryota; kingdom Metazoa; phylum Chordata; class Actinopteri; order Siluriformes; family Callichthyidae; genus Corydoras; species Corydoras sp. C115. Next base: position 1,647,301 of record JAFMOC010000030.1, read on the forward strand.
ATGCTAAAATCTGAAATATTAAATTAATTAAATATTAAATAATAAAAAAAAAAAACCTGTAGTCCGCTAATGAGTTTTAAGCATGTCTTCATTTGGAAAAGTATCCAAATTAGGAACAAGCTTTACTCTTACAATTGTAAGTATTTGTAGTTATGTGGCTGGTTTGAAGCCTCGCCACATGGAGTTAATCAGCTGGTAAAAGGGAAACGGTTCCTTTCAGGTAAATGCTGTTGCTTTTCAGGTCAGTGATCGGACTGTTTTATTTATGATATCTACAGAATCTCATGTCATGCACTGATCTATGAAACGAGAGCTGATGAAAGATAAGCAGAGGTCGATGTTAGTTGAGGCAGAACATCTGGCCTGATTTGCCCTCAGAAAGCCCAAATTGATGATGGCTGTCTGCTGCTTGAAACCTCTCAGCTTATAAAAGCTGGAGCTAGTAAAGCAGCACACAGGGTCTTGTGACAGTTGAGTTTTATGGGATGAATTCTGCAGCTCTTGTTAAGCCTTCTCTAAACAAACAGCTGCACGAGGAAGAACAAGGCAAAGAAGAGCCGACAGATGGAGAAATTGGCACGGGATGACACTATAAAAAGAAAGCGTGTGGGTGGGTGGGTACTCTGTATGTGGAGCATCATTTCAGCGTACCATCCAATGTAAGTCTTTGATTAATAAAATCATGTCCACTGAGCGAATGCTCAGGAATCGGGGGCGGGGTACTAGTTTCCCAGCAGGTGTCTATTAAAATCAACAATCCGATCTTGAATGCAATGCAAATTGGTGACCATTATAAAAAAATCCTTAATTGGACTTTTTTGCTTGTACATTTCATCATGCTCTAGCTCCGTCTCAACCCGGGCTTGTGATGACTTTTCTTTTAAACGGTGTAAGTGTTAATTAACGTGTTATTGGTCACTTGTTGGGTGGCACGGTTTGCATGTTTGCCTCTCAGAGCTGGGGATCCAGATTTGGGCTCGGTAGCTCAGTGGTAAGGCCGTTGGGCTATCAATCTGAAAGTTGGGGGTTCAAAACCCAGGTCCACTAAAGTTACCAATGTGGGGCCTTGAGCAAGACCCTTAACCCTCATTGCTCCAGAGATGTTGAGATTAACCCTGTACTCACCTTGTAAGTCGCTTTGGATAAAAACGTCTGCTGAATGATCAAATGTAATGAATCTCAATCTGAGTAGAGTTTCCATGTCCTAAGTTGGACTTTTTGTATACATGTCCGCATTGGTTTCTAATTTCCTCCCATAATCCAAAAACATTGATTCAAGGTAAATTGAATGCTCTAAATTGCCCTGTGTGTTTGTGTGAGTGTGCCCAGCGATAGACTTTTGTATCTCCCCAGCGCCTGAAACGTTCTGTCCTAGATGAACTTCCCACGACCCGAATATAGGATAAAACGGAAGATAATAAATGACTGGTAACTTGCCGGTTGACAAATTTCATGATAATTGTGGTAGCTTAGTGTTTAGGGTGTTGGGCTAGCAATCTGAAGATTATGGGTTCAAATCCCAAACAACAAAGGCATCACTATTGTACTATTAATTGTAACTTTGGAAGATATTCGTCTATTCCAGATCAATCTCTCTTCATCCTTTCTGCAACATCCTTCATTACTGTGTACGTTCAACCTGAATAATTTAAACTCATCCATTTTCTTCAGCTTAACTCCTTGAAGATAACTCTTTCCACTATCCTCTCTCACTCATTCACACACAGGATGTTTCCCCAGATCTTACTGTGCTCAAATATCTCTAGAAAAGACATCTACTGTTTAAATTAATTATAATTATTAATTATTATTGGCATAATTATATTATCTGTCCGTACAGTACCACATGTTCTCTCTCAGAGAACTTTTGACCTCTGCCCAGCACTCGGTTAAAGAGATTATGTCTATCTAACCACAGTCACCTGTTCTGAGGACATCTGTCAGATGGAGAAAGAAAATGCTGGCAAGCATTTGTAGTTTTCATTTCCCATGTTAGTGTGTGTGTGTGTGTGTGTGTGTGTGTGTGTGTGTGCGTGTGCACGTATGTGGGAGTATGACGCAATTTGACACATTATAATAGAAATATTTTTCCAGTGAAGGCAGAATGATCCTGAAGGCAGGATCAAATTTACACACGGGTTCCCGCCGCATGGCTAGCTGGATGTATAAAAAAAAAAAAAAAACGTGACGGATGTGCTGCATCTTTTTGGAGTACATGGGAATATGATATATGATACACAACACGTTAAAGGTATAATGTGTTTTCTTGTTCTTGTTTGTATGTTTGCATGAGCACACACGCAGAAATTCGAACAGAACCAAGAAGTGATCCTGGATTTCAGTGTGTCAGTGTCCTTGAAAATTCACATTGCTAACTGCACTTTGGCAAGCAGATGCCTGAACAGTGAACAAACCCAACTGCGTGCACGGCGCAAAGTGTATGTGTAGCCTCCACCTGTACAAACTTGCTGCAAATGAGGCGAGAAATGGAAAGCTGTTTCTCCCCCCCCCCCCCCCCCCCATCACCTTCAGTAGTACACATCGTCCTCATCTCTCCTTGCCCCGTATGGAACAGTCAGTGCTGACATAATAAATATGAAACAAAATTTGGACGAGCTATGTAACTTCATAGACGTACTAAAAATAACATCTGACAATAAGAACTTGGATTTTGCAACCGGGCACCATGAGTAAAGAAGATAAGCAATGGCACTTACTGTCTGGGACAGCTGTATTCTCCATGGGGAAGCTGAAAAACGCGCCAAAAGGTAGAGCCAAAAACATGAAGCATGGTTTAGGTAGCATATCATCTGAACATTTGAAAATTACTGTAAGGAATTTTCTTTTAAGAATTTTAGATTCAAAGAAATGAATGACAAATAGCATAAAATAAAAAATGAATAGCCATAATATAAATTATTTCATTTCATTAACACAATACATATTTTTTGCACAGTTATTGTGAGAAATAATCTCAGTATTAATGGACATCCTCATGATGATTCCTGCTTCTGCCTGATGATACTCCAATCTCATTTTAAAGGATTTGTGGAACACAAAGTGCTGATAAGTAGTGCACATATGACAGGCAGGGTTCCACAACAGGCTGGTAATACAGTCATCATATACAGGCTTAGAACATAATACTGAATACGGATGTGCTCTGGAGTTAAATGGATCTGTATTATTACCATAAGTCCTTGTTGGCAAAAGGACACTTCCGAGACTGATCCACGAGCATACTTTTTAATAAACACATCTCCTTATGGATTACACAGAGGTCTGGATGGTAATGGCACTCGTGACCTATAAATTGCTGCCGAGATGGATGAGGTGCTGCGAGCGCTTAGAAGGCGCTGTGATGCGGCATAGAAGCTCTCGGAGAAATCGGAATGATCGATCAGAATTGATACTCCACCTCGAAGCAGGGCGCAATCCATAACATGCCACTTTTAATGAGAAAAGTGGAGAGTTTGGAGAAGTTTCACATGAAGGATGGGGAGAGTAAGAAGCAAGAATGAGCAACAATGCTCCCAGGGGAAAATGTTCAACTAGCTGATGACAGGACAAGGACCCAATATGCAGTCGAAGACAAATGACCACCTTGACCCAAAGATAACGTTATCTCCTGATGTCCTTTGTTCTCTGCATACATCGCTGTACTTGAGCGCATTCATAAGGCAGGCACAAGTGTTTCTTTAACTGAGCAAAACTGTTCTGCTCTCTGTAGGACCTTCTAATAGAGTAAAGGTAAATAATATTACACGACAAACTGGTTATAGAGTTCATTTACAGCAAAGCATGATCAATACCTGTCGTTTTATGTCGTAGAAATGTCAAAATAATCAAAAAAGCTATTTTATTATTTACATATTGATTGATTTACCTGTATCCTGTATTGTAGGGAGTGGTTAAAGCACTAGAGTTAGAATTCTGCACTTGTCCGGCCTTGAACAAGTCTTTTAATCCTACTCTGCTCCAGTGACACTGCATCATGACTGATCCTGATCCTGAGTTTCTGGTGGCTTTGTGTTCGACAAACTGGGATTTCTCCAGATTCTCTGAGTCTTTTAATAATAGTATGTATGGTGAATGGTAGATTCTTAAACCTTGCAATATTTATTTGTGAAATATTCTGTTTGACACAACGAGGTGATTCATGTATCATTTTTCATGAATAAAAATGCAATCACGTTGGGCAAAATGAACATTGGAAAGATTATGCACATTTAATAAAAAAAAAAAGTTAAATTAACAAAAGAAACATATTATGTAAAATGCATTTTTAAAAATATAGAAACAGTTTTTGTAATGCAAATAAAAAGTAATTTACATGTAAACCGAATCTACATGAATACACATTTACTCCAAATGATCATTACATAAAGCATAGCATGGTGGTAATGATGAAACTACATGATGCATCAGAAGTAACAATACAACTATTTGAGGATTAAAACTGAGAAAGCAAAGAGTTTATTGTGACTACAAGAAATTAGAAAACTCGTTTTCTTGATGAAAATAAAAGTTTGGATTTGAACTTTTACCAGCCGAACAGATGGACAGGCTTTGGCCCACTCACACTGCGCCTCATTCAGAGCTCCTTGTGGTCAAAGAAAGCAAAAGAGCACCTGGAGAAGGCACGAGACCGTCTGCCGTGTCTCTTTTAATTGGCTTGAGAGCAAAACGTCTCAGCTCCCAAAGCGGTAGTGTAAGACCAAGCTCGCATCCAAATCAAATAAATGTTACACAGAAGACACAGTGGTTATTTCTGTTATAGCACTGTGAAAATAAAACCTTCTATAAATGAATCTAAAGCCTTCACATACATACTGCATGGAAGGGTTGAATCAGTTTCAGCACAAAATTACACTAACTGATTAATTTTTGTATCTTAATCACTCACAATGAGCCTGCTCCTTAATATGTGGCAGATAATAACAAAGTAGATGATTATGATTTATTGGGAACAAATGTGTTCAGAGCACACAAGCACATAACAGATATTTGAAAAGATTACTGGTGATTTGATGATGATGATGAAAAATATTAAACATTAAAGTTTTCAACAAGAATTCAGTAGTTTATATTGTCAGTGGTTACAGAAATGGATCATTTATACATTAGATATAAAAATATACACTGCCTGGCCAAATAAAACAACAATTAGATTAAAACAAGCAAATAGTTTAATGCTGTTGATTAGATAATTACCATTGCAATTAATATGTTTTAGCTGGCAACAACTCTTTTAACACTAACTGATGCAGTATGTAGCCTTTAATCTTTTTTTCCCATAATCATGTCAGAGATGTATCCCCTGGTCATGGAAATGTTTCTGCGTTTCAGAAAGTTGAATGATTGAACTACACCCAGCAAATAAGGAGACTTACTGGAATTGAGTTAGGAACTTTGTGGGAGAACGTTGGAGAAAAAATATTGTTTTTATGTCTAAACATAACAAAATCACCAGTCAAAGTAACAGAAAAAGACAAAGTATCATTTTGACTTTTTGAAAGGTATCGCATTGTGGTGGAGGAGACTTAATGCAGTTGATACAGTGCCAAAGCAAATGCACTCAAGTTACTGCAGCTTAAAGAAAATCAACAATACTTGTCATGCACTTATTTTCCTTTTGCCACATAACATTTTCTGTTACTAAGTAAATATCCTAAAATATAATAACATTTTAACTGGTTGACTAGTGGTATCGAGCTTTTGAAAAGTAATATAAAACCAATAAGCTTTATTAGCACTATATGTTTAATATTGATCTATTGCAACCAGCTATAAACATATAGTACAATACAACTGTTTCCATTGTAAATGTTTCCTAAACAATTAAAAAACATTATTTTATTTTATAGCGGTGAGTATGTTTGGAAATGTCACCAACATATTTGCAAGAATAAACAGGCAAATATTCAATCATACTTTCTTAAAGAATTGTTGACTGGCAATGAACTGCTCTATTTAAAAGTCATTTTGAGAAGATACATTTAGAGATTTGTTTTGGTAGCACAGAGGACTTATGTTTTATTTTGAGATTACAGTATTTTATTAACTAATTCAGGCAGTTTTGTAAAGCACTGCTCTGCCAGACATGGCACCGGGTTCGCCGTGTGGAAGGGGTTAAAACCTCTAGATTTTCTATGGGATGTAAGACTGGTCTTGGTTTTATCAGTTTCTGTCGGCCCTGTGGAATTGGAAATCTCCAAAAGTCTTTAAAGTCAAAACCTATCAAACAAAAACGCAAATACACCACTGAAAGCACACCAATGGAAACAAACCATAGCTGGCATGAAACACAGCGGTGGAAACATTGTCATTACGGAGTTTTTCATTAGCAGGAACTAGACAGTGGATAAACACAGGGCCTGTTGGAACTACAAAAGTACTTAACCGAGAAATAGTATTCTTTCTTGTTATTAATTGAATCTGAAAACAGGTGCTGTATCACATTTAATCTTATGTTCTAACCAAGTTGGGATACTTGTAAGTTGCTTTGGATAAAGCATGATGTAATGGAATGTAATCTAATGTTAATAATGAAGCTTGTTTGTGTATGTACTGCAATTGTTAGTGAAGTAAACAATAGATACTGTTTGAATATGCAGAGAATGTAGTATTTATACAATGTTACACACTGATAACATACAAATACATGATTTGTGTCACAGAAGTAAAGAAAGGATGTTATGTTACACTATGTGTCTAGGAAATAATTGATATTTAATTATTATCATTTCTATTTCGAGTTTCGCATTTTATCACTTTTGATTTACTTCACCTCGATCTGAATCTACAGGTCCGTCTTTCACTTTGGTCTTGTAATGTTCTTCAGAGAGTGCCCGTAATCTCTCAGCTGCCTGTGGACATACAGTCAGCCAATCAGTTGTGCCACACCACTTTTAACACGCCATGCCTTAAAACACCAGGGTTACAAACATCTCCAGTGGAATGTCCGGTGGAAAAACTGCTCTGGTGTAATGTGAAGAAAACATTCAACTTCCTCTTTTCCCTAAGGATATTGTTCAGAGCCGGTAAGAAACACAAAGTAACCTCAATAAAGTCAGTAGACATGGCAACGGCTCTACATCGCACATGCAGCCATGCACAGTGCCCAAGGATGGGACTGTCGACATGGCATTCACGCCTAGCTCATCCAGGAAACAAGCGAGGCTGCCCTTTGATGTTTAAGTGGGGGAGTTACAGTCTCTCGCTCTCTCAGGAAGAACGATTAAATACCCTAGTGCCCCTGTCATTTCCTGATCCAATTTCTTCACAGTATCACACTGCTTTATTTTTATGCCACCCGCTGCTCTGGCACAATATCGTAACGGCAAGCACTGCAGTTAACGGAGGTCAGTCTCATAAGCCCAAGCAAATCTACAGCCGGCCTCTCCACAGGCCGGGAGCATTCACTAAGCCATAATAAATGTTACAGCACATTAAATCACCATAGAGGTGAGCCTCCACATTGAGAATTGAAATCATTCAATCAGGAAATTGCTGCACTAAAAGATAAAAAAAGGAGTCTGCTGCATTGCATTTAGCTACTCCCATGATGCCTGACATTCAGGTATTTGCACATGAGAACTCATCACAGTGGTTTATCGTGGAATTTCTTTAACCAGAGTGTAAGAAGGTATACGACTAGGGGGGGGGAAAAATTATACCACTGACTACAGAACAGAACTACAGAATTTCTTCAATCGTTTCACGGTGTGGTTTGCGAACTGACGTGGAGGTGCTGGGCTGAAAGACCGATGTGATGAAGATGGCAAATGGAAGTGCATAGGTGTAGAGGGACTGAAGGCACTCTATCAGGAATGAGGATTAAAGGTAAATGGTGCATTTGTTGAATATGTTGGAAGTTGGACAGGTGGTTGGTATAAATGTATTTAAATAGATATATGGTTTGAAGAATAGCACTTGAGTTGGTACCAAACCAATTTAGGGACTCATTTCAAAAGGAATGACTTACAAAAAAGGCTCCCTCAGAACTACATACCTTTAAGATTTTTTTCCACTGCCAGTTGGCAAGATGGATTACCATAAGCCAGCAGATGGTTCAGGTCGGCTTTGGTTGTTGTCCCCCCCCCATCCTCCCTTATAATCAAGTTTCAGTCTCATGATTTTATCACCACATTGCAATGCTCTAATACCTAATGTAGCAATGTGTGTGTGTGTGTATATATATATATATATATATATATATATATATATATATATATATATATATATATATATATATATATACACACACACACACATATACATACATATACATGTATATATATATATATACATGTATATATACATGTATATATATATATATATATATATATATATATATATATATATATATTTATTTTTTATTTTTTATTATTACACACACATTATATACACCGGTGTGTGTGTATATATATATATACACACACACACACAAAATACATACACACGTACATATACATACACAAAAAAATATGTATGTTAAGGTGGAGTTCAAACATTGCCTGTTTGGTGTAACATTGTTTAAGTGGCTCAGGAATAAAACAGAAGGTCAATCTATGCTTTACTAATCCAGTGTCACAGCCAGACTCTGCAGCTCTGACAGCAACCTGAAAGACCTGCCTAATTCAATCAAGATATCAATCAACATGTCCCAGATTGAGATCAGTCAGGAGATGCTCATTATGCCCCCGGCCTTGTTCAGAACAAACCAACTGGAACAATAGGTGTCGTTGAGAAAAGAGACGAGAGATGGAGGACTCACATGTAAGCCTTCCCTCTTTTCGTAGGCAAGAGTCATTTAGCATGGCATTTAGCTGACAGTAGCTGTCAGACTGCCAGGACAAGTGCCAGATGATTGGGCATAATAAACCAAAGGGATCTCCAACAGGTACAGTTTAAAGGTCTGGCCACTGTCAATCAGTCCTGTCATTCTGTCTATACTGACCAGAGAGAGATTAGCAGAGGTTCATTTCATTAGATCCAATTTGGGGAGCTTTATGTACATCATTTAAATATGGTGTCCATTACATTTTTGATTACTATTACTATAATAGTTTTGCTCATTTTTTATGTGCAACTCTTTAATAGATTAAAGAAAATAAACAAAACACAAGTACGTTTTGGCAAATAATAATGCACTGCAACTGTTAATAAAATAATAAACATCACAATATATAAAACAATTCTAGTCAAAATACAGTCATGGAATAAGCAAATGTTTGCAATCTAGCTTCACAGACATTTGACAAGTGAGGACTCGTTAAACAGATCTGATTTCTCACGAGGAAATGCTGCCAGATGACTATTCCAGAGTGTCGTAAATTTCGACCCTTGTGTCAACACTCAACAACCATGGGCTTCTCTAAGCAGCTGACTACGGATCTAAAATTGAATCTAATTGCTGCCTTCAAGGCAAAAGACGACTATAAAATATGTCAAAGTGCTCCCAGCGTACAATTTTCACTGTCTAAACTGTATTTTAAAATTATAGTTAGAGGAAATATGCAGCAAGGGATATCTCACATGGGATATTTACCTTACATTACTAATTATTTATTGCCTTAATATGTGCCCACTGCTTTTATTTGTTATGCTTAAATACAGTGCAAAAGTATATATTAAAAAGGCATGTTGAAACGTGTGTAAGCTACAGAAGAACAGACAACAATATAATGTAAAATATTTAAAATATTTTAAGATAGATGTTCTCCCTAAATAAAATGGTTCTATTGTTGACTTTTTACCCACATAAATAACAATAAAGCATATACTACTGATGCTTACATACTGCAAATAAAGTAAATAATTGTACTGATACTGTGAATTATAAGAATAATAATAAAGATTTTGTTTAAAATATATTAAAAAAACACTTTTTTTGCAACTTAGACATATCATCAAACAAACACAAAATATTAATACAAAAAATAAATGTATTTTATGTATGCTTTTGGATTTCCTGTTTAACTATAAATTTAATTATTATTATATTGATTATTACTAATAAACTGACTTATACAGCATGAATCAATAGTTTGAGAACCCATATTTCCAGCTTTTACGGATTGTTGTGAAAACAACTTAAAACATCTTTTTTGTATGAAAAAAGTATTTTTATTCATTATTTTCCTAATTATTAAGTTCAATATGGAATGAAAATGTTTTGAATTTACAGAAAAAAAACCCTACAAATTTATAGATGTCCCCTGTAGAGGACGTATTAACATACTGACACTAAAAAAGTCATTTAAGGAGGGGTTTTAAAACCAGACTGTAGGTTCATTGTGTGATATTGGCATCATCGTTTAAAGTTCATTAGGCACACTAAAAAGAGGAGCGAGCTACATGGCCACAAAAAGGTTGAAAACCACAGTGTTAAACATAGCAGAATAAAGCTGAATAAACAGAGAGGCCTGACCTGTTCGGGTGTGAGGTCACGCTGCTCCAGTGCCAGCATCTCATATCCTACCATAAACTTGCGCACTGTGGCTGAGCGAAGGAGGGGAGGGTAGTAGTGTGCGTGCAGTTGCCAGTGGCTCATATCATCCGCCAGATGACTTCCTGTTGGGGCTCCTAAAGCACACAGATGAATCTTTTGATGTATTTTAGGTAGCAAAACAGCAAAGAGGTCGAAAACAAAGACCAACAGGTGACTTTAACTGATGAATAATATATGGATTATGTTGTGGCTTGCTATCATTGGTTTAAACCATGTATTGTATGATAGGAGAGGAGGTATGGTTAGTAATGCAATTATTGTTTCATGGATATTTTCCTTAAATTCTAGTCCCCCCTCCAAAAAAAAAGAAAACATCCAAAAAACAAACCAAAACAAAAAAAAAACTAATAATCTGTGACAAATATCAGAGACCCACGTATCTTGCATGGCAAAACAATGATCCTATGAACAATAAAATATGTATTTCTTGATTTTAAGGTGGCTTTTCCATCTATGGTCAGATTGTAACAGATTTTAATTCAGTTTATTTCAGAGTTTAACCTCAGGACAGCTTTAATGGCTTTTTCCTGACAGAAACAGCTACAAACTACAGTTTCCCATCAGTTTACCCATCATCATGTCTTTGAAATGTGGGAGGTACAAAGTAAACCCACTCAGGTAAAGGGAAAACATACAGTCTCCACACAAAAATGACATTTGTTTGGCCGAAATGGGAATCGAACCAGGGAATTTTTTGCTCTGGGGCCCAGGTGCTAACCATTGCACCACCGCTAGAGCTGCATTAACAGTTAATCATTTCAACATTATGTTTTGAAATTCACAAAAATTGAAAATGATAAATGAACTTAGACAGTGTTTGGACATGCTCAATAATGCTTGCTGCCGATTTGATGGTGTGGAAAAGACAAGCAACTGGCGGTGACAGGTAAAACATTGAATCCATTATTGCAGTCCATCGGGTATCACATTAAGACTTCATAAACAGGAGGAATTTTATTTTTCCACCACTGATGTGAATGCAATGCAAATAGTCCAGTTAAACAGTTAGGGGACAGATTAAAGCTGACACAAAGAGAGCCTCACAAAGCAATTCACTCCACCGGGGTCTAGTTAGAGCCCTAATTAAGAATGCAGTGACTCTAGAAGCATATGAAAATGGCTGAGAGCCAGTGGCACGTGAGAAATCTCTCATAAGACTTCACGGTACATTTTAAGTTGTAAGCTAGCCATGAGAACCAGTGCTTTGGCCGAGGTCCCAGCATGCTTATCCTTGTAATAATGAATGAAAAGCGTAGCATGCAAGTTAAATATGAATCCTCCTGTCTGCTTCAATAAAATTACAGTTAATATCCTTCTTTGACATCCACTTTCTCTGTGGCTAAGCTAGTCTAGGCCGAGGATTGTTATTGGGTATTAGGGACACTGTTATCCTCTCAACATGCATATGTGTTTAGATCCACATATTCACACATTCTCTCACACTTGTTGGTGAAGCCAGGACATCTCGAGTTTCATATCTCTTGTGTTGACTTATCCTGGTTTGGATTGGTCTCTGGTTTCTGTGTAAAGTTATGAGACGATCGCTGGACGACTGCCATTTATAATTCATGCCATAGGAAGTAATTTCCATCTTATTTCCAGAAATGCAATCCCCACAGTAAGGTTAGGAACTGCAATATTGTTTAGCTTATAGCCCAAACAGCAAGTTGGCTGATCCAGACCTGAGTCGACATGACACACTACTTAAATATCAATATACCCAAGTAAAGAAAAACCAATCAGCAGCACTATGACTTAATCATAGCCATCATAATAAACATTTCACTTCCAACAACCACAGCTTCTTTTTAATAGGTTTTCACTTAACCAAGCCTTAAAATCTGAACACCCTAAAAAATCAATTGACCAAAATCAACATGAAAGCTTTGGTTGAAGAAAAGAAATGAGTCCCTCAAAAAACAATTTAGACCAAACAAGCAGACACACACACAAAAAAAAATCACAATTAATCACCAAAACAGAACTTTGTAAAAAATATATATTTTTTTTTAAAGTATTGAGGAACAGTACACTTAATGACAAGCACAGGACATCAAGAAAGGGTTTTCTAATCAATAAAATCAAAGAAAAATCAGATTATTTAAACTTTGTCATTTAGCAGATGCTTTTAACCAAATCAACTTACAAAATGAAAAGTCAGTCGTTAAAAAGGAACCAGTTACACTGTAGTATTATCAAACCTTATTTAATTGGATTCACATCTAGATTTACCCCACCTTATTTTATTATTTAAAATATATATGGGTTTTGAGTTTCTTGTAAATGTTGAGCATTGTCAGCATTACAGACGACGTGGGAAGATTGCTGTGAATGATATGAAATGAGAACTTCATGGTGCCACAGTGAGGTTGAATCTCCAGGCAACATTCCTCACTAGATGTAAAGGATTCAGGGTGTATCTTTGAAAAACTGAGTTTAGGTAGGAGGTGCAGATCCAGAGATTGTCCTGAAGGCCAGATTCAGACTTACCATGGTAACCACTAATGTTCTTTCACCAGTTAAGGGGAATCATGTTCTGTGAGTCATCAGAATGAAGTTTACTCTGCAGTCATTTCAGCTCATTTACCAGCAGTTTTATTTCAATATCATTTTGAAATATAATGAATTAATTAGAAAAGATTAACATAAACATTGCGAAAATTAATTAACTGGATTATTTCCAGTAAAAACAGGCTGTACAGTTCTAACCAAATTAATAAACAAGCCATTAGATGTTTTGTATTTTTATCATTATAAATTGGGGGCAACGTGAATTGAATAGTCATTTTTTCATGTTCTAACGTCAGATTCTGTCCAAATAATGCATTTAATACAATCACTCATCATTGATTGTAATGATGCAAGCATCATCATTCATCACAATCAAGCCATAAACAAAACATCTGAAAATCTGACCGGACTTATATTTTTACAATTATGTCTTTGATTTCTTGTAGCAACCTGTTTCTCCCTACATTTGAAAAACGTGCCAGTTGGTGGCTTAATACATGGATGTGTGAATTTACGATGCGCAATGATTAATTAACACCCTGTGCAGGGATTAAACCTCGTTGCACCTGGGGTTCATGAGTAAGGCTTGTGACCCATTGTGATTGTAATGAAGAATTTGCTAAAGAGGACTGAGTACAGACTTGATTGGATTCATCTCTTTAGTCATTTTAAACCTCAAATGAAAAAAGTACTTAGATACTGGAGGATCCACAAATGCATTATTCCCTGTGGCACATTCAACAGCATCATCTTAACAAAACCTTTTCTCTTGGAGGATTATGAGTCTTATTGTGAGCTGGCTGCATGGTCATGGGAAGGATTTTTAGGAACAACGAAACCTTAAAATTGAAGATGCAATTAAAGACTAAATATCACAAACTAAACATAAACGCTTTTATAATGAAGGCTCTTGTAATGTGTCCATTGTGCAGTAGTACATTTCTCTCTATATATGACTTAAAATCAACCTTCGTAATGCTGAATGTAGAACAAAGAATAGTTTTAAAATGTACTTTAACTCTGAAAATACAGACATGTGAATTTCTGCACAACCATGCACAGGAAGGACATGCAGAGTCTAGACTGCTGTATCCCCAAAGGGGGGGATCAAACCCTGTCTTGCAGTGCGGTGAAAGTACTAAATTATCGAGCCCCTAAAGGGACATGTGTAAAAAAAAAAATATTTATATGTCATGAGCATGAAATAAGTGGTTCTCACAAGATATTATGTCATGCTTACAAGTTATAATTTTGTGTACAAGTTATTATCTCATGATCACAAATCATTATCTCGTGATCATGACAAAGTGGTGCTCATTAGATATTATTTTGTAATAATGAGTTATTATCTCATGAGGCACGGTGGCTTAGTGGTTAGCACGTTCTCGTCTCAGCACAAGGGATTCCCGGTTTGAGTTTCCTTGTTCTCCCCGTGTCCGTGTGGGTTTCTTCCGGGTTCTCGGTTTCCTCCCACTGTCCAAAAACATGGATCAAGGTCAACTGAATTCTCCAAATTGCCCCATATAGAGTGTGTTTGTGTGTGTGTCTGTGTGAGTAAGTGTTTGCCCAGTGATACATTGGCGCCCTGTCCTGGGTGTATCTGCCCACTGCCTGAAACGTTCTCCCCTGGATGGGAATGGGGAACCCCCCCGTGAGTAGAGGATAAAGCAGAAGATAATGGATGGATAATCACTGAATATGGTGTAGTAGGTCAGAAAAAGCATTTGCACGTTATGACATAAAATATTGCGACAAACTTTTTTTTTTGCCAATTAATCAAAATCAGGTTTTAAATTCTGCACATTATATTTAATCAGTGCCACATCAAATCAGTTTTAAACCTGTAATTAACATTCAAATGTCAGAGAAAAACATTAACAGATGTCTTTACACGGATAGCACGACCTAAAATAAAAGCTGAATTACAGGATCTGTTCATTATCAAACATTTGTAGGATGCTCTATGAATAACTTCCTCAGTCTGGGCGCCTGGAGCACAGTTCACCATCCTTTCTTTTCCCACCTTAATAAATGAATTCATAAAAAAAGGGACGGCCATGCTGAATTATTCAATGTGAAATACATTTTATTACTTGGTGAAAGAGAAGAGCTGAGGTTTGTTATATAAGCCTGGAGACAAGCACTGAACTAGACTGTGTGATTCATTTTGGTCCTCTGAGTGAGACGCAACAGCTTGGGGCTACCGAATCTTAAAAGGTGGTCATGATGCTCCGGCAGCCGCACTTTACTTGTGAGAGGCTGCTCACCCGTTTTTTTTACTTCTCTAATATTACATGGTGTTTAATTTATGATTTACAGCTACTTCAGCAGGGATGTTGGTAACAGCTGGAGTCAAACAATTAATTCAACTATTAATTCAATCTATTAAATTCAATCAATGTCCTTCAACCATCATCTGCTACCAAAAAAAACAAAACAAAAGAAAACAACGATTAAGATGTTTTTATACCGTACATTCATCTAAATCTGTTTCATGCACAATCTACAGAGAGTTAATATTGGTTAAAGTTCATCAGCACCAAATGTCTTACTTGCTGAATGGCGATGGAAGCTAATTGGCTTTTCGTCTCTCTTGTGCACCGGCCTGTTTATTCCATTGGTGACAAAAACAAAACATTTTTCCCTAAAATTAACAAGCTCTATTGGAGAAAAGAGCAATGTCTTTTTTTCCCCTTTTTTTTATAAAGTGACATGTAGTGGCATTCTCTATTAATTGCAATGCTCTCAGCCTTCAGTGGCTGAAAGAAGCAATCTTTTGGCAGACCAATTAAGACGGCAGAAAAAGGAAGGGGATTGTTGGACATCAGAAGAGAAGCACTTTGGAAAAGACTGAGAATAAAGGGCAAAGTGTGAAGTGTGAAGAACGGGTCTTGGGGGGAAGTTGACATATGCAGAAAGAAGCCCTGAGCCTAAAGAACAATGCTGTCAGAAAATGGAAGCAAAGCTTTTGTAAATGGAGTAAATGTAGCTCTGTAATCTTTCATGGTAAGAACCACTTGCTGGGTGTTCTCACTGACTCTGACTGCAGGATGCTTTTTCATGAATAACTCTTCCTAATCTGCTCCCAAGGACCATCTTGCTTTTCCTTGATTTGTTCAATTACGACCTGATTTACTGATGCTGCAAGGCTTTTCCAGACAAAATGTGTATTAAAATGTAATAACAGGGAGTTAAGTTATTCGTACAAGTAAATTAACTTGTCCTTATGTGTCACAACTTATATAAATATGTCACAGATTAAGCTTTTTCACTCAAGACTGTAATTATTCTATTTGCTTGGCTGTGTGGATATATACAGTAAATACACCCACCAACAAGCAGCAGCATTAAAAGCTCTAACACGTTTTTATTCTGTGACTGATTGGATTTAAATTAACTTGAGATTACTTTAAGTGATACAATATGAGTACAATAAGATATTATGTTCAGAAATTGTTATTTTGCGAAATATATGAGCTCTTTATATTTGATCATACTACAATACAGACAGGTGGATAACAAAGGCATATTTATATTTAAATTATTATTATTTCTTATTTAACTGCATGCTTTTAAAATTGTGAGAAGTTTGAGGATGGCCTTTGTCCGTTCGACATGGTTATGCTCGAGTGCAAAAAGCAAGGAGCAAATGCACGGTTGGGGTGAGTTTAGAGTGAACAAGCTGGACTGGCTCACATACGTTGAGCCTTGACCTAAAACTCATTAAACACTTTTGGGATGAACTAGAACAGAGATTGTGGGTCAGGTCATGTAGTCCAACCTTGCCGGACCTCACAGCTGTTATTCTAAATGAATTAGAATGAATAGATGAATTAATAATAAATAGGCACATAGGCACACTGCAGAAACTTGTAAAAAAAAAAAAAAAAACCTTTTTGTTTACAGTTGCTATAACAACAAAAATACCAGAAACCGAAATATCATTCAAACCGGATTCCAAAAAAGTTGGGACACTAAACAAATTGTGAATAAAAACTGAATGCAATGATGTGGAGATGGCAAATGTCAATATTTTATTCGTAATAGAACAGATCAAAAGTTAAATCTGAGTAAATGTAACATTTGAAAGGTAAAATATGTTGAATCAAAATCCACCATTTTTGGAATCCGGTTTGTAAATTATTTTCGTTGTAATGTGTTGTAATGTGTCAATTTCAGATATGACTCATCCACAGTACTTATCCCTGACTAAAACCCATATGATAAACACTCTGTTGGATTTAAACAAGTCCTAAATTACTTATTACACTCACTCTGTATATGGATTACTTTATTTGCATATCAATTTGGCATGCAGTGTTATTATTCACCCAACACAGAGACTGTTCTCTATAAGTTTATTATTCATAAAACAGCTCGTCTGCTAATTTTTGTGGGAAATCAAATACTACAGAGTCCAGATTTATAAAACTAAGGGGAAGGAACAGCGAGCCACGGGAATGTAGACAAGAAAGGATCTTGAACTGACAGAACGTCATGCCTGCTATAGATAGTGAAGAGTGACTGAGTGAGTGTGGCTGTGAAAACCCAGCATCCCTTTTTCGCCGGCTTGCCTGCAGATGCGCATGTGAAAGCAAATAAGACAAATAAATTGACTGTTTTTCATGCCTTCTAGGCAGACAGCCATCCCGGCTTTTCCTTATTAGTCTTCTACTAGAGGTCAATTACCCGGACATATTGAGAAAATAACTTCTGTTTTAACTTTCCTGACTGTGGCCCGGCTTTGTAAACACACGCCTAATGAAAATAATTCATGCCCATCTTTGTTCAAAGCTCAGAAACAGCCATTGCTGAACACCCCCCACCCCCCAAGTCCCTCCTGAGACTGAAGTAGATCACCCACAGCTAAGTTAACCACAGTGATGCTTGAAAGTTATGAACCCTTAAGAATTCATGTTTTGATTTTCGCATGAATATGAACCAAAACAAACTAATTTGTATATTAAGGAAAATTGATCTCGTATTAGATACAGTATCTAAGTGGCAAAAGGAAGTGCAGTTGGAAAGTGTAATTGACACAAAACACTTTAGTTTAAATAACAGAAAAATAATTAGGTCTCAGTGGGTGTCATGTTTTCTTCTGGGAATGGATCACACAGAACAGAAATCCATCTGAAGTCTGAATCCACAGACAACCCACAAAAACTGTGTACAAATGACTGACATCCACACTTACTGTTAACACGTGTAAAAGGTTGACCAAAAAAAAACAGCCAGACAGGTCACACAGAGGTCACTAGGTCTACTTGCATTTTATTGAGTCATTTTGCTTTTAATCAAAATTGACATAGAAGTAGCACAATTTTATGGTTGGGGTTAAACAGGGTCAGCCATTATACAGCACCACTAGAGCAATGAGGATCAATAGTCCTGCTCAAGGGCCCACATTGCCATATTTTTGTGGACCAAACCTCCAACTTGCAGCCCAAACACTGAACTGCCTTCAATACAGACTTAAAGTCATTTTGCAACGCGTCAGAGCACAAGTTAGGTAATGAAACTAGATGCATGGATGCAACAATGGGTAAACTTTTTGGCTATGGTTTCACCCTTGACTATTAGACTGATAGACCACCACTCTAAACACTGAGCTACCACAGCCTCAATACACACTTTAACCAGTAAGTTAATTACAAGCATACAAAGTAGATTAGGGTAGATTCAAGGCAAAGCGTCACGATACAGATTCCCCAGATACAACAGGTTGGGAAACCACATTGGTTACTTTGGTGGACTTGAGGTTCAACCGCCAATTCTTTTGGCTGCTAACCCAACATTGTGAAAAATGAACAACTAAATCCAAATGTCTTAACATTCAAATTTCTTCTCTTATACAGATACCGTTGATTTTAAGTACACTTGAGGAGCACATGGAACAGCAACAGAGTGTATCAGAGGGTTTCATGGAAAATAAGGGGAAAACCATAAATGTATTTAAACATGTTTTGTGGATGAATGTGACCAAAATATAATTTTGGTCTTCTTCTTCTTTTGTTTTAAATGTTCAAGTAAAAATCTGTCAGTTAAACACATTTGTTAAACACATCTTAACAAAAATTCCCAATGCGAATGGAATTTGTAATCAAATTAAACTCCACCTTCTGTGATTCGGAGATGTCTCATTTATTTCTGACCTACTTCGTGTTTAAAGATGCTGATTACATTGATATGCACAATCCATTGCTTAATATAGTTTACGTCTCGAGTGGATATGCCTGAGAAGAAACAGAACAGCCTACTTGTGCTTGTTTATATACAATTCCTGTAAGTCTCATTATAGAAACCCTCCAAGGTACTTTTAGTTCACCCATATTTTAGTACTCAGGAAAGCAAACAAAGGCAAACAAGCAACTGGTAAGTTTACATTGCTAACAGCTACTTTTACTGTAGGCCAAAAAGAACAACCATCTGCCAAATATGTAATGGTGCAAGACTAAAATAAGGCAAACTAAAAAATGACAGTGAAACTGGGAAATGATTTTCCAAGATTGAAAGACCTGCTGCTCCCCAGAAGGCAGAAAGTGAATTCTGTTTGCACGTACAAGCTATTTGAAGCTGAACGAGCTTCCCAACTGTCACACTGAAAAATCTGTCCAGATGGTCTGATGCAGACCAAGAACCTCCAACACACAAGTCAACCATGAACTGGAACCTGCTGATACATCGGTGTTTTTGCCACAGTCTAGTAAGTTTTACATTACCATGGGTTAAGAAGCTAACATAAGGGGAAGAACCATTTTTTTTAAGAATGGGCACCTTTCTAGCTACTTAAATTTGCGGAAGAAAATTTATGGATGAAATCTGGATGAAAGTTTAATATGCATGTCGATTCAATATCGATGTATATACACACTGTCTCAACTGTTTTGCATGGTGGTGACAACAACATTGCCTGGAGCTGTTGACATCACACACTTGTTCTGACAGAATCTGTATCTAAGTGTTCTACACATTTAACTGGTCCACACAAGGTTTCTTCCTTTACAAATTGTTTTTCCTTGCCCTTGTCACTTTGGCTAGCCTTTTTGGGGGATTGGAAAACAGTTTTCTTTTACTAAAAACAAAGGTTATATATTGATCATTATAAAATGGGTAGTTCATTTCCTTAATTCTGATTGGCTGAGCCGTTTGTCCGGCTGTGACATTTATGCCAATAATGCACACCTCAGACCACTTTACATTAGTGATATACAATCCATTATTTTGAATCATGTACCATAAATGGAATTACCCCTGGAATTGGAAATATTTACAATGATGCATGTCCTCTCATACCTTATTGCTTTAATAAATGTAAACTTGAGCTGTTTTGCTAAGAATGCATTTGAATGATTACAAAAAATGGAAAGCAAAATGCAGACTTTTTGTTATAAATCTTGAACAGCTTTATAGTTGTCTGTCCCATTTTCACGAGAAAACACGAGATTTATTTTAAAAACCCAATGAAAACCAGCATTCAAAATTACAGTACAATAAGTAATAATGTTTACTTACTAGAAGCCGGCTGATGGTCACCAAATGCTTTTAGTCTGTCAATCTAAATTTGATTTCCGAAAACCCACAGTCAATCTGGGTAGCAAAGTTGTGAACTTTTTTGTAATAAAGATTCCCTGTGTCCAAATATTGTGCCATGGAGGAAACAGAAACCACTAAAAGCCCATTACTGTCGCACATTACATACCATTTCACTTTAAGTGTTTGCAAACTTTGAAGAACAACAGAATATAAATCAAACATGCTGAGAACACACAGTACATTAACTTTTTTCTGAGAAATTACTCTCTGTTATTGTGCAACTCTTGCAACAATAAAACAAATTAGCTGATGACATTCTCATGGTTATGGAAAACCAATTTTTTCTTCAGAATGTGAAATGAGTCACATTTTGCCTATGGAAAGAAGCAGTGACTTATTAAGGTTCTCTGTAGCTTGTTCCTGTACCAGTAGGCATATTTTGTTGAATTGTGTATCTGAATTAAATGGTAGTAGGGGGTAAAAAAAATAATCAAACATTTTTTTTTTTTTTTTTTACGCTTAAATTTACTAACTTCTGCGGTTCATCCATAATCCCCTTCACTGCAAGACCTTATGTTTTTGTCTCTCATTTGCATTAATATACCTCCCCAGTGTTCAGCAGCAGGCAACAGAGCTCAGTTTAAACATATTATCATAAATCATACATTAAACAGTTTAAAGCTGCACTCACTCACGCACTTAATAAACATTAGAAAAATCATACATCACAAATCCTACTAATTTTTCTTATAATGCAAAGAAAACTTTTAAACAGTTTTTTAGTATTTTTATTCCAGGGAAATGAAAGATGGACTTCATATACAAAAAAGATGGACTTCATATACACATGACTAAACCTATCATATTAAAGTAACTTGCCAAAGGTGCATTATGTAAAGAGCTTATTTTAAAAATTAAATAGATGTTTAAGAGAAATTATCTACTATGTATGACACATAACCTAAAATAGTAAAGGAAAAAAATAATCATAACTGCATAAATGGATCCTAGGTATCTATGCAAATGCAAAACTTTTAAATAGGCTAAAGTTTTAGACATATGGACTCATTGGAAAGTTTTATTTGTAAATTGATTTGAATAAATTCATATTAAATAAAGTATGAAGAACAGTGGAAACGCTGCCCATTTCTAAATCTTAACACAGCTGAAAATCGTCTTGCTACAGCTTACAGCAGCAAACCTGCCTGCAAGGGCGCTTAAAAGGATATGAGCTGCAATTGGCTTAATAGCTGTGTAATGCTAATTTTGTATGCCTGACCGCCTACTTAAATAACCTGGACTACGGCCATTATGGATGTCACCATCACTTTTATGGGGATAATTCATCTGCCAGCAATGAAATGGTCTGTGGATTCAAATGACTGAGGGTTATGGTGGGTAAAAGATGTGACCCTGGGTAAAAGAAGATTCATATGGACAGATGCCCATATGGGAAAATTGCTTCACATAATTTGGTTGGGCTGTTCTAAGCTTAATAATGGACTGAGAGTAGAGTGACGGCGGCTGTTTGAAACTGTCAGAAAGGATGGATCTTTAATACCATCGTTTAATATGGACTGCATCAATGCTGTATTGCAGGTTGCAATTTAATAGCTGTGGAGAAGTTTTATGTTAATAATGAATAAAGAAAGATTAATCATTTTTATTATCCAGTCATTCTTAAAAGTGACACCACAGACAGGTATAATTGTAGAATACTTTAAGAAATGATATGTCATTTTCTACAAATAGCAAAAATTTATAACCAAACTTTATTCATTTTATACTGAACTGTTCCATCTGCTACACAAAGCAATAAGGGTTGAGTCTGAAAATAAATAAAACCACATATCAGAGTGGCAGGACTGGCTGCAACAGGCAAGCATTTCCGCAGTAATAGTAAGAGTTCAAAGATAGACTTTGTAGCGTCCAAGTCTCAGCTGGCAGTTACAGTCTGCTTTAAGATCCAGAACAAATGGCCTCACATACAAAAAGGGTCTGTGACCTTTTGTGTCTTTGGCATTTGGAAAAAAACAGTGCCATGGCTATCTTTTTGCTGTGGTCTCTCCACCCTTACTGATGGATAACATTGTGGAAGTAAGTGAAGCAAAACTATCAGCAAGGTTACTGTGGGCACACAGACAAAATAAAGGTCTTTGGCATCTTTCTCCATCATGGCGAAGGTTATCTCAAAGCACAGGACTGCCTCTTATCTGACATTCAAAACTGCTCCCTTCTTTCTCCTCCCAATTCCATCACCTACGGTATTTTGTCAGGTCCCGTCTCTTATAAGCTTCGTTTCCCATCACGGTATGCAAAGACAATATCAGAAAATAAGTATTTATGAGCAAAGCCAGAGAAAAAGACCCAGCAGCTACATGTTGGTGTGTTATTTGTGTACAACAGAACAAAACAATAATGAATATACACATGTAAAAATGTGAAAATTAATATACACACAAAAAAGGAAAGTCATATGGTTATTGAGGTGAAATCCATTGTTTGGAACAGTCTTTATTTCCATTTTAAGTGCACAGAAATCCATCTATCCATTATCTTTCACTTTATTCTCTACTAGGTTCGCGGGGGTTCCCCATGCCCATCCAGGGGAGAATGTTTCAGGCGCTGGGCAGATATACCCAGGACAGGGCGCAAATCTATCGCTGGGCACACACTCACTCACACAAACACACATTATATGGGGCAATTTGGTGAATTCAATTGACCTTGATCCATGTTTTTGGACTGTGGAAGGAAACCAGAGAACCGAGAGGAAACCCATGTGGACACGGGGAGAACATGGAAACTCCACCCAGATTGGGATTCGAACTGGGAATCCCTAGCGCTGAGAGGCGCAGCACAGAAATCAGATATCTTAATTAAATTAAGCAAAAAAAAAAAAAAAAAAAAAAAAACTAATGTATGTAAAACTGATTAGCTTTTTAAATACGTCATTCATTTTTAACTTCATAATTGAGGAACATATTCAGCTGGACTAACACAACTGCAGATAATTAAAAAAAAGTATAAAAATGAGTATAATGCTTTGCTTGTTTACTTTCTTAAATAGCTCAACTTCTGATCCACTCATACCAGTGCGCCCCCATGTGAGTGCTGCAGCAGTATTAGGAATCATCCACCACATAACTGATACCTGATCTGTGTTCTTTCTGATAATTGGAGAACAGAGTAAATCCAGGTTGCTCTGCATTTTCTATAAAAAACTGCTTTCATGGTAAAAACAGTGACTAGTGTGGCAATTTTTTTTTCATCTATTCATTCAACAACAACAACAACAACAACAAAAAAAACGAAAAGTCAGAAAGGCAAGTAGGACAAATGTAATGGAAATACTGTTTAATGTTTAAGGGAGAGTAGCTATTTATGAGGCCTTCTGACCTTGGTCCAAAAGTCAGATGCAAATCTTTTGCTGTGAGGGCAGATGGAGGCGGACATAATGGATGCAAGAGCAGAGAAGATGCAGTATGAAAGGCTTTGCAGGGGTTATTAATCACATCCTGAATGTTGCTTTGAAAACACTATGCAAAAATGAAGTATGGAGGAAATAGCAGTAAACATCAAGGTTTATTTATGTGTGTTGAAAAGTTATGGAAAATAAGGACCATGAAATGGGCGAGTGTCCTTTTACATAGACTAGGTTACAAGAATAACCTTATGATGAAAAGGTTAATGTAAACTGTTTACTTTGTAATAATTACACACAACGTGAAATGAAACCTAAATCCACATAGAAACTGAAGTTGCCTTAAAAATATACATTTATTTATTTTATTTCCTTAGCTAAGCAATCAGCTTTTAAGCAGTCTGTCCAAATTAGGGTCACGGTAGGTGTTGGAGCCCATTCCAGCACACACACAGGGCAATAAGTAGGGAAATACCCTTGAAAAACCACCAGGTCATTGAAGTGCTGAAGTACTATATATATACTACTGGTACTACTGGGGTCCTGACCATTAAAGAACAGAGTAAAGAGGAATAACAGACAGATGGACTACAGTCTGGAATAGTAGAACTACAAAGGTCATCTTCACAGGAAGTGGAACTGAATTTAAAATATATTATAATGATACTAATATATATTTTTATTTTATTTTTATACATGCATGCTTAAACTGGTAGTGTTGATAAGTGCAAGGGTGTTGACATTTACAGATGGCATCAAGAACGCCCATGGATATAACACACTGCTGACGAAATGATAACGAGCCAAAGCTCTGTGCTAAAAGCATGCAAGAGTTTCCAAAGAACAAGAAACACAAACAAAAAGAACTAAGCAACAAATCCCATCCAGCAAAGCACAGCTCAAACCTATCCCACATTCACCTATAATGTAATGTAATAACTACACCATACTATAATATTTAATGATTTTAAACAAAAGGTCACACACAAACACTCTATTCAGCAACTTAATACTCAATCTTGCATTCTTTCTAGGGGTCAATGGCTCTGAAACTGGAAGATTTCAAAAAACTTAGCAAAAAGTAAGAACAAAATAAAAAAATTAATAATAAAAAAAAAAGTCGTAAACTTGCATATCTGCAATTTACAAAAACCAGAATGAATGAATCCAACTCATCACCTAAACTAAATCATTATTTTTGTGTTCCATGAACCTATGAATTACTAACAAATTGAAAACTGTAGTCTGTCTGTATTGATGTCTAGTTCCTTTCCTCCCCATTTCAAAATGGGTAGGATTTATTTGGTCGGTGGATTACTCTCAGCAGCAGAGTGACACTGACATGGAGGTGTGCGAGTGTGTCGCATTGATTAAATGGTTCTGACATGGCACTCCTGCTGTGTGTGCTGTGTGTCTGAATGTACAATGTAACAATAAATACATATATATCATTAGTTTTTTAAATAATTTGGGAACTTCAAGAATTTAATGACATTTTTGATCAGATTTATAAAGAAGCAATTTTAGGTTTACAAACTTTTTCACGAGATATTCATGAGACAGTACATGTACGTACATTATAATGAATCATTGGAACTTCAAATAAAGAAACATGTAACAATCCACACTTTAAAAACTTTCATTGATTTTCTTTCCAGATGTTTAATGGATTGACTCTGCTCATATGAAAGACTCGATTGCAGGCATTAAACTAAATGAAAAGCTACAGCAAAATCCACTCCTTTTGTTAAAAACCATGAGCGGTATTTGACAGATGACTGCTCAATGCAATTATCTGTCTAGCGAATAAAGGCTAAAGGAGATAGATGGGCAATCTTGCAGGAACAATTGCCACAAATAATTATTAATAACCAATGGACTTCAAGTGGCATGGAAGGAACAGAAATGAGGACTTTGTTATATTCGCCGGAGAAGAATTAAAACGGATATGAGAGGTGTGAGAGAACAAAACACATTCAGGAAAAAGAATGAAACCCACATTCATTTTAATACTGAAGGTTGATGATAGAATGATGAACTCTGTGCTGAAGGTTTTTTTTTCAGTCAAAGCATCAGCACCACACAATATATATATTAGAAAATGATGAGACTGAAAAAAAGTTTCAGAAGCAAACTAATAAAATATCATAAACAAATACACAGCTTGTCATCTGTGCTGATACAGTAACATCTGTCATCTGGAAATTAAATATAAACTTCCTCTGAAGAAACTTAACCGGGTGTCAGTAAATGTAATAAAGTAATGCATCTTTAATGTGTCAATATTAAAATCTAAAAGAGCTCAAATATGGAACAGATGTAAATATGTAAATCCATATGTTAATGATCTAAGCAAGGAACAGTATTGCTTTTGCAATACTGAGCTTTATCCATCTGCCCATTATCTTCCGCTTTATCCTCTACTATGGTGGGGGGGGGGTCCCCATGCCTATCCAGGGGAGAACGTTTCGGGCGCTGGGCAGATATACCCAGGACAGTGCGCCAATCTATCACTGGGCACACACTCACTTACACACACACACACACACTCTATTTGGGGTAATTTGGAGAATTCAGTTGACCATGATCCATGTTCTTGGAGTGTGGGAGGAAACCGGAGAACCCGGAGGAAACCCATGCAGACACGGGGAGAACATGGAAACTCCACCCAGATTGGGATTCGAACCAGGAATCCCTAACACTGTGAGGCGAACGTGCTAACCGCTAAGCCACCGTGCCGCTCCTGAGCTTTATCAAACTTCAAATTGATTTCTAACATTAAATGTCTGATCCCACATCGGTGGATAGTTGTTCTACTTTAATGTTGTGTTACTAAAAATATAAAGTGGTAGAAGATTTATTCTTAGCATATATAAACTTGTCTGAAGTCAAAGCACCAAGACATTATAATACAGTGCACATGGAGCAGAGCAGATATAAGGGCTTTATTCAAGATCCCATAGCGGCAACTTGGAATATCAACTCAGAACCTGTGAGCCACCACAGCTTTAGCCTCTTAGCCTTTGATTGTTTGGTTCTGGCCTCACAATGCACACTTAAGTTAACTAAACAGTATTTTCTACGAGACATTAGTTAACAATAATTTGAAAAATCCATGAGTGCACAATGAAGTGGGGTCAGCATGTAAATAATCCATAATGCCAGCTGAGCTTAAACAGATCTTACTGAGGCTGTTAAACCGTCAGGCCTGTTCTTCATCTTCCTAACAGCAGACACCTGGTAGTGTCAGGCTCTGCACCTGATCACTCATGCGTGATTGTTTGTACTCGTACTCATTTTCTGATACTGAAGTCAAGTGTTTGCTCTAGTGCTTTAGTTTGTGATGTTGGCACAGACAGTTAATGTGAACGCAGTGTTGACATTGTAGGATGGATATGCTCATATTGTCAGTCTGGAGGACAAATGAAAGGACTAAAGGACAGTGGTCAATCAAGTGATGAGAAAAAGACAGGCAGGTTCCCTACTTTGAGAATTTGTAGAGTAAAACTGTGAGTGTGCACAACTAAAAATGTCTACCTATAGAGACAAGCCTTTATTTTATACTTACAATAAATATGAACCATATAATAAAAGTTCACTTGCAAGTAAATGTAACAGACAAAAATACAATACATATTCTAGCATTTGGCAGAAAATTTTATGGAAAGCAATTTAAAAAATATCCCATATTGAAGTTTGGGGTCAGAGCACAGTCAGCCGTGATGCACCACACCTGGAGCAATAAACATCTTGATCTTGCTTGAAAGCCCAGATTGACAACTTCCTGAGTTCGACTCCAATAATTAGATTAACATCCCAACACTCAAACCACTGCACTACCACACTTGTGTTCAGTGCTTTCACCAATTAACTTAATTAATTAAAAAAAAAAAAAACTTCCAAACTGATGCCTGTTTATAATGCCTGAAAATAAAAACAGAGAGAAAATAGGCCTTAAAAGGTTGTTTATGTGTTACTAAAAATACAAAGTGGTAGAAGATTTATTCTTAGCATATATAAACTTGTCTGAAGTCAAAGCACCAAGACATTATAACACAGTGCACATGGAGCAGAGCAAATATAAGGGCTTTATTCAAGATCCCATAGTGTTCGACTCCAATAATTAGATTAACATCCCAACACTCAATCCACTGCACTACCACACTCGTGTTCAGTGCTTTCACCAATTAACTTAATTAATTTGTTAAAAAATAGCTTCCAAACTGATGCATGTTTATAATGCCTGAAAACAAGAACAGAGAGAAAATAGGCCTTAAAAGGTTGTTTAATCTAACAATCTATAAGAAAATCACCAGAATGTCTTTGCAGGAAAGTATGAGTAATGGTTCACCACTGCATGTTTTATCTTACAGTCTAAAAGTATTCACCAAAATAAACTAATGATGCTAGAATTGCATCTGGGTGTAAATGTAAAGGAAATACATATTTGCAAAGGCCTTTCCTCATATACCATTTAAATGGCATCACAGTAAACCTTATCTTATTTTCAGTTTTTAAAATGTTACTATTTTATATAAATGACCCAATCATTTATGCAAAATAATTTATATGATGCAAAAACAGATCCCGTCGCTGGGTTTTTCCAGTCTCATTAAGCATTAGAAGAGATCGTAAACAGTTGGAATGCATAACAGTGCTGCATACAAATTAAATATTGTGGTTCTGACCTTCAAAGTTCACTCTTTTAATAAAGAGTATGTTTTTGGAAATATTTTAAATGAATTCTCAAAAAAGTAATAAGAAATAAATCTTTCCACAGGCTGTTTAATTAAATGTTAATTAGCTGCATTTGATTTGTAGTGAGAAATATAGTGTTGGCTATAAAGGAGTTTCATGTAAATCAGAATCTAATCACTTTTCTGTAATTGAACTACACTTGAGTTTGCTCAGACGCACATTACCCTTCACCCTCAATGAGGTATTACTTTCTCACCTGCTCAAACAAAACGAAGGGGTAAAAGCAGTGGGTTTTAATTCAAACAAATTAAATTCCACACAACTGAACAGGACCTTATTCGTTTGATAGCGGTGCAGTGCAGTAATTTACATTCACACCGATAAGCTTAATAAGGAGCTTGATTGTGAAAGAAATGTATACAATTAAAAGAACGAGCCCAAGAGATTACCGTCATGCAATTTATTCAATCTTGAATTTAGTGCTACCATGTTAATCAGCCAGTGTGATTCAGTGGAGTTATTTGTTTAATGATGAAGCCTTTACATTAATACTTAATGAGCACGTAGAAAAATGGTTGTACTCATTTCTATTCAATGTTTGTTAAATTGGATTTTACGCAGTTACAATTATATTTATAATTGATGGTTTATTTGCATCCCAGTCGTATATTTACACATACACAAGTATATTTCAAAAGACCTGTTGTTTTCAAGACTCAGGCCCGTAGGGTATGACCACACAATTATGACAAAAAAAAGAAAAAAAAAAAAAAAAAAGGTACTGCATGATATTTAGACTTTTTTTTAGCAGGCTTTAAACTGACAGCAACAGAAAGAAGAGTTGATTTTAGGGATGGAATGGGATGACAGGACGACTAAAACATAGACCAGGAAAACAACATCAATAAAAACTCAGAGGCTACCAAAAGTGTTCTGAATTGGTAATTACCTTAAAAAACACAACACAGATTATGCCACAACACTAATTAAATAAAAAAAAAACCTCAAAATTATTAATTACTATACAATACGTCTGTATGTCTTTACATAACTGAAAATTTGAATTTATCGTGTATATATAGATTTCTATTTCTATTTGAATTTTCCTAGTTTTTTAAATTTCTTTCTAATTATTAAATACCTTTTTCACCTTTCTTCTAATGTAACTTGCTGCTGAGAATGTGAATATCCCCATTGTGGGATAAATAAGGATCCATCTTATCTTATCTTATATCGAAATATTTTTCATCCCTAATTCTGTCATTCTAGTGATTCATATTATAGCTTAAATAATGTTAGAAAGAATGTATGTAAAAAACCTAATCTTTGATGAAAATAAATATTTAAATGTGGTTTAATTTCAGGCTGTGAGAGAAAGAGATCATTTTAAATGGGTATGATAATTTTCTATGGTAACTGTAATAAAATTTATTAAGGCAGCAGGTCTGATATTAAAAACACTCTGAGGCAAAATAAGTGCTAAGATTATGTTTAATGGATGAAGCACACGCAGAATTTGGAAGGGAACTTTGTGCTAATCGTGGTTGTGACAGAATGCGATGGTGAACGTAAGCACCGGCCAGCAGAGTGATGATTCGGGTTCTAAAAGCTCACACTGAAGTGCCGCCAAAGCTGCATTTCAACTTCCCACTTAAATCTTCTTTCATTTTCCTGTCAAGCTCTGCGGTGTCCTATTAGAAATTTTTAAAGGAGCGAGACACCATGAAGTAAGAGGCATCAAGTGGACAGTTCTTTCCAGCTCAAGCAAAAAGTTCACGTTAAAAGCACCCATTAGGAAGCGTACAGTGTCATTTCTTGTTTAAAAACACCGAACAAAAAGACCCCACGTCTGTATTACAGAAGACATGCCTTGCAACTTTTGGTGAACCTACAGTATGTCAGTCTGTAGATTAATTATAGTTTAATTATACAATGAACATTAAATAATGCAATGTTGTGAAGTTTTTACAACTTTATAAAATACATTGTTTACAATGATGACAGACCTTCAATTTAATTCACAATGACATCATAAATAGCCAAGTACGGTGTCTTCAGACATTTGTTATGGTATAACCCAGTTTTGGTATGGAGTCAGTCCCTTTTCATACATATTGTAGAGTAAATTCATGCCTGCCACATCAGTGGCAATGGTGTTCAAATACAAATGATTTTTCAGCACAGCCAAGTGTTTATTCTTGACATCACAACATTAGGAATTAATATCAGCCATTTCAGAGTTCCTCACCTTTTAATTTGTTAAAACCTTTCAATACATACAAACTGCCCAGTGCAAATGAGAATTTAAACACTACTGCTGCAATAAAAATTTATTTTGCTATAATTATATTAAATATTCCACCATAACATAAAAACATTAGATGTTTAATTCTGAAATAAATGTTAATTAAAATTAAATCATGTATTAAATCCAGTTTGCAACACTGTGATGAATTTAGCATTAAATACAAAGCATATTAGTAGAATAGCTAATTCATCAAATGGCCAAAACAAAAGTTGGACAAACTTATAGAAAAGAAACATTAGGAGAAGCCAGACTCAAACGGAACACCATCTATCTCAGTTGAATGTTTCATTGAAATGGGGCTGGTGGTGTGGGTTGGTGGGGAATGAATGATTTGAGCACCGTGAGAGTCATGGGCCATATTTCCAAAGCTCTAACAGTCACATCAGGCATGAGCGCACATGCAGGGTCCCTTAACATTCAGTTAGTCATGGTGCACGGTGAAGGTCCTGCTTGGTGAAAGACGTTTTATAGCCCCATTAGGGGTAAATGATGAATGTAGCCAAGTCTTTGAGCAGTTTGATAGCTTTTTTAGAGTCCAGCCTTTTTAAAAGTCCAGTCTGGAACACAAATTCTTTGCTCTTTGAACATGACGGTTATGAACGAAAGTAGCCTACTGAGTCTACCGTCAGCGAGCAAAAAGTTCACCGGATATGTCATTTTGATAAATTACTTCCCACATGGAGCACATACTAATATCAGCAAAGCTGAATAAAAACAATCAGGTCTGACAGCCTGAAAGAGCCCATTTAGTCAAGTCATAAAGCAGAGGCTGAAATGGGCTTTAGGTGTGATGGTGTGTAATCTATATGAATACAGCTTCCAAAAAATAAAAGAAAATCAATCCAGCCAGATCCATGAAGTGAAAACTTTTTCCATCACTGTTGTACCTGGGTCAAATGAGCTGCACATTCTTAGGGATGGAAAAAAATTTCATTTGTCTTTCGATTAAATCACTGTCTTTAACCATGTTCCATAATAAGTCACGGCAAATTTAGCAATTTTGCAAAATCATGCTTCTTGTTGTTGAATAAAGGACGTCATCCCGCTGTCTGTTCTTATATTCTACAAAATATGATCCAAGGAAGTGTCGTGATCTGCAACTTGGCTGCTCTTGCTGTGTTAAAGACCATCTGTGGCACTTAATCTTGATGTGAGCATAAATTAACAGTCTTGTTATGAGGTCTATAAGCTGAAAGAGCAGGTAGTATTATTCAATAATCTATGCCCCTGCTGAGCACCAAAGCAGCTTCGAAAAATATTGCTCCCTTGAATCATATTGAATTTAATGTTTATGTACCTCCTAAAGCAAAGATCATGACATTTGCAAATAACTAGCTATACGAGTTCAGTATTCTCACCATAATAAAAGGAATATCTTATTCTCTGAAAAGTGATTTTGCAAAGTAATACTGCAGATGAAGTAATAATGTTAGTAATAAATAAACAAATTAATAATATTACTAATAATAATGGGTTCTAATCTGAATCTGGATGGAGTTTCCACGTTCTCCCTGTGTCTGTGTGAGTTTTCTCAGGATTCTATGGTTTTCTCCCACAGTCCAAAAACTGGTAAGATAAATATAATGTTCTAAATTGCCCCATAGAGAATGTGTTTGTGTCTCAGTGTGAGCGAGTGTAAGGCGACTGTCCTGGGTGTCCAGCTCCCAAAATGAATTGGCATAGCGAACCCCCCCCCCCTTCCGCAACCCTAGTAGAGGATTAAATGAAAGATAATTAATGAATGAATGCATGATTAAATAACAATAATACAAATTATTATTATTATTATATCAGATACATTTTATATTCATTCATTCATTATCTTCCGCTATATCCTCTATTAGGGTCGCGGAGGGGTTCCCCATGCCCATCCAGGGGAGAACGTTTCGGGCACTGGGCTACATTTTACATTATATTACATATTTTACATTAAGTCATTAAGCAGGCATTATCCCAAGCAGTTTACAAGTATCCCAACTTGATTTCTGGAGTCACAACACAAGGCATGATACAGCACCCCTGGACCAATGGGTCTTCTTTAAGTGCCTTCTACAAGGACCCACAGTGGTAACTGATATTTAAACCCACAAACTTCAGATTGATAGCACAACACCCTAACCACTGAGCTACCACAAACAAGTGTACAGAGAGTAAAAACAGTGTAAAACTTCAGCATTACCCAGCACCACATTACAACTAACACCACCAAGATAAATTGTCACCAAGTGTCATTGCATTGCTGAGACTTATCTACATTTTTACATTTATTTTCAGATAATAGGTGTTTGTTATTGTGTGTGGAATTAGGCTATGGTAAAACAACTGACATGTTCAGGGGAGAAGTCAAATCTACCAACACGGTGCAGCAGGTCAACGAGTGGGAACATCATATAATGGCTGTACAAATGACAACTGGAGCTTAATTGGAACCTAATGTGATGGCTGGTGCAGATTAAAATTGTATTTCTTGTTATATTGTACACCTAGGCAATTATAAGAAGTTTTGTGGGTGGGTGCATAAATCTATAAAAGTGATTTTATAAAGGGTTATAAATGGCATACATAATCTGCTGCCATTACGACACGGGCCAAAAAGCTCCCCACTTTTCTTGTAGTCATTTGAGCAATGTCAAAGGGTCTGTACCGTATTATGCATATTTACAATGGTTTTACTACACTTGGAACAATTTTACACTGTACATTTGATTAAATTTAAAAGGCTTTTAAAAGAACCCATGCTGTTTTATGTAACAATCTATTCCCTGGCTCTTCACGGAAGCACTTTTCTGCCTAGTTAATTCGGTGGTCATTCTCAAGGACTCTCACTTCTGTGCTAATCTGAGTTCATCCTCTTCTAAGCAGTTTAACTATTCAGGATAATAAACTCTTTTCTGATAGTGGCAGCTTCTTCTAATCAGATTTGTTCTTTAAATGCATGCATGGGTCGTGGCTGGAGTGAGTTGATGCATATGTGTATCAGCCAGCCGTCAAACCTGTGCACTGAATACAACAGTATGAATCATTTGCATGACTGATGCCTCTGATCAGTGGTGCACACTGGGTAAAGCAAGCGCCGGGCATGTCAGAGATATAATCAATCCAGCGGGTAGTCTGTCGATCGCATCACCAGTGACTAATGAACATTTCAGACAATGTGACTTAAGTGGAAAGACCTAGTGGCATATTGAAGTGCGAGTAGATTGAGTGGCCCATACAGCTCATCATGTTATAAACGTCATTCTAACTACAGGACTCGGACAGTTAACACAGATCTAATGCCATATACATCTTTCTCTAAACAAACATTTCGTCTCTACTTGATCTGATGAAAAATCTAGTTGGCTCTCTTAATGCATTTTCCATTATACACTACCAACCCACTGTTTGGACACGCCCTCTTCTTGCTCCATTGCCTATTTTCTCTACTTACCATATAGATGGACTTTATAGTTTTACAATTACAGACTGTAGTCCATCTGTGTTCTTTGTTTTTGTTAGTCCCCTGTTGGTTCTCTGTTCTCTATTGGTCAGGAGCATCACAGAAGCGGTATCATTTGGGTGGTGGATTGTTTATTATCAGTTCTGCAGTGACACTGATGCTGTGAGGGAGGTTTAGTGCAGTAGTGCTGCTGTAGTTTCATTTAAACACCTCAGTGACACTGCTGGGATAGGAATAATGCACCGACCAAATAATCCTGGCTCTTTTGTGGTACTATTGGAGTCCTGACCATTATAGAACACTATAGTAAATAGAACGTACATAGTATGTAATGTAGACCACAAACAGATGATCAAATATTTAAATATTTGGAAGATCATGAAGGGTTTTTGTACGCTTAAAGGAAGGTTGCTGTTTCCAGATGATGATGATGATGTCCTGGACAAAAAGGGCTACCATAGCATTTTAAAGCTCTGTGCAATACCCCCTCATCTGTGCCGATTTGGCTGTAATGATTTCTATTACAGCAAGACAATGACCCAATCATACTTAAAGGTTCGGTCAGAACTATCTTGAAAGACAAGATCAAGGCAGTGGGCTTTAAAGAATGACCCACTGAACCCGTTAGGAATGAACTGGATAGAAGAGTGAAAGCAAAGCCACATACAACTGCAAACTGTAAAAAAAATGTTGGTAAAAACTAAATATTATTATATAATTATTTTATAAAGAATTGCTTTATTGTGTTAAGCTGTTATATTCACAAGAAGTCAAAGTTAAAGTTCAAAATCTAGGTTTATTTGTATATTTACAAATATTTATACACATCAATGGCGGCACGGTGGCTTAGTGGTTAGCACGTTCCCCTCTCAGCACTAGGGATTCACGATTCGAATCCCCATCTGGGTGGAGTTTCCATGTTCCCCCCGTGTCCGTGTGGGTTTCCTCCGGGTTCTCCGGTTTCCTCCCACAGTCCAAAAACATGGATCAAGTCAATTGAGTTCTCCAAATTGCTCCATTTAGAGTGCCCCCCCCCCCCGTGACCCTAATATAGGATAAAGCAGAAGATAATGAACGATATACACATCAATAAAAACTGGAACATTAACGCAATCTAAATCAGTAGTGCACTCTGTCAGTCAGGCAAATCAGTCAGGCACTCTGACATACGGACAGTAAGGCAGAATCTCTAAACAGTTTTAAGAAACTACTTAAGACGCATCTATTTAACAAATACCTGTTATAAAAAAAAAATAAAAAAAAAGGGGGGGGGGCGCAGCTTCGAATAACAATCAGGTTTGATGAACTTACAGTATAGTTGGTTTTCTCCATGGCTTCTGACTTGTGGTGTTCTCATTTGTAAGTCGCTTTGGATAAAAGCGTCTGCTAAATGACTAAATGTAAATGTAATGTAAATGTAGTGCATTTAATATTGATCTCTGCAAATCACAAAATGTATAGTGTTCAGTCTTATCGTGTATTAAATAAGAAAACCATGTTTAAATATGATTTATTTGAATATGATGTTTAAATTCCACATCTGCTGGGGTGAGTACTAATGACTTAATTCCGCACTGATTTTCCATTTAGATCATTGATTAGCAGCAGCATGAAACTGAGAACATAATAGAAGTAAAATATTTTACTTCTTCAACAATGTAAATGTCATCCGAAAACCATAATTAAAACAATAATGACAGTGATTAAACAAACACAAAGATTATTAACTATTCAATTAGTGATCTACTGGACAGATCTGACCCAAGGGTAAATCTTTACTGCTACTTTGATTCATTTTTACCAGCTAATTAAATGAAAAATTATTATCTAAATTATTTATATTTGACTCACAGCTTGTATGAAATGCTAAATATAATTGGCCTATAATTATCCATGCTCATTCATGACCAAGATGCTTGACCAGCGATGTAAGTGATCATTTCATTTTTCTTTATTCAGATTGGTTAGACATTTGCAGTGTTTCTAAAAAGGTGTTTTTGTACAATTTAAACAATACACTATAAAAAAAAAAAAAAAAAGCCTGAACCGTCAGTTTGTAATTAATTACAATTCATTTTTAAAAATGTGGAGACTTCTAAGAAGAAATGCTATCTCGGTCATCTGACAGCATAAACATAAACGTTGCCAGTGTTTGAAATTATGGAATCCATGCAAAAACATGGATTCAAGGTAAATTGGTTGCTCTAAATTGGCCCTATATAGTGTGTATGTGTGAGTGTGATGGATTAACATCCTGTCCTGGTGTATCTGCCCAGCACCTGAGGCATTTTCCCCTGGGCATTGGGAACCCCCTGCGACCCTATTAGAGGATTAAGCGGAAAATAATAAGATGAGATGAGATCAATTTAAATACATTTTATTATGTTCTTTTCAGCCCTCGATCAAAATCCAGCCATCCATCCATTAGCTTCCTCTTTATCCTCTACTAGGGTCGCAGGGGGGGGGGGTTCCCCATGCCTATCCAGGAGAACGTTTTGGGCGCTGGGCAGATACACCCAGGACAGGGTGCTAATCTATCGCTGGGCACACACTCCACTCACACAAACACACTCTATATGAGTCAATTTTGGAGAATTCAATTGATTTGATCCATGTTTTTGGACTGTGGGAGGAAACCAGAGAACCCGGAGGAAACCCACACGGACACGGGGAGAACATGGAAACTCCACCCAGATTTGGATTCGAACCGGGAATCCTCAGCTCTCGATCAATATCCTTTAAAAAAAAGTAGAGTGAGCCAAACAGGAGCTTGTATGAGAAAGCAGTAGGGATCCTGGATAGTCTGTGAAGATTTTGTAATATGGTGTTAAATTCCCGGTTTTATATTTTTCAACCCTATAAGACATCACAAGAGGAAATGATGTGCTGTTTTAAAGGCCAATGAAGGTTGTACAAAGTATGCAAGGGGCACCAATTCCTTTTTTGTGTAAAGTTAAAGCCAGTTTAGCAAAAGAGAATTTTTGAACTAATTTTCACAGATGTTTCAATAACTGTGGAGGGTGCACTGCATAGACCTCGAATAAAATGGTAGGGACCAAATGAAACAATAGGTAGGTAACCATAGTTTTTAGACGATTTACGCAGTATGCAATAAAAATGTACGATTCTGCCCCTCACCTATTTTCTTTGAGCTGAACTCTTAGGCTTAGCAGGTGACAGCTGTCGGATTCACGGCGTGATGTGCAAGCAGCGGTTCACGCTTAGGCTAGAGGGACTGATTGTGCCGTGGGCAGTCGAGTGAGGCGGTAACAAGATAGCAGATTAAATCGCCCTCCTCTCCTCACCCCGCTGAGACAGTTTCTCTACAACAAGCTTCCTGAAAGCATGCCTATGTGTGAGATGTCAATCACACACCTCTATCATCCATCCTGTCTCTTAGCAAGGAGTGATGTTCGTAACAGACACCACGGCAGAAGATCAGAAATAGAGGTTCTCTGCATATTTGTAATCCTCTGAAGAACTGGGTCTTTTTTAGAAGTGTCAAAGAATTCATGTTTAAAATGCACAGGGCTAAACTCCCAAAATGATTTTATAAATTAAAAAAGGAAGACACAGGATATGGGTGCCTCAATGCAAGCACCTGCCTGGGCTGGTACATATTTAGAATCTCAAATATATTTCGACTAAAACATTTAGGTTTCCTAGTATATTAATTAAAATCTAATATTTTAATGTGTCAAGTTGTGTAATAAGGCGGCACGGTGGCTTAGTGGTTAGCACGTCTGCCTCTCAGCACTAGGGATTCCCGGTTCGAATCCCCATCTGGGTGGAGTTTCCATGTTCTCCCCGTGTCTGCGTGGGTTTCCTCCAGGTTCTCCGGTTTCCTCCAAAAGTCCAAAAACATGGTTCAAGTTAATTGCCCCATATAGTTTGTGTATGTGTATGTGTGCGTGTCTGTGTAAGTGTGTGCCCAGCGATAGATTGGCACCCTGTCCTGGGTGTATCTGCCAAGCCTGAAACGTTCTCCCCTGGATGGGCATGGGGAACCCCCCCGCGACCCTAATATAGGTCAAGATAATGAATGAATGAATGAAAAGTTGTGTAATAATGTATGGCTCTAAACGATATGACTAAACTATAGTCACAGCAGCCTGTCCTTGACCTCCGTTATTCACAACAAATGGAAGGAATGATGTTTTGAACTTGTACATTCAACTCATGTATAAATAAAAATATAAAAATATGGCTGAGTGCATGAAAAAAAATCCAACTTTAAGCCCCAGTTGTGTGGAGAGTTTCAGTTCACAATGCAACATACTGACTGGCTTGGAAGAGACAAGAGCAATCTATTAGTAATGTTATTCATGAATAATGCAGGAGTTCCAAGGCAGCATTTTGCATTATCAGTGCAGCAAGTGTGTGAGCCGTCTTGAGCTACGAAGAAGAAGAAGAAGAAGAAGAAGAAGAAGAAGGCGCTTCACAGCACTTAATCTGAGCACAGTTTGCCAGCAACATGCTGACAGCTTTGCACCTGCTGGTGTGTCACTTTCACATTCCTTTAACACTGTATATCAGTAGAAGCACATTTCATACCCTGACACTGAGACAGCTCTCGACACACAACTGGACACAGAATGCATAAATAGTTCGGCTTTGTAAATTTCCTCAGTAATAAGGGAGCTTCTGGGTGATATCTGATCGGAATACATCATAAGACATCATTTGTATGGCGAGCATAAAAAAAAAACAGGAAACTGAATTAATTCTCAGACAAAATGGCCCCTTTTTAAATGGACCCTCTGCTTAATCTTTTTAGCCCCATGATTTAGCCCCAGTGTAACAGATGCACATTTCCATACGATGTCATCCTGTTATTATATTTTAATTACAGCCAGTGAGATCAGATGCCTTATGGCCAAGATTTGATTGTAGACCTCAAAATAGTATTACTGTTCTTAATAACAATAATATTCTGTCTGTGATGTGACTGTCTTTGTTGTTAAAAAAAAAAAAAAAAAAAACATGCACAATTGATAACATGCACAGGCTGCAGACTACACTTATTATTAGCTCATTTATTCCTTCAATGTCAATGGGGTTTTTTGCACAACTAACTCTGCATTCTCCTTACTGCCGCTACTTTTTTCACTGAACTCTTAGTACTGATGGCAATAATATTCTATAATAATTTTTTTCAGCAAATTGGTTATCAGTCTGTCAGAATAACACATATTGTGGACCTTATTATAAAGTTAACCAATGTAAAATCAAAGAACCAAAATATTGTAGGATTTGTAGTTCCTGTAGCAGATTTCTTCATGAAATAGATCTCTATTTTTCCTGTCCATCAATGGCAGCTTAAAGACAATACTGTAATTTTGAACCATCAGACGATCCACTGATTGTTCTCCAGGGGGGAGATTAAGACTGTTTCTAGCCTTCTTTCCCACACACAATTTCTGAGCGATGTTGCCGTTTCAATCACATGGCGATGGTGATGCACCGTTGTGAGTCTTTTTGAAACTGTGGTTTGGGTTCAGCCAAGTGGTCAGGAATGGCATGGACCCTCGTATGTTAAGAGATGGTAAAGTAAAGTAAAGCAGTCCTGACTGATATTTATCATCAACTGTCTTCTGAAATCACTCTCGACTGAAAAGCTATTCAAACTTAAACATCCACTAAAATTCACAGACACCAAGAGAAACACAGCCATGCTCTAATTATTTCAGCAGTTGTTATTGAAACTGTTCAGACTTCTAAAGTTCATAACAGGCATTTTTTTTCATGCAGTTGTGTTTGACGGTGAATGTAAAGTTACAGTGCTATCAGTAACATGCACAGTGTACTATATGAAAACAGAAATGCATCATAATCACCAAAGCAAGTAAGGTTTTTCAGCAGTGTCTATTTATTTACCAAATCCAAACTCAATAACTTCGCTATAGGCAGACTAAACACTGCTCTTCAAGCCTGAACATTGTACTGTATAATACAGATTTTTTTTGTATTGTTTTTGGGTTAAAAACAATACAAAAAACACTTACTGCCATATCCAATGCAATACATATATTTTCTTCAATATCCCATCTTTATTCTGTTTATAGGGATGACATGTTCTCAGTTTATGGTAAAT
The DNA here is from genome assembly GCA_019802505.1 of Corydoras sp. C115. NCBI lineage: Eukaryota > Metazoa > Chordata > Actinopteri > Siluriformes > Callichthyidae > Corydoras > Corydoras sp. C115. The sequence goes on from JAFMOC010000030.1 coordinate 1,687,827, forward strand.
GTGTGCAGTGTTCCATGTTACACCGAATCGAATGTACTTCTAAATCTATGTCCGTTAATGGCTAAAAGCTCGGTTGAGTGAGTCACACTAAATGTAAAGTGTTTGAAAATCAATGCGTTAACGACTTGAAATGTTGTGTCGAATGTTTAAAAAGTATTGTTTTTAATTAAATGGCTAATTTGGTTTGTTGATCTTTTTGAACAAATGCTATTTAAAAGTGTAAAAAAGTTTGCTTATGTTTTCTCCAGTAGAACCTCATTAACATTTGCAGTGTAACAGCCACAGGTCACCTTCACCCCAATACCTCATTGATGGTGCAGCATATTTGGAATCATACATACCCTCCCATTATGAGTCAATTATTATCATATATTTTATCAATCAAAGATAATCACTTTAAGAGAATCTGGAGTTTACACGACGACAAGTCCTGACACTCCTGCGCCTGAAAGAAACGAGGACCATCGACCTGACTTGTGAGCCATCAAAACACTCAAATCTGACTATATATGTATATAAATAAGCTAAGTTAGGCACATTTAATACATACAATAAAAAAAATACTGTATTACAATGGGTGGCACGGTGGCTTAGTGGTTAGCACGTTCGCCTCTCATCGCTAGGGATTCCCGGTTCGAATCCCCATCTGGGTGGAGTTTCCATGTTCTCCCCATGTCCGCGTGGGTTTCCTCCGGGTTCTCCGGTTTCCTCCCACAGTCCAAAAACATGGATCAATGTCAATTGAGTTCTCCAAATTGCCCCATGTAGAGTGTGTTTGTGTGTGTGTGTGTGTGTCTGTGTGAGTGAGTGTGTGCCCAGTGATAGATTGGCGCCCTGTCCTGGGTGTATCTGCCCAGCACCCGAACCGTTCTCCCCTGGATGGGCATGGGGAACCCCCCCGCGACCCTAATATAGGATAAAGCGGAAGATAATGAATGAATGAATGAATGTATTTCAATGTTTTCCTGAATATAAATGAAACAGTGTGCTTATATAAGGAGTTACATCACAAACATTCTCATTGTTTCTACACTTATTAGTTTCAGTTGCCATGAAAATGCACATTGTACTTTTACAATAACGGATTATAATCGATCTGTTTCTCTACATGTTTTGTATAGTTTTTATAAATGGATCAACTTTATAAGTGGATCAAATGCATTAATACTGCTGGACTTCATAAGCACCTCAGTGTTACTGCTGAACTGTGAATAATCTACAAACCAAAAACATCCAGCTACCAGCATGCTGTAGGCAGGATCCTGCGACTAACACAAAGCATGCAAGACATAACCTACTATTTAAAATAATGTTTAATATTTTAATAAAGAGATCTCACCAGTGCAAAACACTCAAACACATCATCCACACATCAGTGTCACGGCAGTGCTGAGAATCATTCACTAATTAAATTATCTCATGCGGGTCCTGACTACTAAAGCACTTAATAAAGGGGACTTTAAAATAAAATATGCAGAGAAATAGATGGCCTATTATAATTGTATGTATGTATGTATGTTAGTGCATCTGTACAGTCAGTGGAACTATATGGTCAGTCGTTTACATTTATTTATTAATAGTTTACATGTGCTGCTTTAGCATGTATGTTCACTTGGAAGAAATTATATAAAAAAAATTGCAAATGTCTGTACTGGCTACCACTTACTGCCATATCCAATGCATTACTTACCATGCCAGCCCATTGAATAGGGGAAGGAGACCTCAAAGAGATTGTCGTATTTTGTCAGAAGTCTTTTCATTATGCACGCAAGACCTGCAGCAAAAGAGAGCAGGATTGAGGATAGTGTGAGATAAAAAGCTTAAATTGTCCCCAATTTCCCTTTATCCCTTCAATATTGACCAGACCTTAGCCAGCCTAGTTTCATTACCAACACATACAGCAAGTCCCAAGCTGTAGCTGCATTTATTCTTTCAAAGCTAATAGATAATAGCATGTGAGAGAAGGAGAACGAGCAAGAGCATTCTCACGAGAGAGAGAGAGAGAGAGAGAGAGAGAGAGAGAGAGAGAGAGAGAGAGAGAGAGAAAGCGAGTGAGAGAACGAGTAAAGAAACTGAGTAAAGTCTATTTTTTACGAAACACAAAGTCAAGTACCTTTGCTTTAAACTCAACCCCAGTAAAAGCGTTTTAGATCGAATGGAGTTTAAACCAGCCCTCTGCTGGTGCTGCACTGATTACATGTGAAAACCTTTTATGAAATAATGCAAAATATAGAGACTTATTTGGTAGGCAATGTGCAGCTTTTGCCGTCACTAAATAAAAGCCTTTGATCTTTAAGCAACAGAATAGACAGGACTAATTGATTGTGCAGTCAGCATTTCAGATCAGTTTCCATACCAGACTGATCCAGCTAATTTCTATTCACATTATGCTCCTCTTTTATGAAATATGCATAAACACAAGCATCTGTAATAAGAATTACAAATGGAGGTACACAGAACAACCAAAGGTGAACGTATTTGCAAAAGCACACTGTGACACTGGGGAAATCAATCCCAAAAATTAAGCAACTTATGACGGAATATAAAACTGATCAACACTAAGTGCAGTAGTTTCCAACGAAGCATTTTACAACACCACCGAAAATATCTCAAAAATATAATTTCCCTCTTAACCCCATCCAACGGCTTCGGGATGAATAAGAACATGACAGACATGCTCTCAAGGAGAGCAGGAGAGCTGCCTCCATCATCAAAGACCCAACACACCCCCAACACGGACTATTCACACTTCTAGCATCAGGTCGGAGGTACAGAAGTGTGAAATGCAAAACCAGCAGATTAAAGAACTCTTTTTTTTTTCCCCACGGTCATTAGACTCATGAACAGCTGAGCTGATGACCACCTCAAGCATTTGTGCACTAAATTCTACACTCCCCATCGGACCTTTGCAATATAATGTAGCTTTGCACAATGTAAATAACCTAACAATATGTATACAGAGTTTGTGTGTTTTTCAGGTGTTTATATAGTTATATTTTCATTATTATTATTATATTTACTTTTTCTTACTCATCCAGGTCAGACAAAGTAAGAATTTCATTGCGCAGGGAAACATGTTTCTATATGTGTATATGACAATAAAAGGTTTTAACAACCTTTTAAGTGTTTTACTTCATGTATTGTTTTATTGTTTATATTGTATACTTCCATCCATTATCTTCCGCTTTATCCTATATTAGGGTCAAGGGGTGGGGTTCCCCATGCCCATCCAGGGGAGAACGTTTTGGGCGTTGGGCAAATACACCCAGGGCAGGGCGCCAATCTATCACTGGGCACACACTCACTCAGACACGCACACATACACACTTTATATGGGGCAATTTGGAGAACTCAATTGACTTGATACAAGAGAACCCGGAGGAAACCCACGCGGACACGGGGAGAACATGGAAACTCCACCCAGATGGGGATTCGCACCAGGAATCACTGGCACTGAGAGTTGAACATGCTAAACCACTAAGCCACCATGCCACCCTATTGTGTTCTTTTTTTATTTTTTTTTATAACTTTAAGTTTAAACACTGTACAGCACTTTGTTTCAGCTGATATTGTTTTAAAAGTGCTTTATAAATAAAGTTGAGTTGAGTAAAAGCTTTTAATCTTTGAATCTTGAATCTCTATATCTTGTAGAACATTTTTCCAGCAAAATAAATGTTGTTAAAATTTCACTTAAATGTATTGTACATGTGTCCCTAAAGTTTTCTTATGTAATAGGTCTGCCTAACTGTGTTCACTCTTTTTTTTTCTAAACTATTCTTCCAATGGCAAGGGGTACTGGTGCCAGTTTTAGCAACGGTTGGGTAACATGCAGGAAAACACCAGCCAGAAACATCAGCATCTCCACAAATGTGGCTTAAAGCACACCTCTTCTAATTGCAGGGTGGCAAGCCACAGTTAATTGTCCCAAGAAAGCACTTTGTGCAAGACCTGCACTGAGAGCCACTGGCATCAAAACCTGGACTGGCCATGCAACGATCGGCGATGGCATCACCACTTAGCACGATTGACACAATGTCTTACTGTGGTACAGTATATGAATGAACCAGCACAAAACTCACACAGGAAGTCAGCGTGAAAGCACAGAGTGCTAGATCAACAACTGGAACCAAAATTGTCTGCACCTACACAATTATAACATCCTAATCCTAAAAATATTCCCATGCTATCCAATAGAGTCAGTGTTCTAAAGAATCCTTTCCAGGTTTCTTTCTAATTAAAATGTTTGGTTTTTGGTCATTGATTGGATTTTGGATTGGGTTCTAGAATGCTGTTTTGAGACAATGTGCTATTATAAAGTAATAAAGTGATCCATTTTGCCTACTGTGCTTGCAAACAGAGGAATTAGTCCTCCACATTTAACCCATCAGTGCAGTCACACACACACACACACACACACACACACACCGGTAAAGTGAGCACACAAGCCTATAACTGCCCATTTTTTTAAAAGTGATTAAGGCATTAAATTATTTTACAGGTATTAAAAAGTTAATTCATTTATAATATAAAAATACAATAAATAAAATATTTTGCCTAGTGCACTGGGACATTCCGCAAGGATGGTACCTTAGCCACAAGCCTGCAACTGCCCAAAAGCAGCACTGTATAAATAAATTTACAGTCTAAACACATAAGAACCTTGCTAGAGAGTCAAATGGTAACGATGCTGCAGCGCTGTGGTGTGCATCCTTAATCATCTAACTGTCAACCATCTTAACTACAAAGCAAGTAGCAGTGACACTGTCTTTGTTGGTGGATGGGTGACACCATGATGATGAATGGGGGTATTAACATTATTATGATTAATATATTTGTTATGGTTTATTTTCTTGTGCTTGCTGTGTAGTGCTGTGGTATTTAATTAATGACTCTGCTAAATCGGGAACATACCCCAACACCCCTACGTTCATGGTAAATTTATTACAAATGCAGCTTTGAGGCATCACAGCCCAAACAAAACCACTTGTCAGGTATTTACCATTTAGTCAAACTGACCATGCAGCAATAAGTTTAAGATCTACAGCTATTTTAGAAATGAACATAAGAGCTAGTAGTTCCATGGCAGGAGGTTGGACACTTTAATCGCTTTAAGTACTGAACATGATAAATGTATTTACATTCAGGACTAAACTCCTTAATTCTAAAGCACTCCCACATATCAGTGAGGAAAGGCTTGGAATGGTTACCAATTGGCTGCAGCAGCGTCATGTTTTTATTTTTTATTTTTTTTGTTTTCATGGCAGTGACAGGTTAGTGTTAATGACCTGAGGAAGAGCAAGCATGTGAAAAAAATGATGGCAGCAAAGAGTACTTAGCAACATGCTGACAGCGAGAAGACAGATATGCACAAGTGGAACGCTAGGAATATAAAAAGACATGCACAAACACAAGCATGCACACAAATGTGGGCTATGTTGTAATGTTATAAGGAAAAAAAGGTCAACGAGTTTATATTCAGCATTTTAAAATAATTGGCAATCTTATATTCGGAAATATTTTTTGTGTGTGCAGAGAGACATCAGTGAACTTTCTGCTTTCTTATATATTCAGCTCTTTGCAAGAGAACTCAAGCCTTTCTCAAAAAACACAACCTATTAACTTTACAGTTCAAATGGATGTGCACACATGATGCCATTCAAATTTCCCTTGCAGCACACTGGTTATATTTAACCTCCTGGAATTTCAACTGAACTGTAGTTTAGAATTTAGAATCATTTTTTTTTGGAAATGTAATCCATCCTCAGGAACGTGTCAGTATACCGAATCATCAGGTCATTTTTAGATGCTGATTTGATGCAGAATGGTTATGTATATTCAGCTCTATAGTTTGACACCAGCAGTGCTGACACGTACCAAACTACATATATACCATCTATATAGTATATGGTGTTCTATAAATGGACAATGAGGTCGAACTCTTTTCAAAAATCTCCAAGACTTAGGCTTTCAAGATATAGGATTTTTAAAACAAATGATGACATTCTAGAACTTTTCATTCAGCTGTACTTTAGAAACTGGGATTGCGTGTCTGTTCGAGGTCTGTCGCAGAAGAATAGCACACAGAATTTTAAAATATCCCTGAAGACAATCGGTACATACTTCACACATCGAGCCCAATTTCAGCCTGGATGAAAGACTAAAACTAAAAAGAGCATATAAACCTGTACCAATTTAAAATGGAAGAATGTGACAGCAACACGTAATTCACATCAGCTAGAAAGTAGATAATGGCCTAAGAACTAGAGGTGAACATTCTGCATTCTACATTTAAAACAGGATGTTTGTTATATTAGACAGACATCCCACTTGTTCAAAGGAGCGATGGTTTTTTGAATATCAACCTTAACCAAACCGGATGTAAAAAATTACATCTCGCCATTATTTATTTAAAATGACAACTTTTGGCTTCCTGTTGTGCAGAACATTGCTTCAGTTCACTCAGGGTCGTCTACAAAGCACTGCAGAGGTGTATCCAGCTTTTCATGCTCATCCAGGGGAGAACGTTTCGGGCACTGGGCAGATACGCCCAGGACAGGGCTTTAATTTATTTCTGGGCTCACTCACTCACACACAATCACACATTATGTATAAGGGCAATTTAGAGCATCCAATTTAAGTTGAATACATGTTTTTGGACCCACAGAAAACCCACACAGACATGGGAGAACGCAGACCAGGATTCGAACCTGGATCCGCAGCACTGAGAGATAAACATACTAACCACTAATCCACCATTTACCAACACCTCAACAGCATACTCCATCCATCCATCCATTATCTTCCACTTTATCCTCTACTAGGTTCGCGGGGGGTTCCCCATGCCCATCCAGGGGAGAATGTTTCGGGAGCTAGGCAGATACACACAGGACAGGGCGCCAATCTATCACTGGGCACACACTCACTCACACAGACACACTCTATATGGGGCAATTTGGAGAATTCATTTGACCTTGATCCATGTTTTTGGACTGTGGGAAGAAACCGCCGAACCCGTAGGAAACCCACGCGGACACGGGGAGAACGTGGAAACTCCACGCAGATTGGGATTCGAACTGGGAATCCCTAGTGCTGAGAGGAGAACATGCTAACCACTAAGCCACCGTGCCGCCCTACCTTGGAGGTCAGTTTACTCAATTTTCTCAACCATAGTTTAGAAACGATCCAATTAGATCCCATCCATTATCTTCCACTTTATCCTCTACTAGGGTTGCGGGGGGGTTCCCCATGCCCATCCAGGGGAGAACGTTTCGGGCGCTGAGCAGATACACCAAGGACAGGACGCCAATCTATCGCTGGGCCCACACTCACTCACACACACAAACACACTCTACATGGGGCAATTTGGAGAATTCGATTGATTCATGTTTTTGGACTGTGGGAGGAAACCGGAGAACCCGGAGGAAACCCACACGGACATGGGGAGAACATGGAAACTCCACCCAGATTGGGATTCGAACCGGGAATCCCCAGCGCTGAGAGGAGAACACGCTATCCACTAAGCCACCCTGCCGCCCTCAACAGCATACTATTCATTACAATTAATACGTTCAGCACTGGGGATCCAGGTACGAATCCCAATCCGGGTGGAGTTGCCATTCTCCGGTTTCCTCCCACAGTCCAAAAACATGGATCAAGGTCAATTGAATTCTCCAAATTGCCCCATATATAGTGTGTTTGTGTGTGTCTGTGTGAGTGAATGTGTGCCCAGTGATAGATTGACACCCTGTCCTGGGTGTATCTGCCCAGCACCTGAAACTTTCTCCCCTGGATGGGCATGGGGAACCCCCCCGCGAACCTAGTGGAGGATAAAGCGGAAGATAATGAATGGATGGATATCATTGCAGTTCGGTACAGGTGGTTCTAACATTTAAAAGTAAAACTTTTTTTTAAGGAAAACACATCATGTAATTATCAACTAAGTCACATAATTACAAAGCAATGAATGTTAACACTAACCTATCACTCTCAGCACTGAAATAAAGGTATTATTAAACTGTGATCAACCCGGTATGAATGATGCCATTTTTAAAGTGGGTTCACTCCATTAAGTGGTTTAGAGTGGCTTCTTGAAAATCACAATATCATAGTAAATGATGGTGGAGGCTTACTGTTTCTCTCCTGTGAGGTCAGGTCAGGGAGGCGTAGTACGTGTCGTCGGGGCAGCAGCAGAGTCTGAAAAGGCCACGTAGCCCAATACGGCACCACGACCAGCCAGTGCTCATTCTGCACCACCACACGCTCCTGCGGAAGACACACAAGCACATTATGTATGCATTCACCTAACGAGATAAATGTTAACCTTTTCGGAAGGAATGTGCAAGGGTTGCTCGAGTAATATTTCATTTAAGCATTCAGTCATAAGTGACAATATTAATCTAGAACATACAGAGGCAGACATAATCTTAGCCGACATTAGTAATTGATTTTTTCCGTGTCGTATAATTGAGCGGCACAGCTAAGTGTTTTTATGTCCTTGCCTTGTGAGCCAGCAAGCTCTTAAAAAATAATGACAGAACCACAGTGAATGGAAATCATTTCATGTTCCCTAAAACCGCAAGGACATGCAGAGTAGTGGAAAACAGATAATACCCAGACATCATAATCCAAAACCGAACAACAAAAAAATTGAGAAGAAGAAAATATAAAAAAAAATAAAAATAAAAAAAAACATTTTTTAATTTTTTAAACACTCTTAACTCTCTCTCTCCCACACACACACTCCTACAATAAATGTAGTAAATTGGCTTGTATTTAAATGACTTAAACATGAAAGAATAACAAATTTGAGTATATTAGGGTGAGATCAGCTGAGTCTAAAGGTTTTTGGAAGAAGCTTCTCTGTATCCTGCTTTATTTAAATTTTTTGTATCCATGTAAAATGCATCACTCTGTATCTTTAAACTATTTTTAACCAAACCCAGGGAGAATCATCACTGCCATGTAACCCCAATTTATAAAACTCACAGTCTAAGCAAGACGATGTGACCTGATGCTACATGCACTACCACACTTGCTGCCAAAAACTGGGCGAGGTTAGGAGGTTTGAAATATGACAGCTGATGATGGATTATAGAATAGATGAAGTTGATGGGAGGCTGCTACAGTGAGCCAGGTTTCTGACACAAGCGCCTGACAAAGCGCAGCTCAGCATGGCAGTGAGTGATTAGAAGCGATTAGAACCTTGGCTAACAATGATCTCCACACACGCTGACTGTGGCGACAGACAGACGAATCCGGAATGAGACAAAACGAGATGAGAGGGAAAGAAGTCAGGGCAATTAGTCCAGGATGCCTAAAAAAAAAGTTGAGACAGAAAGTCTCGCTTGGTTTTTGAGGTTTGTTGTAAAAAATGTGCAGTTTTATTTCAGATGATTCTCCGCGTACTCTGGTTTCCTCCCACATTCCAAAGACATGCTAATAGGTAAATTGGAGATACTAATTGCCCCTCTAATTGGATCGTTTCTAAACTATGGTTGAGAAAATTGAGTAAACTGACCTTTAAGGTAGGGCGGCATGGTGGCTTAGTGGTTAGCATGTTCTCCTCTCAGTGCTAGGGATTCCCGGTTCGAATCCCAATCTGGGTGGAGTTTCCATGTTCTCCCTGTGTCCGCGTGGGTTTCCTCCGGGTTCTCCGGTTTCCTCCCACAGTCCAAAACCATGGATCAAGATCAATTGAATTATCTAAATTGCCCCATGTAGAGTGTGTTTGTGTGAGTGAGTGTGTGCCCAGTGATAGATTGGCATCCTGTCCTGGGTGTATCTGCCCAGCGCCCGAAACGTTCTTCCATGGATGGGCATGGGGAACCCCCCCCCCCCGGAACCATAGTAGAGGATAAAGCAGAAGATAATAGATGGATGGATGGACCTCCACGGTTGAGACACAATTGAATTAATAGCAACACACAAATTTATTGTTTTACCCTCGTTAGCACTGTTCTGCCACCAAGAAGAATGCACATTGATTCTTTATTTTACATAATACATTACCAAAAATATCAAAAATCAAAACAAGTTATGATGTTCTTAAACCGCTGAATTAAAGGAATGAATCTTTATTTAGTACACTAGAGCAGTCCTAATTCAGTGAAATGCAGATGGAGTGAAGGCCAGCTGAAATATCTAAAATCTAATATTTATAAAGGTTATTTATTTTTTTATTTATTACAGGCAATTACAGCATTATACATATTTACATATTTATACTACATTTTTTACTAGTTTTTTTTCTCTATTTCCTTTCAAATTTAATGACTAGGAAAGTCAGTCTGCAGAAATGTTTCGTCAACTGAAACAGAACTTTCTGCTCTATAGAGCCTGCAGAGTTATTGTAAATTTAAAAAGTTGGTGGTTCAATCAAATCAACACATCAACACTTTATACATCCATCCATCCATCCATCCATTATCTTCTGCTTTATCCTCTACTAGGGTCGTGGGGGGGTCCCCATGCCTATCCAGGGGAGAACGTTTCGGGCACAGGGTAGATACACCCAGGACAGGGCGCCAATCTATCACTGGGCACACACTCACTCACACACACACTCTATATGGGGCAATTTGGAGAATTCAATTGACTTGATCCATGTTTTTGGACTGTGGGAGGAAACGGGAGAACACGGAGGAAACCCACACGGACACGGTGAGAACATGGAAACCCCACCCAGATTGGGATTCGAACCGGGAATCCCTAGTGCTGAGAGAAGAACGTGCTAACCATTAAGCCACCGTGCCGCCCTAAACTTTATACAATTTCTGTTATTGTATTCTAGTTTCTTAAAAGGTTACGACATGCGTTTCTGCCCAACACAATTGTACTGATTTTTAGCCACTATTTATTTATGTATTTTCTATATCTAAAGTAGTCCCATTGTAACCCCAAGAAGTCAGCAATTCTAAAAATTCTTACTCAAAGTATCAGGCACCAACAATTCCGCCACAGTCTAGATCACTGAAACTATATTTTGTCCCTTTTACTTGCGATTGCTGGAATGAAATCAATTTTACACGTGAAATTTTTCATTTATTAATATTCAAATCTGCTTATTCTAGAAATTCAAGCAGTGCAAAAGCCTATCCCAGCTTTATGTGTTTCAGCACATAGTGTTAAATATATGTATGGTTTGAATTTTGTGTATATGTAAACATGCAAAGTTCTGGGTGATGAAAGACCTTTTTTTTCCAAAACGCAAGTGTTAGCATGACATGACAGCAGAGCGTATTTTGGAACACACGGTTCTTATTTCACCATAGCAACAGTCTGAAAGTAATCTACTCATGTTGAGCTGTTTATTTACACCCAGTTTTGCTATTTATGTGTTCGGTTCCAGTGATAACATCATATAAAGTTTCTCTATAAGCATAATAGCTCATACATCTGCTCAATATCTTCCAAAAAGACAGCTACAGGCGCTCTCTGAAGCTTTTTGTTCCTAAATAGAGTACACTCAGATTTGTTCAAGGTCGTAAAATGAGCTTTTTTTTTTTCCTCCCCTGCGAACGTGTCGTGGTGAGAGAGTGTGGGCCTGCTGACAGGGAGGAAGCATCACAGTGAGCGCACATCAGAGGGAATGGCATGTGGAAAGTGATTAAAGTTTTAAGAGGCACTGCTTCATTACAAGACGCGACTACATAACCGCGGGTTATTAAATCTGCAATTAGGCACCATTTACAAGTGCATTATTTAACAGTTTCTGGAGAATGCACGACAGCAGTTGCCATGCTACGTAACTTTCGTTGGGATGCTAAGCGACTTTCGGACACTTGTGTTTTGCAATTACACCACTTTTTTCTTTTATGTTCCCAAATCCATGCGGAAGCTTGCCTTATTATGCCACTCGGAAGAATCTTCACTCGCCTCGTAAGAAATTCCTCTCATGGCCTGATTTTGTTTTCCTCCCAGCACTAGTGTTGCATGCAGCAGGTGAGTGATGTGATGAATAAGTTATTAGAGTTAGGAGTTATGAAGGAATTTGCACACATTACCCCAGGAACATTTAAACTGAACGCACAACAGAAGCACAGTCAGCCGAAACCTTCGCAAAATTATTATGGGTATGCTCCAGAGCACTTAAATTTAGCAACACTGCGCATGTGAGAGAGGTCGTAAACAGCGCAGGCAAATTTCAGAACAGCAGCACTTTTAATCTACCCTGTGGAAAGACTGGGCAGCAAAACGATCCAAAGGGTCAACCAACAGTAAACTACTTATAAATTATGAATATAAAAAATGCAGTATGATGGCACCCTCATCGAAACCAGGCGGAAAACTATTTATCAAGTGTGCTGCCACCATGAGAGAGTTTAAATGGAAAGATTAGCATCCCTTCATAACTTTATTTATTTATTTATTTATTTTACATAAAAAAAAAACATTTATTCCAAAACATTTGTGGTAGGTGTTTGAATATTCACACACTAAATTCACTGTTACTTATGGAATCGAATACATATTAATTAATGGAAAACATGAAACATAAAATGCTGCCAGTCATGACGCTTTGTCAATTTACGAAAACATATTTTAAGGCAAATTGTTTAAGCATCTGCATTACAGTATATATATATATATATATATATATATATATATATATATATATATATATATATATATATATATATATATATACTGTAATGCAGATATATCTATATATATATAAAATGCATTGCCTTCTAACCACCTGGTTTACTTCAGCAAATTAAACAACTGGAAATAGGAGAATGTAAATGCAAAAATATGCCATGAAATATCATCTCCTTAGAGACTAACAGTATATAATCTCTTAAGAGATGAATATCTGGCAGCTGTACTATTTTAATCAACAGTTAAAAACATAACTTTGTACCTTGTTTTTTAAAAGTAGAATTAATTTCAAATAAAAAAAACTCTGCTACATTCTTTATAAAAAATTAATAAGAACCAGAAACTTATCTAAATCACAAATTTATCAGCCAGTTATAAAAGTAATGTTATGAAATCATTAAAAATAAAAACTATACATAAGCATTTTACTGTTATTATTTATTAATAAATCTCAGCCAATATGGTAAATAATCATTACGATGCTTTTAAGTTTCTGGATTTTTAGTGCTTTGCTTTAGTCCTTTGTGTTATTAGATATTCAGAAGAGAACAGTCAGAGTAAATTAATTTTTTTAGCATCACATGTTTGGTCCTAACAAACACTTAAAAGTTAAGTGTCAGGGATTGATTTTCTTTTGTTTGGAATTCTTCGTTTTCTTTCTTCAGACATTTTGAGAACCGGGCCTCTTTGACTGAAGGTAGAGAAATGTGTTAAAAACCAGGACGTGAAGGACAGAAGACATTCCACTGTAAATGAGTCACGTCTGCACAAACATGCCTTATCTTATCCATACACCAGCACAGAATTCAAATCTAACTTTACAAAAAAACAAAAAACACTTGACTGCATTTTTAAAATGTATTTTTAAAAAGATCCACAATAAAGCAAGCCAGAAAGATCAAAGGCTTTCTGTAAAACCCAATATAACCTGTGATAGATCTCACAGAAATGAGGTTTGTCACCGTGGAGCTGTGATCAAATGCAGATTTGTGAATGAGAGGTGGAGCTAGAAAAGCAGGTGAGGTGATGGAGTGTGTGCAGAGGGTGCAGAGGGTGATGAGTGGGGTGGGGGGGATCAGTGTACAGTAGAGTAACTGAAGTATTTTGGAAGTAGCATTGCATCACATTTAAAAGTTGTGTTGGTTGAACCTGTCTGTCTGCAGCTCTACATGCCAACTTATAATGTTGAATACTGTTAACAAAATCTGTATTTGGGTCTGACAAACCCCGTCTCCTGTCCTTTGGGTGTCCAGACATGCTATAATGTTCCTTTTGCATTTCCAGGCCTAAGGTAACAGACACATAAGTAATTCTTTATACACATAAGTCTCCTTTATAAGGTGTAAAGCTCAAGGCTGAAAGTTCTGATGTTTATGAACATAAATGAAGACATCAAGCTGCTTCCAGAATAAAAAAGTGTGACCAAGTATGACACCGAGAGTCAAAAAAAGATCCATATGGATTAGACAGCCAGAAAGTGAGAAAAATGTTCAACACAGTCAGCAGCATCCTGTTACTGTTTGTGGTGCAGCTTCACACTGAAGGAAGTGCAAAATAGCTTTTTTACAACACTCAAATTTTCTCTTCACACTATTTTTTTGGCAAAGTGCCTGATGACAGGTTCAATTCACAAGTGACACCATAAAACCAGAGAAGAATAAATAGCTCTGACTGTCACAATGATGTTCAAAAGAACGCAAGTGAAGTTCATCGGTGTAAAAGTTTAGAAGCAAAAGTTAATATAAGTTGAAGATTTTGGTGTTCGAATATGATGTATGATATGATGTGAATTAAACCGACATAAGATTTAACTATGTTGTTTGATTGCATGCTATAACTTTTATACATAATGTTTTTCTACAATAAGATGCATTGCAGTATCTACCCAGCGCCCAAAACATTCTCCCCTGGATGGGAATGGGGACCCACCCCCCGATCGTAGTATAGGATCAAGCGGATGGATGGATAAATAGACATAAAACATGTATCAACATAATTTTTTTGGCTGGAACATTTTGTACTTGCCTCAAATCCTGGATGCTGAAACTAATGCTGACTAATGATTATTTTCCTTTTCAAGACATGAGTATGATCTTAAAAATAGTGAAACATTCAGTGCCACAAAGAGGTATACAAACTCCAAATAAAAAGACAAATGCAAAAGATTTAAATGAAAGCATTATGGATGCAGATAACCATATAACAGCAGAATTGGTGAATCAATTAATTGCTGCAGCACTAAAAGCCTTATAAAGAATTTATGTAATCGAAAGTACAACATATGCTGGACTAAAGAAGTTTAAAACGTGTTTGTCGTGACATGTTTGGTCCTAAAACAGGTACTGTTAATAATGTAATGTGAACATTGCTTTTTAAGTTAAATCAATTGGAGCTTTGGGGACCCGGGTCCACCAAGTTGCTGCTATGGGCCCTAAAACCAGGTTTACAACACTTCCTGCTAAAAGTGCTGTATCAGAGCTGACACTGTGATCTGAACCCAGCCATCAGCTTTTGATGTTTTTATTATTATTATTTAGGGCGGCATGCTGGCTTAATGGTTAGCATGTTCTCCTCTCAGCATTAGGGATTCCCGGTTCGAATCCCAATCTGGGTGGAGTTTCCATGTTCTCCCCGTGTCCACGTGGGTTTCCTCCGGTTTCCTCCCACAGTCCAAAAACATGGATCAAGGTCAATTAAATTCTCCAAATTACCCCATATAGAGTGTGTTTGAGTAAGTGAGTGTGTGCCCAGTGATAGATTGGCGTCCTGTCCTGGGTGTGTCTGCCCAGCGCCCGAAATGTTCTCCCCTGGATGGGCATGGGGAACCCCACCGCGACCCTAATAGAGGATAAAGCAGAAGATAATGGATGGATGGACGGATTATTATTATTATTATTATTATTATTATTATTATTATTATAAATATTAGAAAAACATTCAATTTAAGCCTGATTTGAACTGATGATCTAAAAAGGTTAAAGGTGACAGAAGGGAGTTATTTATCCCTTTTGTTTTTTTCCTTAGAATCAAAGCTCTATCTCAAAATACAGAAATGCAGTGGAGGAAGAAGTGAAGTGAAAATAGTTCAGGCAGTGCCATCCCAGCAGGCACACTTTACCTGAAGGCTGATGAGGACACATTCATCACCATGAATAATGGGACTTTCAGACATGCTCATTGGCGAGCCAGCCACCTCGTTGTTCAGGGTAGATCATGAACTTGTCTAGGTTTTTAAAGTTTTTCTGTCTTAGCAGAACTGGATTTGAAGTTGAAGTTGAGTGGAAGGTCACATAAAACAAGTTCATTAAGTTTAAAAATTCTAGTTTTGAATTAGATATTATTTATTAGCGTGCATTACTCACATTCTTGGTTGAAGGCTGACACGAGGTGTTTTTAATCAAGTCTTTTTTTTCCAGTCATGAAACATATTTGTAAGCTTTTTAGAACAGAAATGTAGAAAAACTATTTTATTCTACAGTATCCACAGAAAAATAAAGATTAGACACGTTGCATTTAGAACTACAAAGTTTACAAAGGTCAAAAAAAAATGTTTGTGCGAATGCAATTTGCACTAAATCACACTTAAATCGGACTGCTTCAGTCACAGCAGAAGATGCATATTGCTTACATTTATCTCATAAATCTCCCAGTCAAAGCTCTATGAGATTCCCTAAACAATAACACTAAGAGAACAGATAATATTGTGTGTGCATATATATATATATATATATATATATATATATATATATATATATATATGTGTGTGTGTGTGTGTGTGTGTGTGTGTGTATGTGTGTGTAACAACTGCCAACAGGGTACATTTAAACTTTGTGATTAATGTGCTGATCTATGAAAAATAGTCAATTAGAGATCAACCATACAAATTTTGTTCAGTAAAATCCTAAACTCAATTACTGAAAATAGAACAGGACGGCACGGTGACTTAGTGGTTAGCATGTTCTCCTCTCAGCACTGGGGATTCCCGGTTCGAATCCCAATCTGAGTGGAGTTTCCATGTTCTCCCCGTGTCCGTGTGGGTTTCCTCTGGGTTCACCGGTTTCCTCCCACAGTCCAAAAACATGGATCAAGTCAATTGAATTCTCTAAATTCCTCATATAGAGTGTTTCTGTGTGTTTCCAGTGATAGATTGGTGCTCTGACCTGTGTGTTTCTGCCCAGCGCCCGAGACGTTCTCCCCTGGATGGGTATGGGGACCAAATGTCCTATATCAGGATACATTTTACTGATATTGCACAGCCATATATTGTCGCAATGTAACGATTTATGTTAATTTACATGGGAATATACAGTGTGTTGCAATGCCACATCAAACATGCACAATAAGTATATAGTGAATTCACTCCAAGTATAAGGCGGCTCTATGAAGTATGAGAGACTATTTTTGATTTTAATCACACAGTGTAGGGACAGTCTGTTGGACAATCTGTGCTGTTGCTGCATAAAGTTAAAAGTCATATTCCTGCGTCGGTCTCTAAAAATACATGCTGTCCTGCCTCCTCTGAGCAGACCTGATTCACTGATCACTGTGGAGACTGCACCTCTAATCTCCACATCCTCCTTCCTTCACCATACACTTTTTTACATCACACTCTTGTTTTTTTCAGCCACTGTGGGGAATCTGGCCTTGCTACGCTCACACGCAGTGAGAAGAAGAAGGCTACGATGGATTGACTGAAGAAATCCTCATGAAACCATGGCCGTCTTTGATCACAAGTCTCAAACAACGCAACACTCTCAGCTCAGCAGAAAGCTCAAGCTCCTAGGCATTCGCCTTTTGGCTGCTGTTTCAATATCTGTCACTCTTTTTCCCTTGGGTGAGTGCACACTTGGACTTGGAATCTAAAGGGGGGAAAAAAACAGCACTGTTTGTTTAGCACATTACAAACAAAGCTGCAATTGCTTCTCCATCCATCTATACAGAAGAGGCATGTGAGAGATAAATAGAAGTGCAAATCAGAGTCCAAAGGGATGTTTTCAATCAGACACCATGTTCAATTCGAGGTAAATGGAAGCATTTCTGAAATAATGCTGATCATTTCTGATTAGGCATTAACACAACAATCAGGGCTTTCAGCCAAATCAAGCCATGGTTAAGACTAATTTCCATAAGATGTGCAGGCATTATTAATAATTTAATATGCTTTATTTCATGACAGTAAATGGGAAGTCTGACAGCCACGGTCATAGTCATGGCAAATTCTCCAGAGATGCAAGCTCGAAAGACAGCAAATCACATGAAACAATTATTTGCATAAGAACAAAGACAGGCCAAGTGTGTCAGCCTTATTCATTTGACCAAATGACAGCTTTTATTGTTTGTGCACAGTACCAAAAATTGGCCTTGAAGTTGTTTTATAATATTTTGAAGCACTTGCAATTTGTAAAAACATGCACATTTCTAATTAATAATTAATAATGCAGCTCTTTTATGATAGTTTCAAAATGTACACCTGAGAAAATGTACGTTAGCCAGACTGGGTTGGACCGTGCTGCCTAGCCATACTGCCAGATCTGGACCCCAGACTTTCATCTTTTTAGGCCTCTTAAAAGATGCTTTGCGTAAGATGCACTTTGAAGATGATGAGAGCGAAATTCATGCAGTGAGAAAACGGTTACATAAACATGACAAGAGCTGATACAGACAGGGAATACACACTGGCATAAGGCCACACAAATTAATGAAGACTATGTTCAAAAAATAAAATAAAATAAAAATAGTGCTCGTTATAGACAACTCATTTATATTGTCATGGAATTTCAACTATTCTGAATAAACATTTTAAACCTGTTCTGAGAACAAAATCTAATACAAATAGATCATATTCAACCTGTATTTACTCAATCAAGTCATAACACATTTTACAGCATCCAACTCCCAACGTGGCCTCCCCAATCAGCATAAATAGCACCGTCTGCATTACGACTTCTCTGGTTGAGTTACATAATGCATGACCCATCCAGAGGCAGCTGTTATATGCAATACCATGGGCATTCGTTTCACATCCTACTCTGTTTTCCATTCCCCACGAGCATTCCAACCACGACTCCAACCACAAAATTCAACTTGCTGTGCGTAGAAGCACCAAGTGAGGGCATGAAATAGCCATGAAATGTACTGCACTTAACAGTAAAACCCTAAGGTACCACTACTGAACATCCATACTGGACTATAACACCATGGGAAAAATCAATAGTTTGAAATTACTCATCATACTTTGCAAATTAAGAAACAATCTAGCTATTGTGCAGATACTGCAGAACTCAATGAGAACTGCAAAGGTCTTGCCAAGTTGGCTCAAAGACAAAAACAGACACAGCACTTAAAACCATTCCTGCTCTCTGAGGTCAAAAAAAAGCGCAAATGTCTTCATTTCACCTCATTGCAAGAGACAAGGCACATATTCTTTCTGCCTGGCGAGTACTGGCAGAAAAATGGTTGATTAGCAGCTTTATTGATTGTCTAGCAAAATGGAGATGGAAGACATTCACATCAGACATATTTCTCAACCAGCTGGGAGAGTAAGCAATGAAAAATGGCTTAAATTGAGGGCTGGTTTAAGAAGAGAAGCGAGATAATGCCAAACAACCAAAGTTTTAAGAAGCAAATTGCTTTTATGATCGTAAAAATGGAACAACCTCAATGAGTTGTATGAATAAAAAAAGGCTGGTTGAATAAGAAAAACCTTGTTAAGACAATAAATTAAGGATAAATGGATTTAGACAAGTAATTCCCAAATGCTAATGACCAATGATTACTGCACACAGAATGGCATGCTTCACTTATCTCAATCAGAACAAAAAAACAAATGTCTAAGATTTGTTTGTTTTTGAAATTTGGAAATTCTGTTTTTGCCTAATTAATAAATAATGAATAAATATAATTAATGATTCAAATCAATGTTTTTAAAGTAAAACGCTGGACCAGTCTGAGCCCTAATCTAAATCCTATTGAACATCTGTGAAAGGAGCTGAAACTGTCTGGAGATTGCACTCTTGAAACCCGAGACAGCTGAAGTGGTTTGCTCATGAAGAGCGGGCCAACATATCTGTTGATAGATGCAGAAGTGTCAGTGAAAGTTACAGCACCCCTGGAGCAATGAGGGTTAAAAGCCATGCTTAAGGACCCACAGTGGTAACCCACAACCTGCAGATTGATAGACCAACACCGTAATCACTGAACTATCCTCCCTATCGCACAATCATTTCCATCCAGGCTAGTTTCATTCATTTGTTTTCTTTTTGTTTTAATAATTCTGTTAAACCACAATTTCTAAATACACACATACAAACATTATAACATTACTGCATATTACCTCAATCAAGCCCTTTATACATGATCATAGTGATTTGTTCGATCATTCAAATCATGTTCATTATTGCCATTTAAAATGAAATCACTACTTGTTGTGAGGCAAAAACAACAGAGATTCATTCCCAACAGTCATCACACCAGCAATCGTGTCTATCTAATGTTGACAGCAGGCCTCATTGGGGCCTGAGTGACTTCAAGTCTGTTAAAACACGGCATGTTAAAGCCTGTGGGATCTGATTTGCATGTGAAAGAGAGGAACACCTGGTTAACATGAAAGGAGTATTTACCCAAACTTGGCAAATGTGCCCCAGTAAACAGTCCTGTGGCTTTCAATTGCCTCTTGGTGTCGATGTTGAGGTTTGTTCCAAAACCATGTTGGTAATGCAACATGTGCTCTTGCACACATACACACACACACAGAACTGTGCACACACACACCTCCTACAAATGAACACATGGTCTCAGCTGATTAAAACCAGCAGAAATAAACAAATACAGAAAGCAGTGTGATTTTGTTTGTTTCTCTGTCAAAAACCAGCAGATGGTCATTTAATAACAGTGCAATAGCAAAAATATATATATATATATACGCTGGTACAGATACGCTGCCCGTTAAAGGGATGAAGACACCAAGCCTTTTAGAATGATTTCTAAAGCAGCTCAACCTCATGGAAAAAAAACAGGTTTCCATGGTTTACTGTTGTTCAGTGTGACAATAAGTTAAATGCAAGTGAGCATGCTCAGTGTGTACGTCATTCGTGTTATTCCATGAATCAACACCATACTGTGATTGTTGCCACATCATCAGTGTCAATGCAATCCATAGAATCATCCACCAACCAAATGCCTGCTTTGTGTGGGTCATGTGGAGGTCCTAATCAATGAAGCCCAAAGTAAAGGAGAACTTTTTGCAGAAAACAAATAGAATCCAGTTTCTAATTGCAGAACTAATTAGAAGTAAGTGTAACTGATAAATTGAACTATGGTGTAGAAACATGGTGGTGCATGTCATTACTTGGGTGAAATGTATCCTGAAAAACATCACTGGTCAAAACCTGTTAATAAAACCTATAAAGGAAATTTCTGGGTTTTAAAACTGTCTTCGAAAAAAATATAAATTCTGCTTAAGCTCCATACTGGCACTGAAAAAAACAACTATTATCATTCTTTTTAATCTTAATACAATAATCAGCTATGGAAACATTTCAGTGAATTCCTTCGTGTACCAAACCTGAACATAATCCCTCGGTATGTGAATATACTTCAGAAGCAATTACAATCACACTGTTGTGATTATAACCATCATATTATTTGTACTTTTCTTATTTTTTCTAATTTCTTTTTTAAATTGCTTTGAGACATACTATCTATACATTTATTAAGAAAGATTTTGTTTGTGCGAAAACTAATTTAAGCACTTGTGTTTACCACTTTCATCATTTATGCAATCACATATCGAAAAAAGCTCAACGTTTTTTTTTTTATGTATGCAGTGCTTCAAATTGCCAGTAACCTTAAATTATTATTCCTTTTATTAAAAGTAAAACACAACCATGCAAATCCTGGTACAATTCCTGACCTAAATCTTTTCAGCTACTAAAAAGACCCCATTTTTAATACATTTCGATTCTAGCTCTTGAATGAAAAAAGCAATTCTCATTGTATTATTATTACAGTCACACTCTAAAGGAAGAAAAGAAAAATCTCTGCACATATCTTCAAGGCAAGACTGAAATACTTTTGGGGAATCCAGTGACCTTTTAATGACAAAATAAATACCATAGACTGGCATTTAAGGCATTTCATCAAATGAATTTAAGTATCAAAATGCCAACCCATTCAGAGGCAGCACTCCTAATAAACCAAGTGCACTCATAAAAAAATAAGTTTTCATTCCTGTACCTGTTTTTTGTAATCATTTGGGTTTAAAGACCTGGGTTTCTAAAATGTTTTGATTTGTTAATGTCATTATATGATGAGCTATACAAATAATCTTGATTGTGACTCAAGGATGGCACATTGTGAGGGCAGCAGAGTGAGGCCACCTCCTCAGACAATTTAAGGACAACAAACATGCCATTTCTCACAGAAAAATGGCCCTTTGAAAAAGTGTTTGATTACATCTGCCTTGCTTCATACTGGAGACATGTCCAAATTTCAGCTTCTGAATAAATAACCAGGACAAGCAATTTGTAAAGAAAATAATTGGATGGAACTAAAGTAAAGGCAGGTGGACGCCTGGTCTCCTTAAGTTAGTATCAGCAGATTAGTATTGTGTGTTAAGAGCGGCAGTTTAGATTAGTTTAGGCTAGTAATCAGTTCATTTAAATATCATTTTCCTCCTCTGGTGAGATGTGTATGGATACATTTCTCTTATGTCTCTCATGTGGGTGTGGTAGCTCAAGGGTAAGGGTGTTGGGCTATCAATCTGAAGGTTGGGGGTTCAAATCCCAGGTCCACTGAAGTTACCAATGTGGCTCCTTGAGCAAGGCCCTTAACCCGCATTGATCCAGGGATGCTGTGATTAACCCTGTGCTCACCTTGCAAGTCGCTTTGGATAAAAGCGTCTGCTGAATGACCAAATGTAATGTAAATGTAATGTCTTATGTGCATTTACACAACCAGAATCAACTTTTTTAGGGTTTATACTTCACAGCAATGAAAAAAATTATAGGACGCAGGAGTTTTGGTGTCTCAGCAACTAGAGCACTGCGCTGTCTACTCTTTGGCTTTATGCCTCAACATGGTGCCTCAACTGTTAAATACTGGGCCCTTCACCAAGGCCTGTCACGTTTGGTTGTTATGTACGTTACTCTGCATAAGGGCTTCAGCTTCATTTTATAAATAAAGATATAATGTTGGTGGTTACATTTCTTTAAATTAAAAATGTAAAAAGAATGGAAGTGTAAAGGGGTACATGGCAATTGGCCCAGATGCCCAACAGAATCAAAGAGTTGCCCCGACAACTCTGCTATGAAAACCACAGTTAATTGTGATTAGTTCAGCTGTCAAGACTACAAACTGGCATTTTCTGTTAACTTAATCCAGCCGATTTCAATCTGAAATGTAAAGTGAGAAGATAAACAGCCCTTTCAGCCAGTCCTAATAAATTGGCATTGGAGAAAAGAGAGGCAAAAGTACTGAAACTTGAAAGAGATGCTGTCATTATCATTAAAAGTTGCTTCCCAGGTGCCGTTTTCAGACATGAAGAGTGCTGGAGTGGACATGTGAGAGCATATGATTATCTCATCACACTGCACTAATAAAAGCGCTGCTTTATTCCCAGGCCAGGCCCAGATGTTCTCTGTAACTTCTCACAGGATTCTTAAATGCCTGATTTACAAAAGGAAAGCAGCAAAGCTTTCAGCACATAAATGACAGTTATGAAATTCAAGTAGTCAGGGCTTTACTATTTTTGTTTCTCTTGCATGCTGGGTACTTAAAAGTTCATTTCAAGCATTCAGAATATTTAGTTGCATTCAAGTGTTTCTCAACAGTGCTATTTGCCTTCTGTTAATGCTGAGCATTAGTGATGAAATCAGAACAAGGGCCTAATCACAGACATGTCATCACCCACATGTTGAACTGTTTTGAAAGTGCTTTAAGTTACACATTCACTTCATACATTCCAAATATCTTACATCAACTTGGGTAATAATGATAGTAAGCACCATGTTAAAGAACCGATGGTTTCATTTACAAAGGCTTAACATTTAACAAACTGTGTCTGTGTTTGTCAAAGCGCTGGTCACTTGTCCATGTTTTTGAGTGGATCAGTTGTTTGGCTGTAAATAAATGCCAACAATGTTTAATAAATTAACGGTGGCTTAGTGGTTAGCACATTTGCCTCTCAGCGCTAGGGATTCCCAGTTCGAATCCCAATCTGGGTTCTCCGGTTATTTCCCACAATCCAAAAACATGGATGAAGTCAATTAAATTCTCCAAATTGTCCCATATAGAGTGTGTTTGTGTGCGTGTCTGTGTGTGAGTGTATGCCCAGCGATAGATTGGCGTCCTGTCCTGGGTATATCTGCCCAGCGCCCGAAACGTTCTCCCCTGGATGAGCATGGGGAACCCCCCCCGCGACCCAAGCAGAGGATAAAGCGGAAAATAATGGATGGATGGATATTAATTGTAGTAGGGTCTTTTTCAGCTTAACACAGTCCTTATGGGACATATACAGTGGAACCAACACCTGCTTTTGTTGACTTCAGATAAAGTTGACTAAAGTTGACTGATCATCCCTCAATTCATCACGATGTGACCTTTTAACCCAATGGCTCTAAAATCTTCCTGGTTGGCTCAGTCCATAACCTTGGCTTTACAACTGACATGCAACTCAAATTATATCAACAGGTCCCAAAAACCACCCACTCTCATTGATTTCTTCTCTAAAACATCAAGAAGATCAACCACCCAGCCCAACTTCTGCAATGCGTTGCTTGCCCATCATGCAAAAATAAACCTCTTTAACCGATCAAAAATCTGCAGCATATCCAAGCAACCCAAACAACTCCACTACTTTAATACAAGGCAATATGCATCAAACAGATGGAAAGAGGGCTATTTTATGTTCCAGCAAGACCGTGTCCCATTGCACGCAGCAAGGATGGGTGATTCTGGATGGTAGAACGTGTCTGGCCTGCACAGAACCCTGAACATAATCCCACCAATAGAACAGAGATTGTAAACAGACCCCGTTGTCCAACATCAGTGTCTGACCTCACAACAGCTTGTTTGAATTTCAGTCCAATATTATCTTATTCTCCATTACTATACACTGATTTACTGAAAGACAAGAGGAATTTGTTTTT
Source organism: Corydoras sp. C115 (assembly GCA_019802505.1). Classification (NCBI taxonomy): domain Eukaryota; kingdom Metazoa; phylum Chordata; class Actinopteri; order Siluriformes; family Callichthyidae; genus Corydoras; species Corydoras sp. C115. The sequence goes on from JAFMOC010000030.1 coordinate 1,712,573, forward strand.
CTTACATTTTTATTCAAAAGCCTCGGGTTTAACTCCCCTTTTATTCGTCTTGTTTAAAATACATTTGTAATCATGATACATAGCCAGTGTTTTATGCACCTGTTTCTCTCCCCATGATCTCCATGGCACAATCTCCATAAAACCCCAAGTTCCAATTATCACAACATCGTGCAGCATTCCAGAAAACTGAAAATCCAAAAGACAAGAAAATAGCAACATTAACAAGCTTGTGGCTGTAAACTCCTGCTGCGAGCTATTACCTCATTGCTCAGTTAATATTCTACAGACATCTTTTGAAGACACGTGGCAAACTCACTGCGATCTAGCTTAATGGATCATAATCAAACTGATTAGACACCAAAAGCATCCCTCTAATGCGGCTTGCCACTTATTGTGTGTATCTGGTATGTCGGGATAAAGATGAGGAATATTGTAATTGCAGCGCGTAAACAGAGGTAAATAGTGCCAAATCATTTACATCTGTTTACTACTTACCACATAAAAGGAGGAAGTAACTTAAATGATTCATTAGAAAGTGACTCGGTATGTAATGAATACCATTATTCGCCACAGACATCTTTACTAAAAGGTACTAAAATGTTTACTCCCAAGCTTGAAAAAGCTGTTTATGCAAAGTGTTTAGAAAATAATCGTTATTTAGCTTTAGCTAAACGCAAGTTTTCACTCGTTTACAATTTTGAATGTAGTTAATCAAATCAGCTCTTTTTATTTTAGTTTGCTTTTTATATTAAAAGGGAAAGAGTTAAATTAGTTATTAAAAAAGGTCTAGAAAAATTGTGTTGTTAAGTCCACCTTTTGTCTCATCACGGGCTATTTGATAACAGAACTCTAGTAACATTAACTAAAAAAACGAGTACCTTAGCTGTTTTGGTCCTTAAAAGCAATAAACGTAAAAATTGTTGTTGGCTTTTGAAAAGAATTAGGAAGATGTTTTCATTATAATAGCCGACATCACTGCATTTATATTTAGTCATTTATATGATGCATTAATGCGTTAATCCAAAGCGACTTACAAATGAGCACAAGTATATAAATACCACAAGTTAGTAGTTAAGGAAAATCCAGCTACACTGGTCATTTGACATTCTGGACTGGACATTCATCAAATTGGAGTTTATTTTGGAAATAAAGAGTTAAGAGGGGTCAGATCCAGAGATTGTCCTGTAGGCCAGACTCAGTACATTGTACTGAATGAGAGCAGCTATAGGGAGCCAACGAAGTGACATGAGTTCATGGGTCATGAGTCTAAAAAAAAAACATTTTTTAAACAAGCATTTAACTTCTGCCACACATTGTATTAACCTCTTTAACTGCAAGTTTTTGTAATGTTGGAACAGTAATGAAATGTGTATTTTATTGCCATTTTCTAGTTTGTGAAGTCAAATAATTAGATCTGCTTGTCACTTATAATTTAGTGAAATACATCATAACATAACATGTATTTATGTTAAATCAATAGTAACATACTTCTGCTCGATTTTAACAATCAATTTAAGTTTCAAAAAACTGTCGTAAACAAAAGGAATGTTCCGTGGTTGTACAATAAAAACTGTAGAATAATTATAGCTTAATGTTTCTCAGCACTGCAGTACCATGAATAAGATTGTGTGTTAGAGTGTGCATTGCATAGATCAGACATAGCAGTGCTGCTAAAGTGTCACTGTTGTACCTAGTATAGTACATAAAACGTTCTGCCACCACCATCCTGTAGGCAAGATCCTGCGAGCACCATCTCTGATTTTGCGTCTACATGTCTAAAAACTTCATAAACATTGCTGTCCGATCTATTTGCATCACTGTAACTGTTTGTTTCTGGAAATCTGTAGATGATTGTTGGAGTCTAATGCTTTTCCCCACAACAACTCGTTTTTGTCATGTGGTTGTCTTAAGTACATAATTCAGATAAAGGAGTAATCGGCTTTAAGAATCAATAAAGGGGCACGCCACAGCCAAAACAAAGCCGACATCTGCTGATCCAAGTCAGTGAACCATCGTAAATGCATCGCAACTTCATCCTTCATGAATTCGTGGAGCAGCAAAAAATATGTTCTGTTTGTGGCGTGTTGCGGTTTAGCACTCTCATCTGAATGCAATGAATATGAAAGTGTGATTTGTTACACAGTGCAGACGCATATACACCAATCAGGAATGGCTGATCATACAGGCTCATACATTCAGCAGAGCTTGTCAACACTAATGGCACACTCGCTGAGCTCCATACATAAATAGTGTTTTTAACCTTGAACTCATGTTTAGTATGCAGGAGATTTCCTTCATCCCCACAAGTGACAGTGTTTCTTTCTTCCTCAGTCTCCACAGTCTTTAACTCACACAGATGGATATACTTCACATTAAACTGTCACTTCTGCTCTCACTCCAAACACAATAAAAGCAAATGTGTGACAAGATATCTGCAATAAAAAGTCAGTAGAATAGGAACTTAATTAATGGAACTGTTTCCATGACATTGAACAGTTAAAATGAGAATTTTCACAGTAAGCATATGGGGCATAGAGGGCCTACATTTGGTATAGATACTAAAGTTTTACTAAGTATTTAAAGTTGAAAACCCTCAGATTCCTTTAAAGCCATGACATTCACAATATGTCACAGAACTGCCCAGTGTTCTTGGATTAAAATACAGCCAATGTCTCAGTGTCTCGTCTCAATGTCTTCTTTCAATGGTATTAAAATACTCATTAACCTAAAGTGTCACCTCAGCTGCAGTCATTATGGTCTGTCCTTCCTGTGATTGTCCCTCAAATAATTAGTCGGAGATAATCAGAATTCAGGAGGGTTTGCAAATCACCAAGGAATGACCAGTGTAATGTTAATTTACTCAAAAAGTACTTTACTTTTGATTGTCTTTGAATAAAGAGCTTTGCACACCCTCATGACAGGTTTTGCTGGAAAGCATGATAATGCAACATGTTAAATTGGATCTGGCTTTCTTATAAAGTTGTTACAAAATGTATGAAGGCTGAATTTAAACACTGTGAAATGGGACCAACAATATATGGACAAGAGGATTTGGGGCACATTCACATTACAAGTTTAGAAACTTTTACCACATACCTTTTCTAATTGGTCCCCATGTGTAGTTACAGCTTGTACTTTTTTTAAAAGGCTTCAAAAAAAATAAATTTGATGTGTGTGTATTTTTGCCCATTTCTCCATCAGAGCATTAGACACAGAAGTTGGGCGAATGGGCCTGGTTTGCAATATCCATTTTAGTCTGTCCAAAATTGTTTTGAGGTCATGATGCCCTTATGGAGTTAGTTCTGTGCACTAGGTGCACCAGAACAATTCACATAAGGATCAACATGTTTTATACTTGCAAGAAGGACCAGTACAGTTTTGATACAATGGTGCAATTTCTTTGTAGCTCGAAGGGGAGTTCTTCAAAGCATTTTTTATTTACAATGCATAACACAGGAACTTCAGTGTTGTGTACTCTCACTGTCTCAGTACTTTGTTCTAAATGCATCCTTAATCATATCAACAACTATGATTATTATCAGAATCACCATTATCAGAATCATCATATTATCAGAACCTGGTTTTGCAAAAGATTAATCTCCAACTCTAACAGTGGGAGCTGCCTATTCTCCTCCCATCCAGTCAGTTCTAATTAGACACAACAAATTGAAATGCACAAGCTCAGCATTTTAAAGGACAAAGCATAAAACAGTTTATAAATGTAATATAGCAATAAACGTAATTGAATACAATATTTCCAACACTTGTCATGCTGGAACAAAAGAGGCCTTATTTAAACTCCCACAATGCTGATAATGTTTCACCATACAGACTAGTGACAAAAAGTCACTGGGCTGCCAGGAAGAAATAAAAACAATGACAATAACAATAATACAAATTATAATAATAAAGAAATGTGCAAAAATTAATAACATAATAACTGCCTAGTAGAGACCACAGTGTGAAGCAAGTTAAGAGTCTTTTGTCATGTTTGCTGACTTTCTTTTCGCACTATCCATCCATTTTCTTCAACTTTATCCTCTACTAGGGTCGCGGGGGGGGTTCCCTATGCCCATCCAGAGGAGAACGTTTCAGGCACTGGGCAGATACACCCAGGACAGGGCGCCAATCTATCGCTGGGCACACACACACTCACACAAACACACTCTATATGAGGCAATTTGGAGAATTCACTTGACCTTGATCCATGTTTTTGGACTGTGGGAGAAAACCGGAGAACCCGGAGGAATCCCACGCAGACATGGGGAGAACATGGAAACTCCAACCAGATTGGGATTCGAACCGGGAATCCCTAGTGCTGAGAGGCGAACGTGCTAACCACTAAACCACCATGCTGTCTTCTTTTTGCACTATTCAAACTATATTTTGTTAATTTTCTCAATTTCTCATGAACTTTTTTGTTCTCCACCGATCACAGAGATGTGTTAACAACTTTAATTTAATTAATTAAATTAGCAAAAAAATGTGGTATTTGTGGTAAATGTTGTGATTGGTATTGTGTAGACCTGTGCAGAAAAGATTTAATGAAAAATTAATCCAATGCAAGCAAAAAAAAAAAAATGTACAAGAAAAAAACAACTGGTCTGTAATAATTAATGCTTCATCTAAACAACTGCAGGTGTGCCAGTATTTCCAAATAATGCATGTGTGTGCAAACTGCTGAAGGGTAGTGAAACGTCCCAAAAATTACAAGCTATGCTTGAGTACGCTTATAAAAAGCTGTTCGCAATTTACCATAACAGGACAACAATTACAATATGCCACATCTATAAAAGTGGTAAATAAATGGGAACCATTCAACACTGTAATTTCTACGTAGGTGCACAGTAAATCAATTTTGATCTTTTAATGCCTCATTCCACACCTAATTACCTGACCTGATTTAGAATGATAGAGCACAGCTAAAAAGACCAAACAGCCACTTTTTAGAGATATGAACAATTCTACAGTATGATGAATCACAGGGCATGTCATTTTAGTATAAAAAAGGCAAGGGGACAAAGAAATATGACTAAATGTTGAATAAGCATTACATTTAAGAAATATCAGGACCTGTGTAATGCTACTAATAAACAATTTGTTACTTCACATTCTTAATTCATTTTATTAAAAAGACAAAGATAATGAAGAAATATTACTGGGGAAACAACAATCGATCAAAGATTCCGTCAGCATTTCTAGCCAGATGTCCTACAGAAGTAATGACAGATTGCAATGTTTCCCTTCTGAAATGGCCACAGTCGGCTACAGCATGACCCAGCCATCAGCCATCAACACTCCCCATGTCCTGTCAAAAACGGTTCAGGAGTTGGCTTTTCATTCGCAACAGCGATGTGGCTAAGAAAATAAGCTCAAGTCAGTTTTGCTTGGGGCATCTTCTTTGCATTTCAGTTTGAAAGCCAGCCAAAAATCAGTAGAAGAAAAATGAGTTGAGCTTTGCCTTAGCTGGAATGACCGGCCTGCTTCTGGTATTCATCATGGTCGTCAATGAGGCCAATCATTTTGACATTTCCAGGCAATCACACAAATGTCTGGTTTAGGGTTTAAAGAGGGTTACAAGAGCACACCGATCAAATGAGCTAACAAAGCAAACAAGAAGTGAGAGCAAGTACTCATCAGATTTCCTTGTGGATTTCACTGGAGTCTAGATTTAAGGAAGCTGATTTGTAACTCTGTCCAGTCAAACCCAGGGGGAAACGTTCAGACAGGCCATAGGCGAAGCAAATCCAGACTTTCCGTGCATATTCACAGATGGTCACCGATGACAGACTGATGTCTCTACAGTGTAAAAGCAATGGCTTAGGACAAAATCAAAAGGAGCCGGATTGTGGCCAGGGAAATGGGCCATCACTAGGTGAGAGTGTGAAAGAGACACTGAGGAAAAAGCAGGGAGAAAAGCCATAATCACCATAAGAGAATGGACCGTATCCATCACATGGTGAGATTGTTACAAGGACTTAAAAAATACATTTAAAAAGATTTAACCAATCAAAGTAAGCCACAAAAAGTTACAATTTTACTTACTGAAAATAAGCAAACTTTCTTAACTTTACATTGGATTGTCAGCAGAACACATTTACAGTTTCCCTCCACAGGCCATCTGTCGTTTTATACAATCTGTCAGCCATCTATTCATCCATGTAAAAGAACCACCACCAGACCATAGTATGGATGTAGTCAAACATTCTGTCATTCTTATACGGTGATGTGGGGTGTTGGTATATGTAAGCAGTAAGGATGTAATAAATATATAAGTTTTATTTCTTTAATTATAAAATATTTTATGACTCACCAGTTAATTCAACATCTGTAAAAATTTTCAGCTTTGCACACCAACAAACTAGGTGGAATAAAAAAAAAAAAACTTTAAGGGGCTTTTTGATTGGTAATTTACGATTATAGAGCCATTTTCCTGCCATTATTATAAATTAAGTCTAGACTATGTACACAAATGGTCCAGAGAGGCTAGTAAAACTTATATCCATTTCACTTATGACTGTTTTCCTGTCCACAACACAAACACCATCAGTGAATTTGTGGACGGCCCCATGGTGATAGGGCTGATCTTGATCAATGACTGAGTCTGTATACAGAGGGGTGGTCTGGCACATAGCTGTGTGGTGCTGGGAAAACAGCTCTTCACTCAACACCAGCAAAATACATAGAGATAATTACTGACAACTGACATCAGGGAAGAGGTCACTGATGCTCTGCCCTGTTAGAAATCAAAGTACATCATTGTACTTTTAAGAAGACATACATCATCATGAGTTTAGCATTCTAAATAGGAACATACTGGCCCTCCACAGAAATCAATTAATCCTTATAAAGAAATGTGGAAAGGTTATCTAGCTACAAGATCCTGGGTAAGAAAATGTCTGAAAACCTCTCATAGGTTCCAAGTTGAAAAATTATTTTGCCCTCACCCACAGTCAGCAGGGTCATCACTGTTGGAGAGTTACCAGTTTAAAGTCTCTGAATCAACCATTAGTCATTCCCTATATACAGCTAACATTCTCCCCGGACACGGGGAGAACATGGAAACTCCACCCAGATGGGGATTCGAACCGGAAATCCCTAGCACTGAGAGGCGAACGTGCTAAGCCACCGTGCCGCCATACAGCTAACAAGTTGAACTTATATAGCTCCTCTCTAATACCCAAGGATGTTTTACACACCAATAAATATATAAATTTGAAAAAAAAAAAAAAAAACTTAGAACGGAGGGGTAGAGTAGAAGAATTTGGGAAGTAGAACATAAGTGTAGAGCTTGAGGTAAGGCATTTCACAGTTTTGGTATTATTATACTGTATAATCTGCCGCCAACGGTGACCAATTTGAATTTCAGGATCAAGTGTTTGACTTTGGGTATACGGATGTAAGACCTATGATAGATAGAAAGGACTTACAAATGAAAGACTTTTGTTTTTTAATCACAATAATAAACATAGAATTCATAACCAGTGCTGAAACTGAAAAAATGAAAACTGAGCTGAGGTGGTTTGTGACTTTAACGTCGTTTTCCTTCCAAAGTCCCTGAAAACCTTATTAAGACACAAGGCATTATGGCGTCATTATGGAATCATTCTGCCTCTGACAAAAACACTGGTCATCATTCAGATTTCCAGGAGGACAATGGACAGATACATATTTAGATCAACACAAACATTTTCGTTTTAACACATATCAAATGTGTCATAGTCCTCTCAGTTCCGTGATTTAAACCCCACAGCTAAAGATAAATAAGATAAAGGTCAATAAGCAAGGACCTAGGACACTAGATGATCTGAGGATATTCCAAAAAAAGGTTTCATGTTCGCGGCTTTGTACTCTCTTATCTTTTAACATCATATAAGATAAGACTCATTGTTGTGATCTTGACAAAGGGGGCTGGACCTTTTATATTTAAAATATCTTATTGATTGTTTAAAAGGCTAGGTTGTCTTATTTTTAGTGTGAACTTATCAAAACATTATAAATTGCATTTAATAAAGAATATTTATTTATATTCACATTCTACACATGTACAATGATTGGTGATGTTGGACAATTTGTCCTTTTAAATATTTCCATCACCTTTTCACTTTATTTGATTCGATGTTGATTCCATGCTGCCCAAAAAGTGATATACACTTGGTTTTGTTGTTACTTTGCAATGTCCCCAAAACCTTATCTGTATCATAATAAATATATCAGTTTAAGCAATTCAGGAAAACATTGTTACTCTGTAATCTATACTATAATTGGAAGTGTTCCTACGTGAGGCATAGACAGAAAGACGGCAGGATACGTTCTGCTGGTCAGCACATTTCCTTTACCTCCTGCTGCCCACACAGGAGAGATTAAACGAAAACCCATTCAGCAGCTCAGAGATAATAACTTCTGGGTCGGGGTGCAAAAAATGAGTTACTTCCATTTCCTTCAGGCTGCCTGATAGTGAATCAGACATACGCGTTAAAATAGGGCAAAACATAAAACTAAAATTAAACTCATTTATTCTGTGGGACAGCATATTTAGATATACTCCTCAGAGCAAAGTCAATATTTAATGATTCCTAATGACTACAGTAATGTTACCATGCTGCACACATGGAGACAAAAGAATTATGATATCTTCGTATGTTTGGTGAAATGGCGATTCGAACCTTTAAGCAAATTCTGATATTAAAAAAAACTGGGCAATAAAAATATTTCAAATCAGAATTTTTCTCAAAGGTATGTTCTGAATCGGGCTGGCACGTTTGCCACTCATCGCTGGGGATCCAGGTTCAAATCCCAATCTGAGTGTAGTTTCCATGTTGTCCCCTTGTCTGTGTGGGTTTCCTCCGGGTTCTCAGATTTCCTCCCACAGCCCAAAAACATGAATTCAAGGTAAATTGTCTGCTCTAAACACACACAAACATACACACAACCCTAAATACAATTTTAAATAATCAGTTTGTTATAAAAAAAAAAGTAACCAACATTATATATATATATATATATATATATATATATATATATATATATATATATATATATATATATATATATATATATAAAGAGAACACACAAATCCACACATTAGCCTGAATAATATTATATACAAATGTCATCAGCATTTCAAAACAACCCCGCCAGTTCAGAGCTGCTGATAAATGCAAATAAAGTAAGAAATCTAAAGTCTAAAGAAAGCCTAAAGAGACAACAAAAAGTTGAGCGTAAGAAATTTTCTTTTGGAGTACAACAACAGCAACAAATACAATATTCATATGATGAGAACTAAAATGAGAAACCAGAGTCAGCTAGAGTGGCACATAGCAGAAATTAAAGCTGCAGGACATTGCTGTTAATCATTTCACAATATTGGCCTTCTCACCATGATATCTCAGACAAGCTCTGTATAATGCATTCAGGAAATTAGTCCTTTAACACAATAGAGTTTTCCATTATGGTTTATGTGAGCATACTGAGCAATCACTGATGTTCCTGATGATTATCCTCTGAACACATGGATATCCACATGGTCTGCCAAATGCGCTCAGCTCCGAACATGTACCTACGAACCTTCATTTTCATACTCAACAGCTATATTTTAAGCTGAAGAGATGAATCTGAAGAGATGAATCCATTGTTTCAGCACACAACAAGAAATAAGCAGAAAGTAGATATGACATTGTTACTGTAGTTCAACAGAATGGCATCAACAACCTAATAACTCAGTATATATTCAGTGCAAAATTTTCCCTTACAGGAGGAAAGGCACATCAACTAATCTGTTGATTAGGTCTTAAATAATTTAACTACTTAAAATATTAAACAATGAAAAATAAATATTTTTATTCAAGTTTAAAATTTCCCTCTAAACTTCTGAATAGCCCATGTAAAACTCATATATATACATATCCATCCATTATCTTCCACTTTATCCTCTATTAGGGTCGCGGGGGGGTTTCCCATGCCCATCCAGGGGAGAACGTCTCGGGTGCTGGGCAGATACACCCAGGACAGGACACTAATCTATTACTGGACACACACTCACTCACACAGACACGCTCTATACTGAGCAATTTGCAGAATTCAATTCACTTGATCCATGTTTTTGGACTGTGGGAGGAAACCGGAGAACCCGGAGGAAACCCAAGCAGACACGGGGAGAACATGGAAACTCCACCCAGATTGGGATTCGAACCTGGAATTCCTAGTGCTGAGATGCGAATGTGCTAACCACTAAGCCATCGTGCCGCCCAGACGCTTTAACTTTTGGATGCCTCAGGTACAGAAGCATTTCTGCCTAGGGATGAGATGATTACAGATTTTGATGGCAGGATAATTGTCTATGAAACAATTGTCTATGATTATATGATTATTAGGCAATAATAAATTTTACCAAATAAGTGCCAGAAATTACAGGAAAAATTTCTTGTGCAGTTTCTTGTGTTTGTTATTTATTTAATGTAAACACGAAATAACATTTTGTTACTGAAAATAGACAATGCAGGCCTTTTGCTGAATATAAACAAAAATATAAAATTATTTTGTGAAACTCAGTTAAAAAAAAAAAAAAAATTGTCCTCAATGTATGTTTTGTCTATCTATTTTAAAGTAAACTAGGTTTTTCCTGTTAGAACAAAGTCAACAGACAAGTGTGCTGCAAGTGTAACTTTATTCTTGTTCTGTGCGAGTTCTGCCACTTGGTCTATCTGGCTACCGGCATAATACCTACTTTGCTTATAAATTTCACTATGACGATGTTGAGGCACTATTTCGTTAAATTAATTGTAATGTTTCGGCTCACGATTAACGGCCTCATCCCTATTTCTGCCACATCATGTCGTTTTTGTAAACATACAACACGACGGCTTTAAAATCATTACACAAGCTGTTAATCTGTATGCCGTTCTACAAACACATTGTACAGACACATTTCATAATCCATCCAGCCTTTCTGCATTCTGATTAAGTATGTTTGCATTTCATTTTCGTCTCTTTTCCAAACGATTTAACTGATCGGGGAGAAAGTCCTCCACCATTATGCTAATCATTGTTTTCTTCTGTTGATTTCCACGCCCGGATAACAGATTGTGCAAAGCAACAGCAGCAGACGCAGAATCGGCCAGCTTGCTTCCGATGCCGCAGACACTTAGAACACTCAGAAGTGCATTATGATGATCAAAGATCAGGTGAGACCATCACTTATATTACCAGCCCGGCAATACATTAGTTAATGCTTTTTTATTCTTTGTGGACTGCAATGAAGACTATAAGCAATATAAAATACTGTAAGACAACAGCAGATAAAAAGCAAAGCAAAACATAGAAACCACTTACAGTAGATACGGTACGTAACTAAAACAGTCATGGCTTAATAGATGCAATAAATCAGGAACACTTAAAATAAGAAAGACACTTTTCTACCCTCCAATTACACAATAATTTCCTGGGGTAATGGATTGTAATACAGAAGAATGTTAATGGTTTAAATCCCATTACAACTAAACTGCAGAAGGTTGACCCTAAAGCACTTACTTAATTGTTAATTTATTTAACTCTACACTTTGCAATACTGCATGACATTCTAGATTTGATCAAACAACTAGTTACTAAATAGTAAATGTAAGAGATCACTAATAGTAGATTAAAAACACATTATTTACTTGTGTTTAATTAATCCCTGTAGATATAGGTGTGAGGTGCGGCACGGTGGCTTAGCACGTTCGCCTCTCAGCACTAGGGATTCCCGGCTTGAATCCCAATCTGGGTGGAGTTTCCATGTTCTCCCCGTGTCTGTGTAGGTTTCCTCTGGGTTCTACAGTTTCCTCCCACAGTCCAAAAACATGGATCAAGTCAATTGAGTTCTCCAAATTGCCCCATATAAAGTGTGTTTGTGTGTGTCTATGTGAGTGTGCCCAGCGATAGATTGGCACCCTGTCCTGGGTGTATCTGCCCAGCGCCCGAAACGTTCTCCCCTGGATGGGCATGGGACCCCCCCTCCCCGACCCTAATATAGGACAAAGTGGAAGATAATGGATGGATGGATATTGGTGTGAAGTTCAGGTTTATCTTTGTTGAGTTGGAGATGTGGCATAGTCACAGCCAGCATTCACCTCTTGATCAGATCATTAGTATAGAGCATGGTGCTGAAATGCTGCTGATTCAGGGAGTCCTTTTGACTATGGAATCTGTGTAATCTGCAGTTATTGACTCTAAATTATGCTGCTATAAACAGTAGTGCTGGATCCACACACTGCACTGTGTTCATTTCTGTCTGCTACTCGATTACAGGGTCTAAACTTCTCTTAGTCCTTTTCTTATCTGCTCTATTTTGAGGTGACACCAGCTCCTTATCCACAACCCCACCAGAGAACTGCAGCGGCAACCTTAGAGGACTTAATCCCCACTGAGGAAAAGCAACACCTTGGGAAAGAACCTAGTTCAACGATGGGCAGACAAACACTTATTTACATATTGGCACCAATAGGCAACTTAGTATTATTGCTAAGAACGTCGGACAACATAATGAGCACATGTGAACAGACATAGAAAGAACATGCAACCCACATAAAATAACCTTGTGGACCTTATTGAAAAATCCATCCATCTATTATCTTCCGCTTTATCTTCTATTAGGTTCATGAGGAGGTTCCCCATGGCCATTCAGGGAAGAACGTCTCAGGCGATGGGCAGATACACCCAGGACAGGGTGCTGTCCTATCGCTGGGCACACACTCACTCACACAAAGACCCTCTATATGGGGCAATTTGGAGAATTCAATTGACTTGATCCATTTTTTTAGACTGTGGGAGGAAACCGGAGAACCCGGAGGAAACCCGGGACACGGGGAGAACATGGAAACTCCACCCAAATTGCGATTCGAACTGGGATACCCCAGCGGTGAGAGGAGAACATGCTAACCACTAAGCCACCGTGCCGCCCCTTACTGGAAAATGATACATATAATAATATATAATATATTTATCAAATGTTAATTTCTTTAAAAATTTGTATTTACACTGAAACCAATGAACAAAGCCAAACAACATAAAAACATGTATTCTTTTAATGTCATTAGTCACTACACTAATTTCTAAACTAATTTCTAAACTAATTTCAGTGTTAAGATTGTAACATATAACTAATTGTAGCTCTGCGTTACCTGTTTTTTGCTTGGATTAAAGATTGGGTAAGGCAGACAGCTTGTGTGAGGGAGTTACAGTTAGGTAATCATTTCCATGTCTAGTGTGGGCTGTTACCTGTGCCTGCGCCTCCATCCGCGCGTACTGCAGCAGCATGGGCTCTCCGTGCTTCTGTTGATATTCTCTCTGACAGCGCTCAGCCAGTGCAGGTTCATTAGGCAGGAAGCTGCTGGCCCAGACCTAACGAATGACAGCAGGAATATCACACGGAGCCAGCGTGGTTAGCCTGACTAATACATCACATTTACCAAACAGACAGGATCTTGAATGCAGCTTGGAAGGAAAAATGTAATCTGCGGCTTCCCACAATAACAAGTAATGATATGTCTACTTCACTTTTCAGTAATAAAAAATATGTACAACCGAAGCTAGAACTTTTATTCCCATAATAAAAGAAGAGGGGGAAAAAAAACACACACACACTGCAGAGGCTATAGTTAGTATAGTGAACGACCATTAGAGTGTACAAACACTCAGACAGCTAGCTTCCCTGTCCATTGTCAGGCTCAGAGTGGAGATTTATACAAAAGTAATGGATACTGACTTGGCCATTTTCTGTGGAGCCAGACATGATCTTATGCTTATAACTAGAATATTCTTAGTATTTTCGAAAGATGGTAGTAAATGCTAGTAAAAAAGTGTGCCCTGTTCATAGGCCTTTTCTCAATAGCACTGGACTTACAAAGGAAATAAGAAGTTCAAGTTTACACCCACTCTTTCCCTTTTCTATTTTTCTTTCACTTGGGTCTTCACATCATTATTTTTTTTTTTAGATTGGATATCCACTATGTAAGTTTTGTAATATATGTAAGTTTTACACTAAAGGCCCTTTCTGATGCAACAATCCATATTTGTCCTGGCTTGGTCTAAGTGTGTGCACCAATAAGTAGACCCCCAATGGCTAGGTAAGATCCACCCTACAAAAAACAAACACCTGTCCCAGCAATACATTGGTGCCCTGTCCTGAGTGTATCTGCCCAGCGCCCGTAACGTCACACAACCCTTGAATAGGATTAAGCAGAGGAAAAGTAAATGGATTGAGAACAAGCACCTATGTGCAATAAGACCATCCAGTCAGTTAATCAGTGATGGTGGGAAAAAAAAACAGTTGATAAGGAAGGAGGATATAGTCACTGAAATGTATATTTTTTATAATAGCAGTGGATAAAAAAAGTAGTGATTGGAATTTGGCATGAATAGAAAATCAATGGCTCCAACCTGCCTTGTGTTCACAATTCTAGCTCCTGGGTGCGTAATGGTGTGGGTGTAATGGGTTTTCTTGGCAGCGAAGGAGCATTTTTAGAATGTCATTGCCTATCTAAGTATTGTTTTTGATCGTGTGCATGGGTTTATTCCTCTCCAGAATGATAATGTGCCTTGGCATTAAGCATGAGACGTCTCTGGCTTCACAATCGTGACAATGGGTTTCGATTCCACCAGATGTGCATCAATAGAGAAATGTGGTAAGATGGACACACACATACCACTTCTATCAATTTAGTATTATTTAATTCAAGTAGTTTCAATTCAAACATGCTTTTGAACTGCTAGATAAAGATTGAGCTCCCATTGGAATCTAGGACTATCTTTGATGCATTATCACTATGCATGGCACGAATATATTACAAGATTGGTAGTTTTGGTCATTAAATCTGATTGGCTGAACCGTTTGCTCAGCTGACATTACTGACAACAACACACACCTCCACTTCACATTCGTACCAATGCGTGATTAAACAATACAACGGAATTCTGTAATTTTACCACTAGATGGCAGTATTTGATTGTTAGAGAAACCGGAAACCTGTTAATCAGCGATCAATGTTCACTTTAAAAACACGATTAAAAACGACGTCGTGGAACATCAGATTGATAATTATGCTTTTAATAAATGCATTTATAGAATCAAACCTTGGTTTTTATTATATTTTTGTAACTGTTTTATAAAAGTAATAAGGCAGTCGAGGCTGTTATACCTCTTTTCCGCTATTTATTCACAATAACGCATAACCTCGAGTGCTTTATTGTATGTTGATTGAAACAATAACCTATAGGTACTTTATATTTTTCTTGTGTTTTTTACGTTTTACTCTTACATGTCATAAAGAAGCAAATTATCTTATTCAGTGGAAACGTCTGAGTCTTCAACATTTTACCCAGAACAGGGGCAGGCTGAAAATAAATGCAGAATTTAAAAAAAGAATGGGTTAAAAAACATAATAAAAAAAAAAAAAAAAAAAAAAAAAAAAAAAAGATTATAGCACGCATGATGTAACTATATCAAAGCAAAAGTAAAATCATGGTTTAATTTTTCAAACATGCTAATTGCAGGGAAACTGTTGTGCAAGAGAGAGTTCACAGGCTTTGTAAAATGCATCCCTCTATTCTTTTAAATTCTTAACACAAGCGAGCTACAGGTTTAGAAATGAAATATTTAAGACAAAACAAACTATTCGCTGCAGGAGGCCTTTGAAGGACTGTAAGCCAGATACCATACGTACAATCTTAGAGTAAACAGTGAGGCTGATGAAATAATTTGTGAGCAAACAACTGTTTGCCATCAGGAACAATAACTGATTTTGTTCTGACTAAGTTTAACTGAACGATTGTACTGATATGCAGTTTCAACAACAGCAATCAGCTTTACAGCTCATTAGTCAGGAAACTTGGTTGTATATGTATTCGAGTGCCCTAAAAAACTGAAGTTGAACCTGCATGAGGCAACTGCAGCCTTTAATCCTGAACATTACAGCATCAGCACACAGTGTACATGATCAAAAGCATTTAGACGACCTTACTAACTACTCAACCTAAAACTTTTATCAGTTCCAGTGAAGGATGTTGTTAATGCCTCAGCATACAAAAACATTATATGCGTCCAGTTCAGTTTGGGGTAAGCTCTAGGTGTGATTTTGAGTTTAGTAGACCTGACCTTAACCTTTCTAAATGAGAAACGAATTGACTGAATGGATACAACTAAGATTTTCCAAAATAGTTTAAGATTTTATAAATAGTTAAGATTTTCCAAAATAGTTTAACATGCAAAAGTTTAATTAATAAATCAGGATTCAGAAAACGCATATCGTCCATAGCAACTGTCCATGATGTGACAATAACAGACCACTGAATGCCTCGATTGACCAATTAGAATCTAGTATTCCACAAAGCAATGTAATAAAGGTAAATGAGATTGGTATGGATTTATCCAACGGATTTGGAATAAGATGTGCAAATCAGATTGAATGCATGATGAACCTCATTGAAAAGTTCTATACTGACAGTGGAATTATAGACTTTAATAACTAAATCTGACATGTCTTGCTTAAATTACATTTGAGGGAGTCAATCATGAGATTGCTGTCTATTTAAATTATGATTGCCTTCACTTACCTGGCAAGCAGTGGGTTTAAATACTTTAGCTACAGTATCCTACTCATTATCTCATTGCTGTTGTTTCAAATGATGATTAGCACTTTAAATGACTGCCTTATGTTAAGGCTCTGCATGCATTTGAGGCAGAATTGATCTGAATAGTATAATGATTGCAGTTTAATAAGTGGCATGGTGAAACGGATCCATATTTATAAGAATGCACCGTTTCGGTCTATGCTCTTGAATTTTAACTGTGAGGCCAAATTAATATTGATATGGCTGAATTCTCCATTACCACATTAATCAGACACACAGATGAAATAAAAAGGCGTCACAGCATGCAGTAAGTTCCATAATTAAGAAAAGTTGAAGGGGGGGGGGGACTACAATAAACTGCAGACAATTTTAAACCCGTACCTTACATTTACAAAAATCTAATTAAAAACAAATTAAAAACAAATTTACAAGTAAGTAACATATACAAATACATTAATTTACACACACTTGACTGCTAGCCTTTATTACCATCACTTTTACTTATTTGACAGGTTTAAGGTAACATCAGTTATACCTTAAACAGTTCAGGTCTCAGCCTCAGCTCTAACCTTTGTTAAACATACATTGTTCTACACAATGCAGAATGGTGGCTTAGTGGTTAGCACATTTGCAACTCAGCTCTAGGGATTCCTGGTTCGAATCCCAATCTGGGTGGAGTTTCCATGTTCTCCCCGTGTCTGCTTGGGTTTCCTCTGGGTTTTCCGGTTTCCTCTCAAAGTCCAAAAACATGGGTCAAGGTCAGCTGAATTCTCCGAATTGCCCCATATAGAGTGTGTTTGTGTGTGTCTATGTGAGTGAGTGTGTGCCCAGCGATAGATTGGCGCCCTGTCCTGGGTATATCTGCCCAGCACCCGAAAAGTTCTCCACTGGATGTCCTGCGTGTATCTGCCCAGCACCCGAAAGGTTCTCCCCCCTCCGCGACCCTAGTAGAGGATAAAGCAGAACATAATGGATGGATGTTCTACACAGACTTAATAGGGTTTAAGAATTTTTATTTTAGATCTAGAATGGAATTTATAGAATATAAAACTTGAGATCAAACAACGGCAAGCAATAACAAGCATGTTTGATTCTTTGTGGTTGATTTTTGGTAAAGCAATAATATAATTTTGCAGTAAATTGTCAACACTCTCTGTTTAACTTTTGCCAAAAGTCGTTTGCCATACAACAAAATTTAACATGGATACTTTTGCTTTAACTTCATCTTTTAATCTTTATCAACTACGCACCCCACTGCTTGATTTAGAGCACGTCGGGGTCTTTGCTATCGTGAAAACGTGATTCATAGGTGTGTTTTGGGAGTTACATGCAATAAACCAATCAGTGCCTCACTTGCAATTCCTTTTAAAGTGTGTGGTGTGGTCTGATTTTGGTGGATTTGTATGTTTACTGCGCATTATGATCAATTATGTGCAAATTAACGGTTAAATTGTTTACAGGAAATGTCATCACAAGCCCGGGCAAAGCGGCTAGTTACTTGTAAAATTAATATACACCCTCTGGAAACTATACATGTTAAAGGACCCAGTGTTTTGCCCGTTACTGAAAATTATTTTATAGGACTTTGGCTTTGATGCTTTGGTTCGTACATTTAAAATGTGTGCTACATAGTGTTATAGACATTTAAAAATCGTGTACATCAGTTACAATGATAATTTGGTATCAGAAATCATTTTTTTGTTATTTATTTATTTTTAAAAAGCTATGGATCAGGGGAGCACTGAGACAAAAACATTAAGATATCAAAGGAGATGTATAACACAAGCAACCAAAAGAAGACACAAAGCAAAACAAGGCATCTTAAATGAAGTTAAAACGCATGGCTGACACTGAATTGCAAATGACAAACGGAATGCATTAAAGCAGTGAAGCTGAAATATTATTAATGCATCTTCTACAGCTTCATTTGTGTCATATCTTGAAAATTTAGCCAGAGAGAAGAAAAATAAAAGAGAGAAAAGCTAAATTGTCACACACTCGATGGAATTTTAAAGCAGGAACGTCTCCAAAAGCACATTATTTCTACATTTTCTTCCAAACACTAAAAACTTGCATGATATATGAAGGTACAGACCCCAAGACCCTTTTAAAAATCCAAATACATTTGTCATTTAAGTTAAAAAAAATGTATGCTATCAAGATGGTCATCAAGCAACTTGAAAACTGAAGCGAGCCAGATGACTAATCTGTTGTTGTTAAAGCAACTGTTGCGTTATCTTGTGAGCATTTGGGATTCTCTCATTTAAGATGACGTTTGGGCCTTAATAAAACTTAATTATACTTTGCCGGACTGGTCTCACTTTACAGACTTTAAAACAGTCTGCCCAGTTTCCTTTAGCATCACATTTGTAATGAAGAATGCTTGTAAACATTGTTGTGTAATCTCATTTCAACTAAAGTGAGCCAACTCTTCAAAGATGTCTATCAGTGCTCACAACGAGGCATCCACTACAGGGATGTAAGCACCATAATAAACTGACCATCTGTTTTTCCAAGAGTTTAGATCAACAAGACAAGAGTAAAAAGTTCTCAATAGAAAGCGATATATTCCAACTTGTTCTGAATATAAAGCTATGTGGATTATGTTAAAAAAATGTAGGACCATTTCAGAAAATTATTAACATTACATAGAAAATATGTGATACAAGTCATCATTTTTAAGCTTTTTAAATCATAGTTCAATGAGATAAAGAGATTCAAAACTACTCACACCAGATCCTAGTCACCATGTTGGATTTGGCTATTAAGAAAATTAGATTTGTGCAGGTCTATTAAATAGAATAGTCTAGAAGTAAATATATGGCAGTCAGTGTGTTGAAAGTGATTAAGTCACGGTTATGATAAGAATGATTTGGCATTTGCAGTCATTCAGGCATTAAAACCCTGTTGTGTTCCAGACGTAAATTGTTTTTAGCATTTTTCTGTCATGTGACAATCCTGAAGCTTGACATTCTAAGAGGCATGTTAGAAAGTTTAATAGCTGAGTACTAGTTGTGTGTAACAGAGACAGCTAAAACAGTTTTAGCTACAGCAATGTACAGTATATTGTCACCAACCTGGATTCTTAGCTCAGTGGTTAGGGTGTTGGACTATTAATCAGAAGGTTAAGGGTTCAAATCCCAGAAGTTAACAGTGTAGCTCCTTGAGCAAGGCTATTAACCCTCATTGCTCCAGGGATGCTGTATGACCAACCCTGTGCTCTGACGCCAACCAAGTTGGGATACTATAAGTCACCTTGGATAAAAGTGTCTGGTAAATGACCAAATGTAATGTAACTGCTAAGTGAATATAATGTTTAATATACCATTATCATCCAATACAATATCAATCACAAATTTTAATTTATAGGGAGTTCCTATCGGATTTTTAAAATCCATTATGCCTGCTGAAAATTTTTAAAAACATCTGTATGATAAATCCTTTAATATTGTATTCCTAATGTACCAATTCAGATTATGATAAACGACTGAAGCTCTGAAATAACCTACATCAAAAAGAGATAAGAAATTAAAACCCTGTACAAATACCATGTAGATGTGACTAAGGGTTTGACAGAATGCAGATCGGGTTTCTACAATATCTGATCAGTGCAACAGACTTTTTGAGGTTATTTTTTTATTTGAGTTTGTGTAGATGCTAATCTCCAGCCCTCAGCTCTGGAATACGTGCAGTTACAGTGGGAACCACTTAAGAAGCCCTGTCAGTAACATCTACAGCCTAAACCCTTACTGAGCATATGTAAGATATTAAAGCCTTGTGAAACTTTGGTCGACATTTCACCACTGAGCTATAGCTATGCCTGCATGATTCTGATGTCACCATGTGGAAGCTACTCTTTGTACCTCATTGCACATTACCTCAAAATCGCAAATGACTTTTAGTGAAAACGAACCTGAAATCCTTCAGCATCTCATCTGGTAGCTTCTCATATAAAGTACTACACAGCCAAGCCACAGAGAAAAACCAAATGGAAGATCAGAGCCAAAAACATTGCAGTTTATCAATGCTGTAAACTCTTTGAAACAGTAAAAGTAGCCTGAAATCCTGTCATCGGAGTTAAAATGGTGAAGACAGCCAACTGGTAAAAGCATAATAAAATACTCAATTTATTTTTCTGGAAAACATCAAGCAGTGATTTTTCTTCAGTGTAATTCATTTACCCATCAAATTTTTATGCACCAATAACAAGCAAATCTCTATGAGGCAACTGTATGAGATGTAACACTTAAAAAAATTATAATACTAAAAATACATCTGCATCTGAGGCGCTCTTTGTTTGTCCATGTTTATTCTGCTTTTTGAGGCTGCAAGCCAAAATGTCTGCATTCTGAAGAATTCCTAAAGATGACGGATTATGGAAAGAAAACGACTCATTACTA
This sequence comes from Corydoras sp. C115, assembly GCA_019802505.1. Lineage (NCBI taxonomy): Eukaryota > Metazoa > Chordata > Actinopteri > Siluriformes > Callichthyidae > Corydoras > Corydoras sp. C115. The sequence goes on from JAFMOC010000030.1 coordinate 1,733,578, forward strand.
GAGGGTCATGTCACAAATCACCTCCTTTTTTTTGTCTGCATGATTTTTATAGGCCCACTCAGCAGTGGCCAATGAATACATTAAAAGCAGATGAGCTTCAGAGGGATTTGCTTGGTCTCAAGCTGAGACGTTCCAGAGCATAAATTATGTTTGGACAGATAAAAACTACTTTTGGGCTATTGTTTCAGGAGACTTGAGGAGCGTTGCGATGGTCAGCCAACAAGTTTAAAATGAATCGAGTCTGAGATGTGAGAAGGACACAGGTCATTATGGATTTGTATAAGATGATGGGCAAGTTAAAAAACAGCATTGCAGTATTTAACCAAACTGACGGACTGAGTGACTAGAAAACCAACTGTTTAACTTGTACATTGAACACAATTAACAGGGTGGATTTAATTTGTTGAATGAAGCATATAGGTTGGTCGGCACGGTGGCTTAGTGGTTAGCATGTTCTCCTCTCAGCACTGGGGATCCAGATTCAAATCGCAATTTTGGTGGAGTTTACATGTTTTTCCCAAGAAGTTTGAGTTTCCTCCGGGTTCTCCAATTTTGTCCCACAGTCCAAAAAATATGGATTTAAGGTTAATTGGCTGCTTTAAATTGCCTCTATATAGTCTGTGTGTGTGTGTGTGTGTGTGTGTGTGTGTGTGTGTGTGTGTGTGTGAGTGAGTGAGTGAGTGAGTGAGTGAGTGTGCGAGTTCTCCCCAGATGGGCATGGAGAACCCCCCCCCATTCCCCTAATAGAGGATTAAGCAGATTATAACAAAAGAATTAATAAACCTATAAATTCATTGACACGTCAGTTGGGCTGAATTTACTTTAAAAGTTCTGAAAGACACTGTAGTTACTATTTCCAATATGTCTTTGTTACTTAACTGTTTAAAATGTAGAGTATACATGTTAATACCCTGAAATCTTTTAAAAGATAGACACAAAGTGTCTTAATAATTCATAATCAGTGACAGTTCCCTTGAGGCTAAGCAAGGTTCGAACAGGTTGCCATTGAAAAAAAACAGCCGCGTGTGCTAATGCATTGAACATGATGTGCATAAACAAAGTAAAAACAATGCCCCCATTTCAATTAAGTCTCTGAATAAATTAAATGCAAGCCTTTGTGCCAAAAACTTTGCAGTTACAATCTTTGTTATCTCAGTCCATTTTTTAAAGCTAATCTTGTCCAGGCAGAGGCAAAGCTGCCTGTGAGATTGAGAGGCAAGACGAGGCAGTGGCGCCATGACCGGCTTTTCTGTATTCCAGCCACTGATTTGAATGTCAGCAGTGATAAAGGAGGCATCTAGAGTAAATGTGGGGGAAGATGAGTCAAAAAAAAAAAAGGGGGGGGGGGGTAAGCCAACACTAATCGCAGACTCTTCTTTTGCCTCTACTAAGCTCTGGAGAACATGTTAGGTTTGAAACCTGAAAACAGCATTCCATCAGACTCTGCGTCCTTTAAAAATACGCAAAACTATGAATGATAGGAACTGTGCGTGTCCTGCCACTATGTGAAGCCCAGCATTAATGTTGTCAGAGAAATGCAAACTGTGACACCTCCCCCCCTATACCTGCAGGCAAGGTCTGAAACACAGGCTCGTACAAGTATTAATATTTTCCCTGCTGACGGGTGGCTTGCATGATTGACATTTTCCCCTTGCCACACGCATCATTCTATTTACTTCTTGCCTACTTCAGAGCACACACACCATGCTGCAGATTGACTTTCCATCTAGAAAGCTATCAGTGGAAGTTTGCCGAGAGAATGTCAATCACATGTGGGTCCTTGCCAGTGCCCCCTTTCTTTTTAAATGTTCAGACATAACCTCATACATTTATGCAGAACGGACCTAAAAGTCATCTGACTAAGGCAATAGAAAATATTGCTATGAATTTATTCAGCATCTGCAATAAATTAATGTTGTACCTTATTGAAAGAGAGTGCAGCAGAACATACAAGCTTTTAAAATAAGGCACCGGTGATCTGAACTAAAAACATGGGCAGTAAATCAGTGGTATGTGTTCATTAAAACCCTAAACATTATAGAAATAAAAATAGCAATCAGCATTAACAGTTTAAATTGAAATGATTCTGTCCATGTTATGACAAATTTGCATTTTACCTATAAGATTTGGCAACTACTTCTTAATGAATAATATTCTCTCCTGCTCATGACTCAACTTGACAAAAACAAGCCACTTGTGGCCTGATGCTTATATTCTGTATTTTAGAATAATTTTGTGTTTTTCGTCAAAAAAAAACAGAAAAAAAAATATTACAATTTTGACGTTAATTACATTGAGTATTTTTGGTGACAAGGAACAAATAAATTAATTATTTAAAAAATTTGTTATTACTTGATGTGCTGAATGTGTAATTAAGAAATATGTATATATGCATGCACCCCCACATGTAGTTCAGTGGTTATGTTGATGGGCAAGCAATCTGAAAGTTCACCAAAGCGGTCAATGTGGGCCCTTAAGCAAGGTCCTTAACCCTCATTGCTCCAGAGGTGCTGGATGGTGAACCCTGTGTGCTGAGCCCAACCATCAAGTTGACACACCTGTAAGTAACTGTGGATAAAAGCAGCTGCTAAATGATGTAATGTAATATAATGTGCCTGTATATATTACTGACTGATGGTACTTCTTTTCTACTTCACTCTGATTGGTTCTTGTGCAAAATAAAATAGTAAAAAATGTTATGACTTATTTGCAACAATTGGGGGTAAGTGGAAAATTGGGTGAATAAATGTTTGCTTTAACATTCCTTCGAGATGTTAGTTGAGAGTTATAAGGGACATTTTCATGTTAACACTCTTGCAGTCTAGACAGCCTTACATCCTATATCCCTGTTTAAGATGAGATATGTGGACAACTAAACAGATGAGCCCACATGGGCCAAAGCAGACAGATTCTATGTTTCTGCACTTTTATGTTTTCTCTATGTTCTGACCTGTAAGCCAGTCCCTCTGCATATTGGGTGGAAATGAGCCTCTTCTCTCAACTCTCCATAGTGTCTACATTGTCTGGATAGCACTTCAAAAGCATAGTTCTCACCAGCAAATATCTGCACATGGACATTTTGGAATTAGGCCTAATGCATTTTTAAGTGATTTCAGCAGTTTGCCTGGCTGCATTTTGTATTCACAAAGTACATTTCATGGTGAGAATTTCCATCCCATAGTTTCCCAACCAGAGGAAAAAACAACACGCTGAATGGGTAGACTACCAAATTTTTCCAGTCTGTCCATGCTGGCATGTTAATACTGAAGCATTTTATGAAGTTGCTCAATTCTAATATATCTGATTCCAGCAACAATATCACACCGTTTAGCAAAGCTGAATTTAAGCATCACTAAAGCAAGAGCACCATTTGCCTTTTAAAGCATATCCCATTAAACGGAAACCATTGCATAACATAAATCACTACTCATATGTCATGTGTGATCTAAATGCTATATGATTAGTAATCTTTGCCCAACACACGGATGAATAAAGAAAACTGTGGCCACTTTACAGAACTAACTTTGCCCAACACACAGATTAATAAAGAAAACTGTGGCCACTTTACAAAACTAACTTAACATTTTTGCTGACTATCTTAAGAATTTCTCTCACTAGTGTTTTGAATTCATACACTGATAATTACCCGCAAAGCTTTCCTAAATCTGTGTGTCCAATTAGGGAACTTTCAGACTGACTAGGTTCATTAAACTAAAGTTGACAAACAGTAAACTTTAGTAAAAAACATAAGCTTCCTATGCAAAGGTTCCGTTATAGAGAATTACAAGGTTTTTATTGGTCTATGTCTTCAAATGTGTGAAAAAAAAAAAAAAACCTTTACATACACAATACTGCCAAAAACATTCTAAAACCAAACCCTACAGTTCCATTGTTCCATTCAGAACAATATTTTTAGGGCTTATTTGTACGTTACTACATATACTCGTATTTGTTTTTATTTGTTTATAAAACAGTAAACAAATCAGTATGGTTTCATCTGATGTTGCCACAAATTGAATGCATTTTTTTTTCCTTTCCTTTTTTACTACAAAATGTATAGATTCCTATAATTAGATCAGGAGAAGCCACATAAATTAAAGAAGTAAAAACATTGTACGTAAATGTTATACAGAATTATTTATGGATTAACGAATAGGAGCTGAGTGGCCCTTTCAATTCTGGGGTGATACCCTTGAGTAGCAAATTGACGTTTCCAGGACTGGTGTTCTGTCTTACAAATGTTCTATTAAGAAAAACTTCAACTTTTGCTTTAGTTAAATTAAGATAACGATTTTGACCATTGCAGAATATCAATGTTTTTCCTCATACATGCTTAAGTTTACTGTCCTACTCGATGAGCCATTTTCACTTCACAAGACATAGCCATAGATGTAGCAAAACAGGCACAAGCCACAATGGGACCACTAGGCTTCACAGGACGGCACATATGGTCATACATTGACATGTTTTTTTTAACATTAACCTGAAAAAGGAAAGCCAAAATATCACAACTTAATAAAATAAGTTTGTTAAATAGTTTATCATGTAATTATTTAAGTAACAAAAGTAAGAGCAGCTGACTCACCAGTGAGGCATTACCTAATCTGATAGAAAACATATGCTGGGTAGCTAAAAATGATCACTTACTTATGTATTAAGTTGCTGTCAATTGGTTATGGAGCTTTCATTAATGTCTATATTCAGAAGTCCATAAAACACAAACAGGTGTATCACTCCCGAATTCATTTAAAGTTGCACCTTGTAATAACTTCCCAGTGAGGGTAAAATAATACTGCATCCATCTTTTCTCTGACTCACATTTTATAGAGAATGAAGTCACTCAGTTTTCTGTTGTTTATAACACTACACTTAAAAGACAGATTTACACAGCATGTCTGGCAAGCTTTCTAATAAATAGACTTCACCGACCACTATGAGATTGTCTTCCATGTACCTGCCGAAGAGCCAAAAATACAATGCATATTTTAAACATAACATATTATACCCATTTCCTAAAAAATTAAATAGAGCTTTGTGGGGGTCACAATGAAATACCTTTGATATGTTCTGATCAGAATACCAAAACACTTTTGTATTTTAGCATCATTTTATAGACTTTTGTTTTAACTTGGCAATTTAATATACTAGGCCACCGCTTGTATAATTAGGTGCTGACGTCATGCAACATTGGCAAAGTAAAATAAATAACACAAACTTACTAACTAGGCCAAGCTTGAGCAACAGCTTTGTAAAATATACATGTAACCCATGTTAACAGATGATATTCATTTTTAAGAATACATGAAGCTAAATATCGAAACACAAATTTTGTTTAAAACACAAACTTTAATCTAATATGCAGTTTTACCTACAAAGGTGTCTAAACACAAAAGTGTGCACATGCACAGTTTTACTATAGCTGAAGCAACTCCATATAAATTAATAACTAACCATTTGAAGTTGATATGATTCCATTATGGATGTAAGGATCACTACCAACATTACCACTAAAAAATAAAAATGAATGATGATTAATAATGAAGAAAGCTGATTTATGTTCAGCTAAACTAAGCTAAACTATATGGACAAACGTTTGTGGACACCTCCTTGATCACTGATTTAAAGTGATTCATTCAGACCCATTGGCATAAGTGTATCTAACCCTGTGGGGTCAATTTGGGAATAATCTTTTACATTTAACCATGACTATGCACTAGTACAAAAATCAAGGTTTATGGTTATATGAGTTTACATTTACATTTGGTCATTTAGCAGACTCTTTTATCCAAAGCGACTTACAAAGCCGACTTACAAAGCAAGCACAGGGTTGATACAGCCCCCCTGGAGCAATGTGGGTTAAGGGCCTTGCTTAAGGAGCCACATTGGTAACTTTGTGGACCTGGGATTTGAACCCACAACCTTAGGATTGACAGCCCAATACCCAAACCACTGAGCTACCACCCATACCACCCAGCTCAATGTGAAGCAACTTAACTTGCCCTTACAGAGCTCTGACTTCAATCTCAATAAACACCTTTGGAATGAGCTAAAATGAAAATTGCGAGCCAAGACTTTCATTTTTTTTTAACATGGGTATCTGTCCTCAGAATTGCATTTCTTATTGAACAGGTAAAGACTCACACACTCCAGATCCCTTAGAATTTCTAGGATTTCTACAAACGGTGCAAATCTCCTGCATGTGTAATGTGAGAGTACACACTATAACGTACAGAGAGTTTTAAGATTGTTGAGTATGATTGTATCTTAATAAGACAAACTTACTTATAATACAATATTTTGCATTTAAAATGTTATTTGTTGCAATGCAGGTAATGGATACAGATCTTTGTTTCTCCTAAAAGCTTAATTCACAGATATTTACAGTTGCTTTATTGTCCGCAAAACAATTTAAAAGCAATGTTTCTTAAAGACGTTTATTTGAAAATAAATATATTTATCTAATGTATTGTTATATGTATTAGATACTTTAATTTGTAAATATTATGAATGAAAAACAATTTAGTACATTTTTATCAAGGTTGGCTATTTTCTGTGAAGGGAAGTTGATTCAAAAGGACAAGCAAAATGAAGTTGACAAAGTTAAATGATTTTAATTAAAACATCTCAAGTAGCAAATAAGCACAGGTCAAGACTAAGATTACATTATAGTATGACACGATGCTAATGGATAATCAAATACATATGTGGGTGGGAAAACTGACACCTGGCATAATTTTTAATTCATATGTTTATATAACTTGTGTTTACATAGTTGTATTCCAGTATTGGCTCAAGGCACAATGCAGATAGTGTAGACAGATCCATTACTTCAATGTGTTTTCACTAACATTTCTCACCACTGTTTTGCCAGGCAGGTGTCAAAGGCAACGGGAGCTTCGGGGAATATATGATCTCATACCCAATTTAAGCACAAAAAGTAAAACAATTTTGCAAATGCATGACTATACTATTAGAAAACCCACAGGACAAATTCATTAAACGAAATTAATGTTTAGAGTCAGAGACATGGTCAAAGAAGTAAAGGCCAGAAGGAGCTGGGGGAAAAATGGACAGGAATAATCAGCACAGGCATCCTGCTCACCCAGGCTTCCCCGCTTTCATTTGTTCTCCATTTCCTAATGTTTCACTTATTTCTGGTGTTGAAGGCAGTCTATACTGTCAATCTCCGAAAGCACTCACATTGCCCTCAAACTACAGTCAATCATAGCAAGCACAAAAAGGGCAAAAGGTGGCAGAGTCAGCAACCTCCAATGATGCACAGAGAGCGGAGATACACCCCGGTGCTATCTATCTGTGCAGAAAGCACACACAGGGAGAAAGATCGGTCTACTATATTTAGCTCAGCCCATTGGTAGGATCGGCAGGAGCCAGCAGGATACTGCTGTCAGGCTTACCCTGAGCTCGATGCAATCTGGTCTCTGTCACATAGACTCAAAGCCAGGCAGCCTGGGAGGCAGCTAGCTAAGGTTGTTGGGGCAAGCTATTGAGATATCCTGATGTATAGATAAGCTGTTGCCAGGGAAACAGCATCTTGAAAAATGGAAAGCTATGGAGAATATAAAGGCCCAGGGCCACGAGCTTATTTTGGGATGAGCAACAGTGTCTACAGAGAACACGAAACCACTTTAATAAGCCCGTTTTCTTCGATCGGCGCTGTAATTACAAATATCCCACAAGTCACAGTTAATACAGCCCTATGCTGTGTTTACAGCACAAGTCGGGTATTAAAAATATATTTTAAAGCAGCTTTGCAACGTTAAATACATTTAAATGAAATACAGTTTTTAACAAATACGAATGTATTTCTGGCCTATGACAGAAAATTAAGCCAGAGGTTTCTGAATAGTTCAGTATTCTTCTGACAAAAAAAACACATTTAAGAGGTAAGTAAATAATGCAATTAGTGCATTGCCTTGTTGAATGCTCACTTCTGATTGGTCAGTTACAGCATTAAGTGCTCTGTTCATTTAATTAAGAGTTTGTTGTTATAGATAAGGAAGCAAGGAAGGACAGAAGAAAGAATTGAGAGAAGAAATAGAGGAAGAAATAGAGGCTCCTGAGGCCATTACATTACAGATTTTCAACTTTGAACTAGAGTTTCATGTTCTCCCCGTGTCCGCGTGGGTTTCCTCCGGGTTCTCCGATTTCCTCCCACAGTCCAAAAACACGGATCAAGTTAATTGAGTTCTCTAAATTGCACCATATAGAGTGTGTTTGAGTGTGTGAGTGTGTACCCAGCGATGGATTGGCGCCCTGTCCTGGGTGTATCTGCCCAGCGCCCGAGACGTTCTCCCCTGGATGGGCATGGGGAACCCCACCGCGACCCTAATAGAGGATAAAGCGGGAGATAATGAATGAATGAATGAACGAACTTTGAACTAAAGCACAGGCAGAATATTTAAATTTCTGAGATTTGAAACAAGAACCTTGTTGCAACTTACTTCCCCAGATAGCACATAGCTACCATTATATTACATTTAGATGGGAAAACGAATGTGTTAGGTGTTTCTGGTATGGCAACTTATTTTTTTGCCTCTAACTCAAGAACAAAGAGCCATGTGTCAGTTGGTTCTTCCTCCAAATAAAAACATGTTCTTGAGTTTGGATCGCCAACAAGGCACCAGGCCCACAAATCAAATGCCAATAGTTGACCATATATTATAAAAGCCAACATCTTGGGATAAAACAGAATGCAATTAAAAAATTCCACCTGATTACAGAACACTTTAGATTGGTGACATCTGTTGGTTAAAAACAATTTTGTTCAATAAAAGTGAAGAAAATAAACTGGAACTATAAACCTAAACCTTATATAGTGCTCTCCACAGAGAAGCTGTTTAATACAGAAACAAAAACAGGTGGCAGTCAAGCCCCCTCGCGGTAAGCCAGCTCACTTTAGGTCTTCTATTGCCTCCTAGAGGATTTCCCTCTGCTGTTTCTAACATTATAGTAAAATAGAAAATGTGATGTAAATGTTATATATTTCCATTATTTTATTTGTAATTTTTTATTTTAATTTACATTTCTTACAATGAACATCTTACAATCCATATATTATTTTTATTTCTTATAGTATGGTTAAAAAAAAAACAATATAAACACTGTTTATACTTGGACTGCCTATAGGGATGCATGGAGGCTCCTGACACCATTGCTGACTCTAGTTTAAATAATGGAATCAATTTGGTCACTATTGATGTCTGAAACATAATGTTTTCATGCACAGGAAGCCGAGCAGTAAAAATAAATAAATAACAGCATGCAGTGCACCCAAAGAAAAACGAGAGCGAAATTAAGATTAAAAGATCATTTCACACATGAGGTCTCAGTAGAGTTTTGACAGTCTGCAAACAGCATCAGATTTATCTATCCCTCATTCAAATGATTCTCTTACCCTATTTACTCCAATTCTGCTGAAATCTCAGCTGTAATTAAAGATATGTCAGGAAAAACAAGCGTTCCCATACTGTCTACAGTTTTTCATATCTGTATCACTCTTTAATTTGTGTCTTTGTGGGTATTTTAGGTGCTCAGGAACGTCACAGATGTCCTAACGCACTAATGAGACAACCTCAACCAGCTGGTAATTGATAGAAAACAGAAAAGTGGTTTCCTACCTGACAGTGAGGATGAGGGTTGGAGCAGCCCATCATGGCACCTTTATTTTCAAAAATCTAAAAGTGAACAGAAAAAAAAAAAAAAGATGCTGACAATAAAAGTATAAACTTATGTTGCAACATAAGGAGGAAAGGGGACAGAATTTTTTTTATTTTTAATACTGTTATTATACTGCTTTGAGACAAGGAATTATTGTAAAAAGTGCTGTATAAAAAAGAAAAAGAACTAAAGCACCTGAAGAATATTCAAATTTCTGAGATTTGAACCAAGAACCTTGTTGCAACTTAGCTACCATTATATTACATTTAGATGGGAAAACTAACGTGTTAGGTGTTTCTGGTATGGCAACTTATTTTTTTGCCTCTAACTCAAGAACAAAGAGCCATGTGTCAGTTGGTTCTTCCTGCAATTAGAACGTGGTCTTGAGTTTGGATCGCCCACAAGGCACCAGGCCCACAAATCAAATGCCAATAGTTGACCATATATTATAAAAACTTACATCTTGGGATAAAACAGAACGCAATTAAAAAATTCCACTTGATTACAGAACACTTTAGATTGGTGACATCTGTTGGTTAAAAACAATTTTGTTCAATAAAAGTGAAGAAAATGAACTGGAACTATAAACCTACACCTTCTATAACTTAAACTTGGATTTTGTTTACATGCAGGTGATTAGGGTGAAAAAAGGAGGACAGTCAGGACAGAATGAATAGAATAATGATTCACTGTGGCGACCCCTAAACAGCTAAAAAATGATTATCCATCCATCCATTATCCATTAGGACAGGATGCCAATCTATCGCTGGGCACACACTCACTCACACAAAAACACACTATATGGGGCAATTTGGAGGATTCAATTGACCTTGAGCCATGTTTTTGGACTGTGGGAAAAAAACAGAGAACCCGGAGGAAACCCACGCGGACACGGGGAGAACATGGAAACCCCACCCTGATTGGGATTTGAACCGAGAATCCCGAGCACTGAGAGGAAAACCTGCCACCCACTAAGCCACCGTGCCGAAAATGATTATTATTATCATAATTATTATTAAATTATTATCTATTATTAAATAAGCTTTATTTTAATTCATTTCCATCAAGTAAGAGGTAGTTTAGTTTGTTTATAGTATTATTTTTCGGGTATGACAGGCTTTAAACTGAGAAGCCCATGGTTATGGTTAAATTGATGAGTCTCCCAGGCCTCCCATGTAAGAAATGTGGACGGATTTAGGGAGGATCTGCCTCTTGTCTAGTCTGCTTGATAAAAATTGACTTGTCCAAAGTCCCTTATTAGAGGCTGTAGGGAATACATGCTTTGATGCCTTTAGCTGACAACAAGATAACCGCTGGACTTATCTAAAAGGATGCCAATATAAGCTAAACAAACAACACAAGAGATTTGGAGAGGTACCACAGCGAAAAAAGAGCATGATGACTCCTTATAGACCTCAAATGTTTGTTTTTTTTCTTTCACTTGAAAATGTATCCAGTCAGAAGTGAACTTTATTGGCTGGTTCGATGGACACTATGCAGATGAATACCTTTAACTGTCATGAAAGTTGCAAAAAAAAAAAAAAATTAAAAGAAGCTGAAGCATTACACAACTTTCTGTTTTCGGTTATGACTGAAGTGACCCAAACCTAACTGTAATCTGTGATCAAGATACTTTTACCTGGTTTATCCCAAAGCTGTAGAATACTGCCATTGTACAGTTATGATATTTCAACAAAATAACTAGTTACGTTATAAAACTATTGCACAATACTCATTCAATTGTTTTTGTTTTTTTTATTAGCCAGATTTTTTTGTTAATATTTCCATCCATTATTTTCCGCTTTATCCTCTATTAGGGTCGTGGGGGGGGGGTTCCCCATGCCCATCCAGGGGAGAATGTTTCGGGCGCTGGGCAGATACACCCAGGAGAGAGCCCCAATCTATTACTGGTCACACACTCACTCCCACAGACACACTCTATATGGGGCAATTTGGAGAATTCAGTTGACCTTGATCCATGTTTTTTGAACTGTGGGAGGAAACCGAAGAACCCGGAGGAAACCCACATGGACACAGGGAGAACATGAAACTCCACCCAGACTGGGATTTGAACCGGGAATCCCTAGTGCTGAGAGCGAACGTGCTAACCACTAAGCCACCGTGCCACCCCTTGTTAATATTTATTTATTAAATATAATTAGATCTGCTGACTGATCATAAATTATTTGAAATTACTTTCAAAGAGCTCTCCGTGAAAATAAGAGGAAATTATTCATAGGACAACCCTGGCCGAGTCTCTTACCTGCACCCAAGGATAGGTGGAACCCAGCTCTTCTATCAGTTCCGCCCACCTGTCAATCACCTTGCAGATCTCGGCAGGCTGCATTAACGGGAGTGTGATATCAGACCATGGATGGAAGCACATAACCTTACTGAACAAGAAGAAAAAATATGTGGACAATGAATGTTTCCTGTCTTTGATTAGCAAAAGACATAATCCAGCAATCCTTAACAACAACAAGAAAGTTAGAACAAGAACTTGTATGTGCTTAAGTGGTACAGTCCATGCAAACGTCTCATGGATTTCTCCCTGCCACTGCAACAGCAGATTTTACTAAGTGCCAGGGCTCCTCCTCCAGACATTTTCTACAGTTTCCAGCAGAACTTTAAAGGTGAACTGGTGAAAATTGAGTGATAGACACTGCATAGCTGCCAGGAGTGGCTCACTAACCCTAACTCTTGAATGGCAGATAAAAAGACATCCAAGAATTCAAATTAAAGCATGGAAGAAATTAGAGGCAAATATAAAATGTAAATTATAAAATGGAATGAGGACTGATGTATCCAGTGTACTGCCTCCACCAAAAATGTCATATCCGCTACCAGAAAAAACTGTGACCTTTATAAAACCATTAAAATCAACAGCCTATTCGATATAGTGAGGTATGCCTTCCTGGTCATTAGGAATTGGAAAATTTATCCTGTCATAAGAGACATTTGAAGTCAACCAAATATATTCATTTTTTAAATGCCACTGATAGGGCAAATTAATTCACTATATTCTTCATTTTTATTGGCCAACAGTCTGGAGTTTGAGGATATTGGTATGAAAAAGAAAAGCCTTCTTTGATGTTCCCTTTCAAGGAATTTATTTATTTGTGTTTTAACGCCATATTTAGCATTTGTATGCTATCCAATGGCAGGATATGGTACATATTCACAGTCTGTATACTTTTACTTTGTCCTTATATTCCAGTCACTCCTATATTTCCGATTTTATCTTTATAGTTGTGATATTTTAGCATCGTTCTTGAGTTGTCCCAAGTGAGAGCTTCCTCTATGGTTTAGTGATTAGCACGTTCTCCTCTCAGCACTAGGGATTCCCGGTTCGAATCCCCATCTGGGTGGAGTTTCCATGTTCTCCCCGTGTCCGTGTGGGTTTCCTCCGGGTTCTCCGGTTTCCTCCCACAGTTCAAAAACATGGTCAAGTCAATTGAGCTCTCCAAATTGCCCCATATAGAGTGTGTTTGTGTGAGTGAGCGTGTGCCCAGAGATAGGTTGGCGCCCTGTCCTGGGTGTGTCTGCCCGGCGCCCGAGACGTTCTCCCCTACATGGGGAACCCCACCGCGACCCTAATAGAGGATAAAGCGGAAGATAATGAATGAATGAATGATTTCTTGTCTCTTCTTGTTGTGTCGTGGGCAGTCTATTAGAATATGTTTCACAGTGATGGTGTTCGGCAGGTTGGACATATCGGTGGGGTTTCTCCCGTTTCAAGGAATAAATCAAAACAGTTGGTATAACAAAGTGACTATAACCGGAGAACATACTAAAAACATCACTGCTCTTCCTCTGTTGGATTTCAATAGATGCACACATTCATTATAAGTCTCTGACAAATGGCAGGATAATCACTATTGCACTGTCTGTAATGTCAAGACAGTAAGCTTTATCAAGAAATGAACAAGGGGATTGTGGTTCTAAAAAAAATTATTCCGTATTAAAAATAATAGCCACTTTCCGGTTTTGTTCAATAAAAGTATTAATATAATCAAAAGCATTAGTAACACTTTTTACTTTGGAACACCAAGAACCATTTGAAATTTACTACGGAACACACAGCATGTAAATCCGGTCAGATTTGCATGTCTTTGATCCTCACTGCATAGTAAAAAGGGTGACCTCCACACCTGGTGGTTTATTATTTTACACACTATGGCGCAAATCCCCCAGTGTGATCTGTGTGCATTCACGCCTGATTTCTCAGCATCCCCTTTACAACTCTCAGCAAGAAGCACATGCCTTGTGAGGAGTTAGTCATTTCATGTTGTTCCTAATTTGAAGCAGGTACGGTAATCTTAAATTGCACTGAATAGTATCGGACTTCTGTGCCCCCAGGCAATGTGTTTAAAAAGCAGCGCTGGCCAAACAACATGAGCAGGAGGCTTTCTACTCTAGCACACACTTCAACTGGACCACTAATTGGCTTCCTAGAGACACACATCTATGATTCAGAGAGGCCGCTCGAGAATGAACGTTTTAGTGGTGGTTCAGAAATAACTACACATCTAATACACAGGCCGTCATTTCTATTAGTCAAATATAAAGTAGTTAATTTTTTACTTCAGGTCAGGAGAGGAAAAATATGTAGTCAATATTTAAGCATAGTTAAACCACTATACTACTATATATTAAAAAAACTTTGACTCACAGTGCCATCTAGTGGTTGCTGTAAAAAAATTACATGATTGAGGCTCCTGCATGTTTTTATTTGTTAATAATAACTGCAGCCTGTTTAAATAACGTGAACAATGTCTAATATATGATGTACATATATAATAATGAAAAAGTGAATTGCTTATTTTGAGCCATTTCAGAATCACAATGAAGCCTTTGCAATAAAGGTCAGATAAAATGAGATACTATAACGTAGCCTAATAAACAATCATTGGCCATTTTATTAGGTACATATTGCACAGGATTCTTTGGAGTCTATATCCAGTTAGATCCATATTAACAAAGCATCATGCAGTTGCTCAGATGTTTAGCTGCACATCCATAAATTTCATGTTTGACTAAAGGGGCTCCACTTTATTAATATCTGTTGACTAATTTAAGTATAGTCATGTTAATAAAAATGCCCAGTGATGGATTGGCGCCCTGTACTGGGTCTATCTGCCCTGCACCCGAGACGTTCTCCCCTGGATGGGCATGGGGAACCCCACCGCGACCCTAATAGAGGATAAAGCGGGAGATAATGAATGAATTAATGAATGTTCATTAAAAAAAAAAAAAAAAAAAAAAAAATATATATATATATATATATATATATATATATATATATATATATATATATATATATATATATATATATATATTAATTAATTCATTATCTTCCGCTTTATCCTATATTAGGGTCACGGTGGGGTTCCCCATGCCCATTCAGGGGAGAACGTGCGCTGGGCGCTGGGCAGATACACCCAGGACAGGGCGCCAATCTATCACTGGGCACACACTCACTCACACAGACACACTCTATATAGGGGAATTTAGAGAACTCAATTGACTTGATCCATGTTTTTGGACTGTGGGAGGAAACCGGAAAACCCAGAGGAAACCCACGTGGACACAGGGAGAACATGGAAACTCTACCCAGATGGGGATTTGAATCAAGAATCCCTAGCGCTGAGAGGCAGTCGTGCTAACCACTAAGCCACCGTGCCGCCCTTTATATATAATCTAAAATAAAAAAAAATTAAAAACACACAGTGCAGGATGATTTGTTATTTGAGACATGAAAAGTTTTCTAACGTGTGCCAAGATAATCTCTCTATTACACAACCAGCAGCAGCAGCCGCCTAAAGCATTGATACCAAGCAGGATGGATCAATGCTTTCATGTTGTTTACACCGGATTCTGAATGTAGCAGTGGAAAATCGAGAACTCATCAGATCAGAAACGTTTTTCCAATCTGCGATCGTCTAGTGCTAAACTCAGTGGCTTGTTCTTGGCTGACGGGTGTGGCAGCCGTTGTGGTCCTCTGCTGCTGTAGCAGGTCTTGATTTTCTGCATATCTCGATTGTAACAAAGTGATTATTGGAGTTACTCTCGCCCATCTATCAGCTCAAAACATTCGGGCCTTTGTCCTCTGAACTCTTGACATTAATGAGGTATTTTCTCCTAGAGAACTGTACCCATTGATCTGTGTTCGATTTTTGTCCTTTGCAAATCATAGGGATGGTTGTGTGTGAGAGACCCAGCAGATCAGCAGTATTTGAAATACTCAGGAGAGTCCCAGCACCAACAGCAATGCCACATTTAAAGTCACTGTTCTTTTCATTCTGATGCTTTGAGAACTGCTTATGCAAGTTGCAGCCATGTAATTATCCAATAATACAACCAAACACATGTGGTTATGAAGTTTACATTATCAACTAATTTGTCATTACTGCAGGGCCATTTTGTCTCAACGTCTCATGATGATTATTCAATAATTGTAAAATGTTCGCATCATTTTAGGTTTTACTTCCTCATTTAAGAACATTTAATATTTAACACTGCAGACAACAACGCACGCTCAACTTAACATTTCAAAACATGATGATATTAAGCAAATAAATGACTTAACAGCTGGGTGGTACGGAAGATTAGTGCTTAGCATGTTCTCCTCTCAGCTCTAGGGATTCCCGGTTCGAATCCCAATCTGGGTGGAGTTTCCATGTTCTCCCCATGTCCACGTGGGTTTCCTCCGGGTTCTCCGGTTTCCTCCCACAGTCCAAAAACACAGATCAAGGTCAATTGTATTCTCCAAATTGCCCTATATAGGGTGTGTTTGAGTGAGTGTGTGATAGATTGGCACCCTCTTTTGGGTGTATATGCCCATGCCCGAAACATTCTCCCCTGGATGGGCATGGGGAACCTCACTGCGACCCTAGTAGAGGATAAAATGGAAGATAACGGATGGATGGACTTAACCTTTGAAAGTCAGTGTTGAGTTTGGTTAGTTTTTTTCTAAAATAACTCAGGAAATTGGATCAGTTTTAAAATAATAGAAAGACTGACAATGCAGGACTTTTCCACTGCAGGTTATATCCTTCAGCTACTCAAACTAATCTGTTCAAAGCAGAAATAAAAATACTTTTACAATACACCATGTTTCAAAAACTCATTTTGAGTAAACTCACCTTCGAGCAAACATGAGGAGAGCACATTAAAGAACTGGACTGCTGCTGATGTAATTCATGACTCAACAAACTTGATATTGATTTTTTCACCCCAATAGCATCAGCAAGTTCCAAAACACAAAATCATTTGTTCTGTCCTTTCCTCTTTGCTAACATCATGTCTATAGAGGATTTGTTATGACTCTGGCAATTTGTGCAATTTCAGTACCAGTCATTTATTTACACTACACTGAGGTGAAGTCAGTACCATAAACCATCTAAAACACATAACCAAATACTCCAAAGTCTAACTAGCAAATATAAGTATTAAATGATTTTGGATTAAAAGTTTGAAAACCTTATTTTGTGTAGTATTCTGTAAAGGGTGGCAAGGTGGTTTAGTGGTTAGCACGTTTGCCTCTCAGCACTAGGGATTCCCGGTTCGAATCCCAATCTGGGTGGAGTTTCCATGTTCTCCCCGTGTCCGCATGGGTTTCCTCCGGGTTCTCCGGTTTTCTCCCACAATCCAAAAACATGGATCAAGTCAATTGAATTCTCCAAATTGCCCCATGTAGAGTGTGTATGTGAGTGAGTGTGTGCCCAGCGATAGACTGGCGCTCTGTCCTGGGTCTATCTGCCCAGCGCCCAAAACGTTCTCCCCAGGATGGCATGGGGAACCCCCCCGCGACCCTAATAGAGGATAAAGCAGAAGATAATAGATGGATGGATATTGTGTACAGATCAGGCAGACATAGTGTACACTATATGTACAGTACAAAACATACATTCTAACAGATGTAACTGAATCCATGTGTGACTTATAAAAAGCTACAACCCTATTTTGCATTTTTCATTAGGCTACATTTCATGCTGCGTTCTGCTCAAACTGTTGACCATATTTAGTTAATACTACAGAAACAAAGAATTAATTTGTTAATAAAAAGGACAACGAGTGTAGAAAGAAATAGGTTTATCTAATAAAATGACTGGTGAGTGCATCGTGTCTGACTAAAATAAAAATGAAGACAGTAAACTTTATTTATTTTAACTGAGGGGAATTATTCATTCATTCATTATCTCCTGCTTTATCCTCTATTAGGGTCGCGGTGGGGTTCCCCATGCCCATTCAGGGGAGAACATCTCGGGCGCTGGGCAGATAGACCCAAGACAGGGCGCCAATCCATCGCTGGGCACACACTCACTCACACAGACACACTCTATATGGGGCAATTTGTTTTGAGAATTCAATTGACTTGATCCATGTTTTTGGACTGTGGGAGGAAACAGGAGAACCCGGAGGAAACCCACGCAGACAAGGGGAGAACATGGAAACTCCACCCAGATGGGGATTCGAACAGGGAATCTGAGGGGAATTAAAATGTTGAATTTTTTTTTTTTACAAAAAAGGAGGTTAAACTGACTTACCAAACCCCTCGTGCTGCTTTAGTCTGGAATAATGGATGATTATCTGAACCTGAAACACACATCATTCAGAAATAGCTGTGTTTACGAGCGTAAAGCGGTAGAACATATTATGTATGTAAAAATGTTCTTCTTGAACCTTAATTCATTACGTCATAGAATGTTCAGGGACAAAATCTGTTTCATAATTAACAAATTTCCAATACAGATTGGAAACAAATACGGCTGAGATTATAGTTTTAAACAATGTTATTTTAATATTTACAGACTAGATTCAGATAACTCATATTAATTTACCAAGTATCTATAAATTAATACGTTTTAACGGGCTTTATTAAGGTCTTAGACCGCCATCTAGTGGGCTGCATGGTATGACCATGCCAAAGAATGTATGTATTATTGAGCAACATTCTTACTATGGTTAACAGATTATTTTAATCATTATAATACATACTAAATATTTATAACCTTGTTTTTTTATTAATGCATATTTTGCACTCTTATTTTGCATGTCTGTAGTTATACGTCATCCATGATAAAAATGTACATTTGGATGTGGTAGATGGTACACCAGTATATTTTACAGCAATTTGCTTGACTGTGCAATGTGTCAATCAAGAAAATAATTAATTCCCTCTTCTGGCACCCTCAATCAATGTCTTGTTTGTGGTTTACACTAGTGATTTGAAGTTCCAATGTTTTGCATGTTTCACTTTGTCCAAAAAAAATACTATTTAAAAAGTTGCAGACCATTGCTGATTACTAGATGCAGAACAGCCAATTAGAACGATTTAGCTCTGTGAGCAGGGTGTTGTTTTTACTTTGCAGCTGAACTATTGCTGCCTCTAGGTTTTTGCATTCCAGCACTAGAGCTGGTCATCGACTGAATTCCACTTACAATGCAGAATAAACCTGATCTATATCAGGTCACCTTAAGAATAAATATCTGGATGTTTTATTTTAATGCACTTGCTATAATCAGTATAGTATGACGTTTATTATAACTGTATATTTTACCTGGTTCTGGAGCATCTGGCTGTAAGGCAGGAAAATCATTATCAAACAGGAAAGTGCTCTCATACTCAGGATTTACCTGAAACAAATATATTAAACCATGTAATCAGTCTATGGGGTGGATTATTACGCTTTCCCTTATAGAAACGTGCAAATAAAATATAATGCATTTAATATTTATTAATTTATTCTTCTGCTTAATCCTCTACTTGGGTGGTGGGGGGAAGGAGGGGGGTTCCCCATGCCAATCCAGGGGAGAACATTTCGTTCGCTGGGCAGATACACCCTGGATAGGGCACCAATCTATCGCTGGGCACACTCACTCACATACATACATACACACACTATATGGGGCAATTTAGAGCATTCAAGTCACCTTAAATCCATGTTTTTGGACTGTGGAAGCAAACCAGAGAACCCAGAGCAAACCCACTCGGATACGGGGAGAACATGGAAACTCCGCCCAGATTGGGATTCTTGATAGGCGAATGTGCTAACCACTAAACCATGCATTGAATATACTGAATATAATTTAACAATAAAAGTCAATATATTATTAATTATATTTGTATCTATTAAAATTTATTTAAATTACATGATGGTGCCTTTAGATAAAAGCACCAGGTTCTACAAAATATAGCTTTGAACAAAAATCCAGATTACAGAACAATTTTATTTTAAAAATAAAAAGAACATTTTCTTTCGCATAATTTTGTTTGCATGAATTCCAGTGCCCTGTCTAATCTTTCAGCATTATAAAAAGCGAAAAAAAAACACTTCAGCAGTGAATATCTTTAAAAGCTGTTTAGCATCACAAAGCCTTACCAATGCATACGGCAACGGCATTAAAAAGGAACTCACTCCCTCAAGTGGTTTATGGCTTTAATGATTTATTTCCCAAGGTTATAAGTAACTTATACTTTCCATATAAGAAAAGTGTGACTCACAACAAAGATGATTAAAAACCAAAAGATCAGATTAAGTAGCTGAACTGTGTGTGGATCAAAGTGACCTCATGCAGAAAGCCATTAATTGGTACCCATTGATTTCTGGCATTCACAAGTGTTTCTTATTTTGGGTAAGTAAATACTACATACCAATGACATGAATAAAACATCTTATTTAGGCAGTCCGCAAATTGTTTAGCCCATGCAAGAAAACATAAAACCCCAAATGTCATATAATCAATCTGTATTTTTAAATGTTTACAGTAATTAGAATCAGTGGAATCTAAAGTGTGGACAATTCTGGGTCAAACCAAAGTATTTGCCCACAACACAACAATTAAAATAAAGGACTGGGAATTTATCTGACGCATGAAAATCAAAACACGCTGAAAAGCTGCTGTCAGTGTTTAAACAAAACAGCTTTTCTTGCCTTTATTCTTTTGAAGAAACAATTAGTTTAAATGCAGTAAACTGAATACAATCTGATAAACTTCTATTTGCTTTTTACTTCCTGAGAAAATAAATTGATCCTAATAAATTGAGATATATATATATATATATAGTGTGTGTGTGTGTGTGTGTGTGTGTGTGTGTGTGTGTGCCCAGCGACCTGTCCTGGGTGTATCTGCCCAGTGCCCGAAACGTTCTCCCCTGGATGGACATGGGGACCCTAGTAAAGGATTAAGCCGAGGATGATGGATATTCATGTACCACTTGTAACCAGTGCAGAAATACACTCAAGATATTCTAAATATGCTGTTCTTTTACTGTAACTGCACATCGTTAAAAAGGTAAATATGTGTATAAATGCTTGACAGTCTTTGTCTCACCTCCCCATTAGCCCTGATGCTTCCAGGACAGAGGGGGTTGCTGGGGTCATGGCGTGGGATGTTGTCTTCAGGCACTTTCTCCACTTGCCCTTTCCACGGTCGCTTCATACGATGAGCTGAGACCAGAACCCAGGAATCTCTCAGGGGGTTGTACCTCAGATGCTGATGCTCTAAAAAGCACCATAATATTTTAAAAGATGATCAACAAGAAGAATAGGGTTGAGACAATTAATCGTTTTTGCAACTAATTGTGATTATAAATACTACAATAAATTCACTGTAAGAGCGTATCATAATCGTCATGTTGACATTCTTAAGAAGATTACATATTATGCAAATAATTTGATCTTTAGACCAAGTAGTGCAACCCGCAGGGAACAAAAATAAAGTTACACCTGCAGCACACTTGTCCGTTTATTTTGTTCTTACACAAAAAAATAACTACTTTTCTTTTGAATGGGAAAGTTAATAAATAATTGTGGGACACGGATTTAATGTGTTTAATTTATTATTTTGTGTTAATAATTATTAGCAAAAGCCCTGTATTGTCTTTTTGATGACAAAATATCAGTTTGTATGTACATTAAATAAATAAGAAACATGAAATTTTGCTAAAGTTGACTCAGGTGATGAGTCACGAGTAAAAGATGTTACATCGTAATTTGTTGCTGTCCATTTCTGTGACCGTAGGGGGCGCTGTTTCATCAGTTTCAGAAATATAAAAAAAAAATTTAATAATTTTTTTTTTTTAATTATATTGGTTCCATGTTGAAAATTAAAACTATCTATGGTGTGTCCAACCTTTTGAATGGTACTGTATGTTAAACTATTTAAATGTTGAAATAATAATAGAAATAATGAAATGTAGCTGATAAAAAGCCCAGGAGGGTTTTATTCAGTTAACTTTATATAGATGTGTACTTTAAGCTGCATTCCTAACTGTTAAATCAATAGGTAATTCACTCTAAGATTTATTCCACCTAAATGCACCACAGAACGTCACAGGAGATCATTCTTAATAATACAACTTATGTGCAATATCGTAATAATGATAAATTATGATTCAAACGTGCAATATTACACTATCAACTTACCCACAGTGCAATATTTTTTTTATATAAACTTACTTTACACTGCCACTTTACTTTTACTATGTTCCGCATTTTTTGTACTTTAAGATTAATTTTACAGCAATTATTGTTAATTCTTTACTCTACTTTTGTGTATAATATGTTCTGATTCTGATAATAATTAATGCACAAATCTTACACAGCACATGTGATTTATTGAAACTGGTGTAACAGCGCCATCTGCCGTCGCCGAAATCGACAGTGATAGATTATGGTGTACCACCGGCGTTCTATAAATGTACTTTTTTAGTGTGACCTCGTCAAAATAATAACGCTAACCAAATTAAAATCATCTGATATTAAACTTTTAAACTACAGTGAGATTAGTTTACTTTAACTCACCTTTGGGATCGAACTGGAGTTTGCGTTCACTTTCAGCGTCCATGTTTAGGATTCCACCGCAGCAGCTTTTACAGCGAGACTGGATCGAATGAATAAACGGTTTAAACTGTTTATTAATATTAATAATTCATGACATTAATGACGGGGACGATCATAAAGCGTTTTCCTGCTTAATTCCTGCTCAGCGTGTGTTTACTGACAGCGGCAGCACTGCGCGCATGCTCCCTTCACGCGCTCTGCAACTTCACGTTTTTATGGTTTCAAAAGCTTTGCCTTCAAATAAACATCTATATTTCAGACAATTGCATTTTTACTCTATTAAAATATTTTTATTATTATTTATATAAAGATTTTAAATATTAGGAAATACACGCGAGTGATCACTAAACTAATTCAGTAAAATAAGATTAACAAATTACCTAGGATTAGATCCGTATGATAAATTAGGCCAATAAATTAAAGACTCATGGGGCTTAAATCTCCTTTTTTTAAAATACCTTTTAACGAGTTATTTTCAATTCAATTACATCAAGTCGTAAACTAGTATTATCTGTATTTTAAGGTGCACGTGAAGGCGTCGTTTTCATTGAAGCTGCAGTGGATCTGCGCGGGGTCGGAATTAGTCGCCTAAATGGAGCGCACCTGTGGAAAATTTCTCTATTAATGATATAAACTGTTTTAAATATGCAAGTTCAAATAAATATACTAAATATACTAAACACAAATCCATATATGTGTTTATACAAAATTAGCGTTATTAAACATCACATAGTTACATCTGAATCTATTCCTACTGTGTCCAAAAGTCCACTTATGTTTATGTATAAACCACAAAGTCTGATTTAAATGTTTAATATTAAAAGCTTTGCTTAGATTCGGGCGCAAGTGACACAGACATTTAAATATGTTTTGTGATTCTGATTGACATATGGTTCCCCGTGTCTGCGTGGGTTTCCTCCGGGTTCTCCGGCTTCCTCCCACAGTCCAAAAACATGGATCAAGTCAATTGAATTCTCAAAATTGCCCCATATAGAGTGTGTCTGTGTGAGTGAGTGTGTGCCCAGTGATGGATTGGCGCCCTGTTCTGGGTGTATCTGCCCAGCGCCCGAGACGTTCTCCCCTGGATGGGCATGGGGAACCCCACCGCGACCCTAATATAGGATAAAGCGGGAGATAATGAATGAATGAATATGGTTTCACTGTTTGTAAATATGATACGATGGTGAAAAACCTCACTACAAAGTGCACTTCGTTAGGAGGACGTTGTGGTTTAGGACGTGCTTCGTATCGCCCGTTGGCCCGACGCTTTAAGTTCACTTCCAATTGGCCTGAACATGTGCGTCTTCAGAAACGTCACCACGTGGTAACCAGGAGAATGGATGCGTACCAAACCGAATGTATACCAAGTAGTCATGAAGTGAACATTGCGTAGACGCAGACGGTGGCTTTCTCTACTACTTAGTTGAATATAAAGCGGTTTGAGACACAGCCAGTGTTTTTGCCATGCCCGATTATTAGCTGGTAGCATTGTATTCGGTAATCGTGTCAGGGTGAATGTTGGTGTGTTGTGTAAGCGGTTAAAGTTTAATGCTGCTTTAATGTTTTATAAAGTGTAGTTTTGGAATTAAAACATGTCTTTTATTACAAAAGTGTTCAAGCTGACAGTGTGTGTGTGCGTGCTGATGTTAGTGATTCAGTTACTTCACTGCTGGATGAATAAGAAACAGTATGTGTTTAATAAAGAAGACGTCGCTAAAATAGCCAAACAGTACGCAGGTGAGTGGATGTACTCTGTAACACGATGTTAACTGTGGTTCAGTTATGAGGCGTTTTGTAGAGAAACAACATTCTTATATACACCCCTCCCTGATGAGAGAAGTTTATTTAACTGCACTGACCTCCAACATAACATGGGCGGCACGGTGGCTTAGTGTTTAGCATGTTCTCCTCTCAGCACTAGGGATTCCACGTTCGAATCCCCATCTGGGTGGAGTTTCCATGTTCTCCCCGTGTCTGCGTGGGTTTCCTCCGGGTTCTCCCGTTTCCTCCCACAGTCCAAAAACATGGATCAAGTCAATTGAGTTCTCCAAATTGCCCCATATAGAGTGTGTCTGTGTGAGTGTGTGCTCGGCGATGGATTGGCGTCCTGTCCCGGGTGTATCTGCCCAGCGCCAGAGACGTTCTCCTCTGGATGGGTATGGGGAACCCCACCGCGACCCTAATAGAGGATAAAGTGGAAGATGAATGAATGAATGAGCTCCAACATTACATCACATTCAGTAGATGCTTTTAAAAAGCAACTTATAATTTCCCAACTTGATGCTTGGGGTCAGAACACACTATCCAGCACCCCTGGGGCAATCAGAGTTAAGGGCCTTATACAAGGGCTCACATTGACAGTTTTTTTGGACTTGACTTGGGTTGACTTGAGCCCACAGGATTTTGTATTTTAATAAAAGTACAGCCGGATTAACAATAATTAGATTTCCTTGCCTAATTAAACGTCTTAGACTTATCTGGCCTGCATTATGAAAACTTTTTAGACAATACAGTCATTACTATTGAAAGTCATTAAAAGTGATTGCATTAGGTGTATTCAGTTTACAAGGTAGAAACATTTAATCTTTTTTGTGTTATTTATCTTACAATTCTTACATTTTGGAATGAATCCAGTGTTATTAGAAACAATGTGTGGTGTCATTAAATCGGAGGAAGCTGCACTTACACTGGAGAAGAGCTATGGCTATGGATTGGTTTTTCAGGGTTGGCCTAAGTCCTTCAGATTGACCGAAATAAAAAAAAAATTTTTTAAAAAATGAGATGCAGCATTCTAAGACATTTTGCACAATTGTATGATTTTAACTTTGAAGAAACAGTTTGGGGAAGGACACTTTTTTTTCCAGCATGACAGTGGCCCAGTGAGTTTAATAGAGGTACACCACAGTAACACCACATTTCTTTTTCTATACTTTGTCTTACCTATAGGACAGGATCATGAACAGGCTTTCTCTAAAGTTGTGGTGGAGCTGCGTAAGCATTACCCCGGTCACATCCTGTCAGATGAGGACTTACAGTGGGTGTTTGTAAATGCCGGAGGTTGGATGGGCTCCATGTGTCTGCTCCATGCTTCTTTAACTGAGTACGTGCTGCTCTTTGGGACTGCTGTTGATACCAGTGGACATTCAGGTGACTCTTGTTTAACTTAACTTACTTATTTACTCTGAAGGAAATACAAACACCTCAACAACATTTACATATAACATATATTTAACAATATTATTCAACAGTTTTTTTTTTTTTTTTAACAAAGGGATCAAATGAGTTGTTATAGTAAAGTTTTTATGAAGGTTAGACATAAATCATCACCCCCATCACTAACATTACCATGCAACCTACAATCGATGAAATGTTTTTATTAATTGCCAGAAATTACTAGGGGTGAGCTGCAATATTGCTGATTGACGATTCGATTCGGAGAACCGTAGTCGACTATGAACCTCATAGTCGAATGTACCATTTTGACCACATGGGGGCGCCCATGGCTGCTGCTAAGCATTAGTTTTTACATGAAATGTCTTTGTTTTCGTTATATATATAGCCTTTTGTCAAATAAAATCATCCTAATTTCTAGAAAAAAAAAGAAAAAAAAAAAAAAAAAAAAGGTTTTCTTTTGTTAGAAAAACAAGTAAAATATAAAAAATTTTTTTTTTTAAAAACTACGCTTATAGCGCCATCTTGTGGTGAAATTTTAACTGATTCGACTATCAGTCGACTATAGGGAAAATCTGACGAATCAGATTCGACTATGAAAATCTTTAGTTGAATACACCCATAGAAATTACACACAGATTATACTTTGGACATAAATGGTCATTCTTCTGTTATTTTGCTTGGGTATATTTGTACATGAAAAAATGGTTGCCACAACTACTTTAATTCCTCCACAGCCTTAACAAGGCAAAAGTCTTCCCTCAGCATCATTTCATTAATATTGCATCACTTTTTTGTACCAAAAAAAAAAACTTTTTAATCTCCGTCTCCTCCTCAGGGCGTTACTGGGCAGAAATATCAGACACCATTATTTCTGGGACTTTCAGGCAATGGAAAGAAGGAACAACAAAAAGTGAGATGTATTACCCAGGTAAGAAGAACTGTTTAGTTTCTGAGTGATAGACCTCTAATAGCCCATTTTTTTGGCTGTTTACAGTTGCTTGGATTCCAATAAGTTATAGACATTTTATATTTTATATATGAGTAATAAGTATGGGATTTCTTAGGATCTTAGAAGTGTTCTTAATTGTGTGCACCTCTAAGCAACTGAATGTCTCACACACTTTTGTTATTGATAATGAGTGTATGTCATGTCCTGATTTCAAATATGAGCCCTTGTTCTTAACAGGTGACACAATAGTGCACAAAATGGGAGAAGCTACCTCAGTACAATGGACAGCAGGTACTTGGATGGTGGAATATGGCAGAGGATTTATTCCATCCACGTTAGGATTTGCACTGGCAGACACAGCCTTCAGCACACAGGACTTTGTAACACTATTCTACACTGCACGAGTGTACATCAAGTGTCTGCTACTGGAGGCCAACAACTTTCTTTCAGAAGCCGGGTTCTTTTGAAATCCACTTTGTTCTCGAGTGCTATTTTCTTCAGTGCCATTCAGTTATGTGATTTAGCAGACTGATATTGAGGTGTGTGGTTTTGTACTTGGATGGGCTGCTAAGAACTGACAATCCTAATTTACATAACTGTACTGAAAAAAAATGAATGTAATAGGTCAAAAAAAAAAACTGTTCCGGCATCGTACTTGTTGAACTAACATGTCACAGTGTATGTTAGTGTACAAATTAACATTTCACTAAGTTATAAAGAAAATTTTATCTCTTGATAAAATGTATCAAGAGTACTGTGAATCATCATTAATTTAAATATCTCTTCGGGATGTCTTAAGTGTCATGTAAGCTGTCCTGATCTGTCCAGCGTTTCTAGAGAATAAAACTTTGTACTCTTTAATGTTGGTACTTGTGTATCATTTTTATGATATCAGATTTATCATTCATTCATTCATTATCTCCCGCTTTATCCTCTATTAGGGTCATGGTGGGGTTCCCCATGCCCATCCAGGGGAGAACATCTCGGGCGCTGGGCAGATAGACCCAGGACAGGGTGCCAACCTATCGCTGGGCACACACTCACTCACACAGACACACTCTATTTGGGGCAATTTGGAGAATTCAATTGACTTGATCCATGTTTTTGGACTGTGGGAGGAAACCGGAGAACCCGGAGGAAACCTACGCGGACACAGGGAGAACATGGAAACTCCACCCAGATGGGGATTCGAACCGGGAACCCCTAGCGCTGAGAGGCGAACGTGCTAACCACTAAGTTACCCTGCCGCATCAGATTTATCAATGATCTCTAAAGTGTGTGTACTGCATGGTGTTTTCACTACAATAAAGAATTATTCAGATGTTTGCTTTAAATATTTACAAATAAGGTTAATTCAAGTAATTTCTGCAATTTCCCGCTGAGGTTAATAAAGCATTTTGATTCAGAAGAAAGGCCTGGGTAGCTGAACAGCAAGTAATAAAGTGTTCCAAACTCCTCAGTAAGAAAAGTAGCTATTGGCTGTCCTAAAAGTCGCTAACGATATCATCACCTAATTTGCATACTAGTCAATTTGTATGTACTTGGAGCTATAGATTAAAGGAACAACTTTGTGGAAGAGGAAAAAAATGAGTAAAAAAGCACCCAAAATGTCAAAACTACAAATAAACTATATTTTCAAGGTTTTAGAAATCCTCTGCTGTCTATTATAATGGAACATTCCCAACAAAGTGGTGGTTGTCATAGCGATAAAACTAAAGAGAACATCAGATCATTTATTTTCAGAAAAATCGAGTTGAGTTACAGAACGCTCCTGATAATTTAAGATCATTTAAGATTCCACGGATAAGTTCAGGTGAGAGAAATGTAGTTTAACACTGAAATGTTGGACTTTTTACTGAGATATAATGTTGATTTAAATATGTAGGCAGTGTTAAGAAAGCTGCTTGTTTGCTTTAGATGTATATTAGCCACTTGCCCCGGGCTTGTGATGACATTTCCTGCAAAGATGTAAACAATAATTTGCACATATATGGTTGCACTCCTGGCACGGTGGCTTAGTGATTAGCATGTTCTCCTCTCAGCGCTAGGGATTCCCGGTTCGAATCCCCATCTGGGTGGAGTTTCCATGTTCTCCCCATGTCCATGTGGGTTTCCTCCGGGTTCTCCGGTTTCCTCCCACAGTCCAAAAACATGGATCAAGGTCAATTGAGTTCTCCAAATTGCCCCATATAGAGTGTGTCTGTGTGAGTGAGTGTGTGCCCAGCGATAAATTGGCTGTATCGGCCCAGTGCCCGAAACGTTCTCCCCTGGATGGGCATGGGGAACACCCCCCACGACCCTAATATAAGATAAAGTGGAAGATAATGGATGGATGGATGGATGCACTCCACCGTTGAAATAGAAATCCGCCAAAGTCAGACCGCACCAAACTCCTAAAGAGAATGGTGACACCCACTTATGAAGAACATCATCACGATCGCAAAGACACACTGAATCTTGATTTAGTGTGTCTTTGCGATCGTGATGATGTCATTCAATGATCACTAAAATAAAGCCCCTTCTTGGTGGTTATACAGTCATCCGCCACCTTAACGCCACTCTATGATGCTGCTGATCATCGGAGGGCAGAGTAAAGAGGACTAACAAAGTATGTAGAGAAATGGACTACAGAATGTAATTTTAGAACTACAAAGTCCATCTATATGATCAGATGAACTGAAAAAAACAGACAGTGAGTGTAGAACCGAGGTGTGCATAATAAAATGGCCGCTGAGTGTATATGCAGGTTTTTCACAATTTGCATCAGTTATTCATTCATTCATTATCTCCCGCTTTATCCTCTAGTAGGGTCGCGGTGGGGTTCCCCATGCCCATCCAGGGGAGAACATCTCGGGCGCTGGGAAGATACACCCAGGACAGGGCGCCAATCCATCGCTGGGCACACACTCACTCACACAGACACACTCTATATGGGGCAATTTTGAGAATTCAATTGACTTGATCCATGTTTTTGGACTGTGGGAGGAAACCGGAAAACCCAGAGGAAACCCACGCAGACACGGGGAGAACATGGAGAACATGGAAACTCCACCCAGATGGGAATTCGAACCGGGAATCCCTAGCGCTGAGAGGAGAACATGCTAATCACTAAGCCACCGTGCCGCCTGCATCAGTTATCACAAGTCTAATTCTGAAATTGTGTATCTGTTCATTTTAAAGACCAATTGACAGACCATAATTCTGTCCAATCATCACACAGGGGGCGGGATTAGCGGAAGACTCGACAGAAAGGCAGCTGAATGAGTGACTAAACATTTAAGAACCAACAACACAATGGAATTTTCTTACCAAGCAATTAAAACCGCAAACCAGGCGAAAGAAGCGGTAAGTAAATCAGTTCAATGTTTAATTTAACAACATACGATATTCAGTTACAACATATCGACCTGGGAGTGAACTAGCGTTTGCTTATAGAGCATAAAATGGCTAAAGTTTTTAAACTTGTAAATAATGGTTATTAATATTGTTAAGCAGGTTTTAGGGGGTTTTATGGTTAATGCATTAACAGAACACCTATTATTTTATAGTTTTTATGATACGGTCGCAGGAGTCCTGTGTTGTCTAGGCAACTGCTCAAGTGACTAATAACAAGTTGGCGCCCTCTTGTGGTGTTTCACCGTCCATTTAATTTATTTATTGTTTTATTTACATCCAGTAGGTGAATTGTTGTAAATCAATAGTAGCTGTGTGTTACAACATGCAATACTTTGTTCCTTATAAAGGACATACGTTCAATATTACTTATGAAATTAATAAAACATTTGACTAGGGTCTAAACTTTGGCATAAGACTTCATTAACAAAGACTGAATATAACAAAAAAGTTACATATGTAAATCTGTAAGTCAAAAGTGCAAAAAAATTTAGTCACATATGACATTTCAGCGGCACGGTGGCTTAGTGGTTAACACGTTCGCCTCTCAGCACTAGGGATTCCCGGTTCGAATCCCCATCTGGGTGGAGTTTCCATGTTCTCCCTATATCTGCGTGGGTTTCCTCCGGGTTCTCCGGTTTCCTCCCACAGTCCAAAAACACACCCATATAGAGTGTGTTTGCGTGTCTGTGTGAGTGAGTGTGTGCCCAGCTATAGATTGGCACCCTGTCCTGGGTGTATCTGTCCAGCGCCCGAAACGTTCTCCCCTGGATGGGCATGGGGAACCCCCCCCAGCGACCCTAATATAGGATAAAGTGGAAGATAATGAATGAATGACATTTCAGTTATCTTGTATAAAGCTTGGAAATCTGATTCAGCTTAGTTCCACATTAGTTCCTGTCATGTCAAGCATCATTTGCAACATAAGGTTTAAGACCGATTCAAATAAATTCAGTGATTACTGATGCAAGACAGCAAAGCTCTCTCAAATTAATGGCTTTATGTTTTTTTTTTTTTTTTTTTTTTAGGATGAACTAAGAACTGAAACGAGAAGAAGAAATGTGCTTGTATTAATTTATTACTATTTAATGGAGGAGGGGTAAGTTTTGCCATGACAGAAGTACAGCGTTTCAGACTACTATAAAACAAATTGTATTTTTATTTCACTTAATAGCATGTTTTTGGACTGTAGAGGAAAAATGAGCCCCCCCAAGTTAGCACACACACACACACACACACACACACACACACAATTCAAAAACTTTCCAATAAACATATTGGAAATACTGAACTGTCCTAGGTTTGGGGGGAGGGGTGTGGTCCCACACCTTAAATAAGAGGATAGTGTCAAAAAGCTTATTCAGTATAAAACTGTTACCTCTGCTTTCATGATAATTTCCTACAAGCACAAATGTAAAATAAGAAAAAATAAAATACATTCATTCATTATTTCCCGCTTTATCCTCCATCAGGGTCGCGGTGGGGTTCCCCATGCCCATCCAGGGGAGAACGTCTCACACAAACACACTCTATATGGGACAATTTGGAGAACTCAATTACTTGATCCATGGTTTTGGACTGTGGGAGGAAACTGGAGAACCCGGAGGAAACCCACGCGGACATGGGGAGAACATGAAAACTCCACCCAGATGGGGATTCGAACCAGGAATCCCTAGCGCTGAGAGGCGAACGTGCTAACCACTAAGCCACCGTGCCGCCTAAAAGAAAATACAATCTATGTAAAATAAATAGATGTTCCTTTAATCTATATTTTTATCTGTATAGATATATGGATGCTGCTAGATCCCTGGAACAAGAGACCAATTTTGGATTGCGTCGCTTTGAAGTGTGCGACAATGTTGACTTGGAGACAGTTTTAATGGAGTATGAAAGCTTTTACTTCATTAAGTTTCAGAAATACCCCAAGCTGGCAAAGAAGCTGCCAGAACAAGGTAGATTTGTTTAAATGATACAACAATTGAACAAAAGAAAACTCTTGATTCTGAACCATAACATCTACACATTTTTTGCTAGGAGACAGCCGAAATATTCCAAGCGGCAGTAAAAAAAGGTGAGTTTTCACATTACATTCCATTAGTGACATGAAATACTTCACCAGTAATCATTTTACAGTTTAAGTCTAATTAATTCAATTTTACTGTTTAAAAGAACCTCAAACATAACTCAAACACTGCCCAGAATCCCTACAATGCAACATCCTAAGTCCAAGAGGGACAGTAAAAAGACAGACTTTAAAGCAACATCAAAAGAGTGGACGAAATGCAGCCCTGTGAGTGCCTTTGCGCCATAGCTGTGTAATTACAATATGTGCAAATTGTTTAAAAAATACTTTTCGTATTCATGGTCAGATGTTGCAGTTTTCTGATACTTTTTTAGGAGAATGGAGTGCCATCTTCTCCAGAGAGCACCGACTTTGGCCTTAACGTGTCTCCTGTTTTTAGAAATGGCACTGGAGATGGAACACAGACTAAAAAGGTGTAAATGCTTAAATTAAAGGGCATATAAGACAATTCTCAATGTTTCTCGATTTCTTTTTATTTCAAACAATTGTATGAAAGTCTGTATATTGTCATTTTCTTAAAAGAGTCTGAAAAAACAGTAAATGTTTTGTGTTAATAATTTTCACAGACTGTAGACTATAGGGCTTATACTCATGATGCAATTAAAGGACCTCCTAATGATACAACTGATCCTTCAGTAAGTTCACCGTTTTTTTGCATTATTTTAAATAATTATTATTTAAAAAAATAATTTTTTTAGCATTATTTTAAAATGATCACCTATTATGATTGTAGGCACATTTGTAAATGCATGATGAGAGTTAGTGAATGCTACATTTCATTAAAACACTGATGTATGCCTCAGTTTCAGTATTTAAATAAGAACACAGTACATCCCTGATCTGATCTAGTTACACCATAGTACTTTTATTGTTTTATTATTTTGTTAGGTAGATGGATATTTTACAGCTTTAATGAGTGAGGCCCATCTGTTATTTGCCAGGTTTTACCCCTAATTTAGTTTTAATATAGACTATATAGACTTTATATATAGACTAATTTAAACTAGTCCACAATGTCATGCCAGGATACCATTTATAGTGATGGGGAAATCAGCAGTAGCAACAGTAGCACAAATGAATAAAAAATGACACTAGTGAATGTACTGGAGAAAATGTATAATGTAGAAAATTGTGCCCTGTAATCTCTAACTGTGCGCCTATAATTGGGACCATAAGGTCAGAATATATACTGTGCATTTAGTCTAAACCAAAAAAGGCTTCTGCAGTGCTGTAAACATAAAAAATGATGTATTTTTGCTGCACTCAGGAGCGCCTGCTTAAACCCATCGGTGCCTTCTGTGGAATGAACGATGAAATGAGAGAGTTAGCGGCCGTCATTAGCAAAGTAAGTGTCCCCAAGAAGGCAATCAGTTCTGCAATATTTAGCACAAATGCAGCCAACATCTGTTTTGATAATACATTTACACTGCAGTTACACAGTACATTGCATTTTTTTATTTTACTCATTTATTTATTTATTTCATCGAAATTGCTCTATTACAATTACATAAGACTGCATGTGCGTTATAAAATGCTTATTTTTATTCATGTCCCCCTTTGCAGTCAAAGTGTTTATTTTAAAATGTATAATTTAATATTTTTTACATTTAATGTATATAGAATTATATGTATGTTTCCATTGATTTTTTTGTTTGTTTCTGAAGTCCAACACGTGTGCTAACTTTTTACAATACTAAAGAAATAAAAATTATTTTTATTTTATGTAACAATGTTAAGCAGGCAGCTAAGCCATGTGAAGATAAGAAAAATCTAACTATTGATGGTTTACAAGCTTATTGTATAAATGGTTGGTAATGTTCACTATATCAATATTATGAATATCCTTTGATTTCTTATCTATTGTAGGACGAAGCTTATCTTTTCCCATGTTAGTTATTACACTCATCCTTCCATTATAAACATCTTGAAGTGTCAGCTTCACTAAACACTACTGCTCAGGACACTACTGCTGTTTGCACCACCATGTTTACTACTGTCTGCAACTTATTCTTATATTACTGTGTATTCTTTAACTAGACACATTGTCTGCATATCACTACATTGCATATTGCACTACATTGCACAAATAGAAGAACACTAATCACTACAATTTGATCGGCCCAATACGATATCTCGTTCTTATGTGCACTGTACAGTGTTAATTTGAATGATAAAGTCAATATTGTTTGTAAATGACATGTATTAGTAAGAAATACCAGAAAGACACCAGTTGCTGGTAACAAATTCCGTGTTTGTGAACATACTTGGGCAATAAATCTGATTCTAATTCTGACTCGTTTACCAAAATGTATCAAATGTCACATGGAACTGATGTAAAAGTCAAAGCAATTCTAACAGGACAGTGACAAATCAAATACATAATACATTCAATACCAAATATAAAAGTGACCCAAATCAAATTTCAGATGTTTACATTAAAAAAGGCCATTTTAATTTCATATATATCTGGGTAACTTTTATGTAGCTGAATCTCCCCGACACATCCATAAGTAACTGTTTATGCAGATAATAGAAAATCTACCAGCAAACAGTCAAATCAATATTAATGAACTGTTTCATTCCTCATCTGTCTTTTCCTAAAGGATATCTATTTACACAACCCCAATGTGCACTGGGGCGACATTATCGGCCTGGAGGCGGCCAAGCGATTAGTCAAAGAAGCTGTCGTCTACCCCATTAAGGTGCGATGCTGCTAAACACAGTGGTATTTCTCAAGCTGCCACCTTACTTCGATTCTAAATTTCTCACTAAAGGCTAAAGGAAAGCAAAGCAGGGTTGTTATAGTTTTAGATGACATTAAATCCATACTTGAATACCACCCAATCTCTTCTAGACAATTCCCCTTTATACACTGATTAGATATAGGTTACAGAGTCCTGACGCAAAGGACACATTCACCAGATTGATCTTTCTCTGGTATAATTTATTGAAGTTTTTAGGTGAATTTTAATTAACTATTCTAATTGCTTAGAATTATACTACCAGCTTTAAGCATCACTAAGATTGTCAATACCAAATGCATTTTCTAATTTATCACTAGGTCTAATTTATGGTTAATTAACTCACTTCTACTCACTTTTAATAGTAAAACATTCATTCATTCATTATCTCCCGCTTTATCCTTTATTAGGGTCGCGGTGGGGTTTCCCATGCCCATCCAGGGGAGAACGTCTCGGGCGCTGGATAGACCCAGGACAGGTGTATCCATCGCTCGGCACACACTCACTCACACAGACACACTCTATATGGGGCAATTTGGAGAATTCAATTCACTTGATCCATGTTTTTGGACTGTGGGAGGAAACCAGAGAACCCGGAGGAAACCCACGCAGACACGGGGAGAACATGGAAACTCCACCCAGATGGGGATTCGAACCGGGAATCCCTAGTGCTGAGAGGCGAACGTGCTAACCACTAAGCCACCGTGCCACCTAGTAAAACAATGTTTTATTATATTGACTGCAACTTAAATTATTAAATTATATTTTTGGAGGCAAAGCAAATATACACACTATTCAGCTAATTGTGCATGTACATAGGTTATCAAGTATATGCATTCATTTTACATATATGTTTAAATTACCACCCA
Organism: Corydoras sp. C115; assembly: GCA_019802505.1. Lineage (NCBI taxonomy): Eukaryota > Metazoa > Chordata > Actinopteri > Siluriformes > Callichthyidae > Corydoras > Corydoras sp. C115. The sequence continues at coordinate 1,769,313 of JAFMOC010000030.1, forward strand.
CAATTCTGTCTTCTTGCAGTATCCCCAGTTATTCACTGGCATTCTGTCCCCATGGAAAGGACTACTGCTTTATGGGCCTCCAGGTTTGTGTAATTATCATTTTTTATTTAGGCAATACTGTTTTATTAACTATTTTATTTCTCTTTATTGAGACGTTTCCAGACTTGAGACTAAAATGAAATTATCTTTTTAAGAGTAAACTGGTGAAATAAGAGTTGTTGTTTTTTTGTTTTGTTTTTTTACATAAAATTTAAAAGTAATTTAATTAACAAAAAACTGGAGAAAACATAATACACATACAATTTAAGGCAGACCAACTTTAATTTTATGACACTTTAATTTTAAAGACTTATAATGTATTTTTATCAGGTGTGTGCATGTGTACTAATAATGCTTTTATAAATACATTTTAGACCGAAAATGTATACAAGTTATATTTATTCAGACAAATTCTGAAAGTTACCTATTTTCATTCATTCATTATCTTCCGCTTTATCCTCTATTAGGGTCGCGGTGGTGTTCCCCATGCCCATCCGGGGGAGAACATCTCGGGCGCTGGGCAGATACACCCAGGACAGGGCGCCAATCCATCGCTGGGCACACACTCACTCACACAGACACACTCTATATGGGGCAATTTTTAGAATTCAATTGACTTGATCCATGTTTTTGACTGTGGGAGGAAACCGGAGAACCCGGAGATAACCCACGCAGACACGGGGAGAACATGGGAACTCAGATGGGGATTCGAACCGGGAATCCCTAGCGCTGATAGGCGAACGTGCTAACCACCAAGCCACCGTGCCGCCGTTACCTATTTTATAAGATTAAATATAAATCTACAGCCTTATGTTGAGAACTTTTATACCTTTATAGGCACAGGCAAAACCATGCTGGCTAAAGCAGTCGCAACCGAATGCAATACAACATTTTTCAACATCTCTGCATCCAGCATTGTCAGCAAGTGGAGAGGAGATTCTGAGAAACTTGTTCGGGTTGGTGTCATCTGTCTAAATCTTACTATATCCAATAACCTAGATTTATTCTATAGTTCATAAATACTATTATGTTCTACTGAACTCATTTTGTTGTTATGTTATTTTAGGTTTTGTTGAGTTAGCGAGGTATCATGCACCATCCACCATCTTTCTGGATGAACTCGACTCAGTGATGAATCAGAGAGGTGTTGGACAACAGTAAGACCAGAAGTCTGATCCAAGTTACTGCACTAAAATAGATTTTTTAAATAATGCAGTGACATTAAAAGACAGATTTATAAGCCAACACATACTAGAGCTTTAATGATGTTCTATTCTAAGTAAGTCACTCCACCATCAGAGGTTGATTCACATTCTCCCTTCTAGTTTATCTTAAAGGTGTCCATTAGGTTTGAGGTCAGGGCTCTGTACAGGACACGTTTTACCCACTAGACACACTCAACCTTGCTTTTATGAGCCTTGTTTTGTGCTCTGGTATGCAGTCATGCTAAAACATCAAAATAAAAAGGCGTGTTTCATAAATGTTATCTTACACTTTGCATATTTTCTGCCTTTTTTCAAATAATTAGATATGTATTGATGGTACCCTGCCCTTGATTTCTTGATTAGAGATTTAAAAACGTGTTCGATTTATGCTCAGTTTTAATCTTTTTCATAAAGAAGTGAGCACGAAGGCAGTCGGAGGATGAAGACAGAGCTCCTGGTTCAGATGGATGGACTGGCACGTTCAAATGACTTAGTGTTTGTATTGGCTGCATCAAATCTTCCATGGTAAGTAAACTAACAGACTACCTGTTTCACACTGTCATCTTATAGCAGTAAATTGTGACATATTATTCTCATACTATTCTCATTTTTCTATTCTCTCTTGAACTTAGGGAGCTGGACCATGCCATGTTAAGGAGACTTGAGAAGAGAATACTAGTGGGGCTTCCTTCATGCCCAGCCAGAAAGACAATGATCCATCACTGGCTTCCTCCGATCAGCAACACAGGTGGAGTGGAGCTCCGAACTGAACTTGACTATAGCGTGCTAGCACAGGTAGGTCAAACAAAGAACTCAATTGGGCTGCATTTTAATATATAGGTTGACAGTTGCATCCTGGATTAAAGGAGTTGGTATTAAACATGTTCAATATTGCTGAAAGCACCTACAGCAAAACAAACCCAAAATATGATATATCAACCTCATTGCTTCACAGTTGGCAATGTATTCTTGTAAAGAAATGCTGCTGTATATTTACATAACCATCTTTGCTAAAACACACCTGTTTGAATGTTGCCCATCTTGCAACCAGACATGAATTACCCCTAAAGTCATCAGTCAGTGTGGCCAGATTAAAATATAGGTTCTACTGCTTATTAAAAACATTTCAGTTCCTTAATTAAGTTCCTGCATTTAATTGATAACAAATCTTAAAACACAAAAATTCCCTACTGATTCATTCAGGCCTGTTGGTACTGATAACAACTCTTTTGATTTTGAAGGAAACTGAGGGTTACTCTGGCTCAGATATCAGACTTGTGTGTAAAGAGGCTGCGATGAGGCCTGTGCGGAAGATTTTTGATATCTTGGAAAATCACAGTGGCGGTAAGACAAATGTATTGTTAAATTAAAGTACATTCACTAGCTACACCCTCCTCCTTATTTCTCAGTATGATTTATGCATGACTAGAACTCTAAACTAATTCTTTGTCCCTACAGATCACTACAACATGCCTCTTATTAAGCTAGAAATAGTCACAACAGCAGATTTCCGGGACGTGATATCTCACACAAAACCATCAGCTAGGAATCTGACAGAGAGATTCTTAGCCTGGGAAAAAGAGTATGAATCTGTTTGAGTTTAAACTTGGATATTAATTAAACTCTTTAACAAATATTAAGATTGTGGTTTTGCCCCTTTCTTTCATGAAATAAAGACAGGGCTGTTGCCATAAAAATACAGTATGTGCTTATGTTTGGAAACATACTATGATGGTGGAGCTGAAATCAAATCCTGATTTGTAAATGAGCGGCGTATAGATTTATATGAATAAATATAATATATAATTATATTACAAATAATAATAGTTAAATGAAACAGGAATGCAATAGGGTGGCACGGTGGCTTAGTGGTTAGCACGTTCAGCTCTCAGCACAGGGAATCAAGGTACGAATTCTAATCTGGGTGGAGTTTCCATGTTCTCCCCATGTTCACGTCAGTTTTCTCAAGGTTCCTACATTCTAAAAACATGGATTCAAGGTTATTTGTGTGTGTGTGTGTGTGGGTGTGAGTAAGTGACTGTGCCCCGCGGTGGACTGGCACCCTGTCCTAGGTGTATCTGCCCAGCACCTAAAAGACCCCCCCCCCCCCAAAAGTCCTTAGTATAGGATTAAGAAGATAATGAGATGAGTTGAGGAAAGGAAGAGTAATATAGAACTTACAAATTTGTGAAAACAAATGAAAGCTTTGTCAGTTTATTCTTAATTCTATTATGATAATCTGCGTTCCATATTTTTATGACACTAGCAATAACAAATTTTTAACTATCAAAACTGTTATCCCTTTAGTACAGCATGTAAATGGAAGCAGCCTCAGGTCCATAATTACAAAGGCACCAATCTCTATGGCCTTGTTACACTTTAAATGACCAACCACAACAGATAAACTTCATTAAAATCAATAAATTAAGCTAAGTGAATTTAGTAATAGGTATTTAACAGTGGGGCGGCACGGTGGCTTAGTGGTGTTTTTTCTTTCTTAGCATGTTCTCCTCTCAGCACTAGGGATTCCCGATTCGAATCCCCATCTGGGTGGAGTTTCCATGTTCTCCCCGTGTATGTATGTGTGAGTGTCTGTGTAAGTGAGTGTGTGCCCAGCGATAGATTGGCGCCCTGTCCTGGGTGTATCTGCCCAGCGCCCGAAACGTTCTCCCCTGGATGGGCATGGGGAACCCCACCGCGACCCTAATAGAGGATAAAGTGGAAGATAATGGATGGATGGGTATTTAACAGTCATTTATTCAAACTAAGGCTGCTGAACACCCAGCCCATCACACAATTGGCATTCAAAAATATCAGTAAAATTCTAAAACCAACTCAATTTAATTCAATTTAAAGGAGACCGAGGCGGCACGGTGGCTTAGTGGTTAGCACGTTCGCCTCTCAGCGCTAGGGATTCCCGGTTCGAATCCCCATCTGGGTGGAGTTTCCATGTTCTCCCCGTGTCTGCGTGGGTTTCCTCCGGGTTCTCCGGTTTCCTCCCACAGTCCAAAATACATGGATCAAGTCAATTGAATTCTCCAAATTGCCCCATATAGAGTGTGTGTGTGTGAGTGAGTGTGTACCCAGCGATGGATTGGCGTCCTGTCCTGGGTCTATCTGCCCAGCGCCCGAGATGTTCTCCCCTGGATGGGCATGGGGAACCCCACCGCGACCCTAATAGAGGATAAAGCGGGAGATAATGAATGAATGAATTAAAGGAGACCTAACTTTAAAGTGCTGAATGTTTTATACTAATGTGACGTCCAGTGACAGATACGTGCACGAATCCCACAGATCCAGAGTTCAGATGGACTGGTTGCAGATTCCTTACAGAAACAAGTTAACCTCCATGGCTCTGCTGACGAATACTGGATGGAACCTGACAAGGCGGTCCTGCAGGACGCCCCCTAATGGACTCACATATAGTTTTCCAGTTGTTAGTTTTTCCATTTGTTTAATATCTGTACATGGCTGTCCTACACTGTTGTTGCTGACTGGCCGCTCAAGGAGGATGAGTCCCCCACTGAGTCTTGGTCCTCCCAAGGTTTCTTCCTTAAATAACAACATAACAGGGAGTTTTTTCTTGCCACTGTCGCTTCGGCTTGCTCTTTGGGGGTCTAAAGGCTTTTCATTGTGTAAAGCTGCTTTGTGACAATGTACTGGTGTAAAAAGCGCTATATAAATAAATTACTTGAACTTGAACTTAAATAACTTTTGTTTGTACATGTTTTGCAAATTAGTAAACTTTCCTGTATCGTGAGTGTGGGCTTTGAAATAAAACAAACCGCTTAAAAATCATCCGAAACGTTAAATAGAGTTAAACAGAGAGTTCTGTTAATATTAATGAAGGGTGCCATACATACATTAAGAGGCTCAGCTTCCCCGGACCAACATGGCGTCCGCGTTGACGCATTGCTCCCACGGGCAGCAATACAACGTCTATTACCTTCTCAATGTTGCACAAAGTACGCTTTGCGTGTTCATTTATATTTTGGTGTCTAAGAACGAGAAAAATAACATTCTACAATCCGTTTTAAACGGTTAGGTTAGCAACTAATTTTAGTTCTAACAGTATGAATGGGTTTAGATGGCGTCATCAATCACGCGCGTCACGCGCATACACTAAGATTGTAACATCACATTAGACAATTAATTTTATGAAACATGAATCTAACTCTGGTTAACGCTAAATCTAACTCTGTGTCAACAAACTCATGATATAATACAATGTACAGGCACAAGTGTGGGCTGCAATGTGTCATCGGAAGGACCCTTTTTAGTGTCCTATATTAAACCTTATTACTGTTGTCGTTGTTTTTAAAAACATATAGTTTATATTATTTGTATTATTTTTGAAAAGCGTCGTGATTAATTTCCATGATTTATAAATCATCTTCTGGAGCTCAGTCAGTGTCGGACAGTAGGTAAGTTTATACTGTTAATGATTTTACACTCTGCACTTTTCTGGTTCTGTTCTCTTTAAATTGTTTTTTTATTCATTTATATTAATGCGTTTTACAAAGTAAAGTTACCACACAGGTAAACTCGTGTTTTAGTGTCTGCATTAAAGTCATAAGTTGTGCGTTTTGTCAGGACATGCAGATAATGAATATCATGTTTACATGGTTTCAGTAATCAGCTGCAATTTCTTATCATTCATTCATTATCTTCCGCTTTATCCTCTATTAGGGTCGCGGTGGGGTTCCCCATGCCCATCCAGGGGAGAACGTCTCGGGCGCTGGGCAGATACACCCAGGACAGGACGCCAATCCATCGCTGGGCACACACTCACTCACACAGACACACTCTATATGGGGCAATTTTGAGAATTCAGTTGACCTTGATCCATGTTTTTTGGACTGTGGGAGGAAACCGGAGAACCCGGAGGAAACCCACGCGGACACGGGGAGAACATGGAAACTCGGGAATCCCTAGCACTGAGAGGAGAACATGCTAAACAACTAAGCCACCCTGCCGCCCACGATCGATCAATCATCCATCCATCCATCTATTATCTTCCGCTTTATCCTATATTAGGGTCGCGGTGGGGTTCCCCATGCCCATCCAGGGGAGAACGTCTCGGGCGCTGGGCAGATAGACCCAGGACAGGACGCCAATCCATCGCTGGGCACACACTCACTCACACAGACACACTCTATATGGGGCAATTTTGAGAATTCAGTTGACTTGATCCATGTTTTTTGGACTGTGGGAGGAAACCGGAGAACCCGGAGGAAACCCACGCGGACACGGGGAGAACATGGAAACTCGGGAATCCCTAGCACTGAGAGGAGAACATGCTAAACAACTAAGCCACCCTGCCGCCCACGATCGATCAATCATCCATCCATCCATCTATTATCTTCCGCTTTATCCTATATTAGGGTCGTGGTGGGGTTCCCCATGCCCATCCAGGGGAGAACGTCTCGGGCGCTGGGCAGATAGACCCAGGACAGGGTGCCAATCCATCGCTGGGCACACACTCACTCACACAGACACACTCTATATGGGGCAATTTTGAGAATTCAATTGACCTTGATCCATGTTTTTGGACTGTGGGAGGAAACCGGAGAACCCGGATGAAGTTACCAATGTGGGTCCTTGAGCAAGACCCTTAACCCTCATTGCTCCAGGGATGTTGTGATTAACCCTGTGCTCACCTTGTAAGACGCTTTAGATAAAAGCATCTGCTAAATGACCAAATGTGAATGTGTGCGTATGTGTTTCATTGAATGGATGGGTTAATTGTGGAGTGTGTAAGAACGAAATGCCAAATAGCTCGATTTATCACTAATACATTCATCTATATAACTCACCATACTCACTATATAACAGAAATTTTGCTGTGTTTTCAGGTGATGGCATCTCGCCGGGCCATAAAAGCTGTGCTTATTGATTTAAGTGGGACTCTTCATATTGAGGATGCTGCAATACCTGGAGCTCAAGAAGCTCTCGCAAGGTTAGTTAGCATCATGGTCAGTGAGAAGACTTTTTAAAATTTTCTTCTCTGAATCATCTCTGTAAGTTTGTATTCATTTGAGCTTTCTAAATATAAGTGCAAATATAGAGTCATCTTTATATCCATAAACATTCCTTTCACATTCCAAATGCACACAGGTTTCCTCCCACAGTCCAAAAACATGGAACAAGTGAATTGAGTTCTCCAAATTGCCCCATATAGAGTGTGTATGAGTGCGTGTCTGTATGAGTGACAGCGATAGCTTGCCGCCCTGTCCTGGCACCCAGCGCCTGAAACGTTCTCCCCTGGATGGGCATGAGGAACCCCACCGCGACCCTAATAGAGGATAAAAGCAGAAGATAATGAATTAAATATATAATATATATATATATATATATATATATATATATATATATATATATATATATATATATATATATATTGTGTGTGTGTGTGTGTGTGTGTGTGTACAATACCAGTTAAAAGTTTGTTGGACACACATACTTTTTTTGCTCCACTTACTGTAAAGATAGACTTTGTAGTTCTACAATTCCATTCTGTAGTCCATCTGTGGACTACAGTACATACTGTGTACGTCCCCTTTACTCTGTTCTAATGGTCAGGACCCCAATAGTACCCCCATAGAGCAGGGATTACTTGGTCGGTGCATTATTCCTATCCCAGCTGTCACAAAGTTGTTTTAATAAAACTACTGCAGCACTAAAAAAACCCTAACTGCAGAACTGACAATAAACAATCCACCATCCAAATTATACCTGTTCTGTGATGGTCCTGACAAAAAACATATAGAAATAGATTATGGGGGAAAAAGGTGGTGTCCAAACTTTGTCATTGGACTGTTCTTCTACTGTTTTTTTTTTTTTTTTTTTTTTTTAAGGTTACGCAATGCCTCTGTGGCTGTGAAATTTGTAACTAACACAACCAAAGAGTGTAAGAGAACACTGTTTGAACGACTAAAGCGACTGAGTTTTGACATTGAAGAGCGGGAGATCTTCACCTCACTAACAGCAGCTCGAAACCTGTTGGAGCAGAAGCAGGTGCGCCCTCTGTTGTTAGTAGAGGATAGTGCATTAGAAGACTTTGCAGGTGAGATACGGTCTCTGTTCTTCACATTAAAAAATACACACACAGTCCTTAATAAAAATATTTCTTTGTTCTTATCACAGGTGTTAAAACCTCAGATCCAAATGCTGTAGTAATAGGGTTAGCTCCAGAACATTTTAACTATGAAATGCTTAATAAAGCTTTCAGGTAAGACTCAGTATTACATCCATTTTGGAACTGAAATATCATTTATATATTCATTCATTCATTCATTCATTATCACCCGCTTTATCCTCTATTAGGGTCGCGGTGGGGTTCCCCATGCCCATCCAGGGGAGAACGTCTCGGGCGCTGGGCAGATACACCCAGGACAGGGCGCCAATCCATCGCTGGGCACACACTCACTCACTCAAACACACTCTATATGGGGCAATTTTGGAGAACTCAATTAACTTGATCCATGTTTTTGAACTGTGGGAGGAAACCGGAGAACCCGGAGGAAACCCATGCGGACATGGGGAGAACATGGAAACTCCACCCAGATGGGGATTCGAACCGGGAATCCCTAGCGCTGAGAGGCGAACATGCTGACCACTATGCCACCGTGCCGCTCCATCATTTATATATGTTTTCTCTAATTAGATGACCTAACAGTCTAATTTACCTTGTTCCACATGGTCTGTTTACATTTAACAGAAAAATGTTAGTCACATTAAATCCTGCAAATTTTCTTCTGCATTAGGCTAATTCTGGACGGTGCTCCTCTTATTGCTATTCACAAAGCACGGTACTACAAAAGGAAAGATGGCCTTGCGTTAGGACCAGGGCCATTTGTGACCGGACTGGAATATTCTACTGACACAAAGGCAACAGTAGTGGGCAAACCAGAAAGAACATTTTTTCTTGAGGCACTTCGTGAGCTAAACTGCAGCCCTGAGGAGGCTGTGATGATTGGAGATGTAAGTGTTACACTACTTGCACTGATTTGTTCCCAATAGCTACTTTCACCCATTAATATCCTGATTTCATCCTGGTTACAAAAAAAATTACATTGCCAGCATCAACATGTAACCTGTACATTTTTTTTTATTGCACAGGATGCTAGAGACGATGTTGGTGGAGCTCAGAACACTGGGATGCTGGGAATATTGGTGAAAACTGGTACTTTAACATAGTTTTGTTGATTACACAAATACCTTTGGGTTAAACAGTATAACTGGAAATACAGACTCTGTTGTTCTTTTGTAGGTAAATACAGATCTGGTGATGAGGACAAAATTAACCCTCCTCCTCATCTGACCTGTGAGAGTTTTCCAGAGGCTGTTGATCATGTCCTGCATTTGCTTGAAACTAAATAACTTGTGTGATGAACCTGATATTATACAAGATATGATAGACATGAATATAATGTATTATCTTGTACACAATAAACAGGTATTAAGGTCTTACATCCTAATTTGTTCCACTGTTAAATTAACTAGTGAGACCACTGCTACTGTTTACAAAAGTGTTGGTTAAGGCCACAACACTCCCATGCTTAAACCCCTCAATAAAAAAAACATAAAAGTTGATGTTTTCTGTATTTTTGTCCCTGACGTTGTAGTTACTGTCTCACATTGTAGGTGTTATGTATTTAAGCTGTCAGTGAAATGTCAGATATTAAAGTATTTCATAAATATGACACAAAACATTTTTGGAAGAAACATTACAAATTTGTAACAAGCATTGTTTGCATGGTTCTATGCATTTATTTTGTTAAACTGCATTGACTCATCAGCGCTAGGGGTTCCCGGTTCGAATCCCCATCTGGGTGGAGTTTCCATGTTCTCCCCGTGTCTGCGTGGGTTTCCTCCAGGTTCTCCGGTTTCCTCCCACAGTCCAAAAACATGGATCAAGTCAATTGAATTCTCAAAATTGCCCCATATAGAGTGTGTCTGTGTGAGTGAGTGTGTCCCCAGCGATGGATTGGCGCCCTGTCCTGGGTGTATCTGCCCAGCGCCCGAGACGTTCTCCCCTGGATGGGCATGGGGAACCCCACCGCGACCCTAATAGAGGATAAAGCGGGAGATAATGAATGAATTAATGCATTGACTCAATCTGAATTTGGCAGAAATATATAAATATTAACGGATTTTTTTAACCAATTACTGAAATTTACTTTGTATGTTTACGGCTAATTTTTCCACACATTTCTGATACCATGATAATTTTGACTATACGCAAGCTCAAGATATCTGACAATACAGTGACAAATGTTTTTATTAAAATCCGACAAATATGACTGGCTCCAAACTGTGCTTAATTTGGTTTTCAAGAAAATTGTATACGAGCATTTGATCACAAACTCTGGAGATGACAGCAACAGGTTGTGTATTTGGTAAGACAACAAAAAAAAATTTGCTTCTTTAACTGTTCCCTCTTACTCTGCATTTCTGGAGTGTGTTTACAATGTCTGGCTGAAATGTTAACAAACCACTGTTATTGCATCAGTAGGAAATACACTGTAATGCCCAACTGCACCATGTTACTTCGTCGTGAGTACAGATGTGGCTGCATTACAACTGGCTTAACTCACATATTTAATTGGCTTATGCACACATAATGAATCAACATGATTTCTGAAATGAAAAAAAAAAAACAACAGCAATGTAAACCAACTGAGGATGATCGGTCTGGCTGATATCAAAAGACTTACATTGACAACCCCTAAAAGGATGAAACAGTGGGGCATTTAAGTAACCATAACAATAGCCACAGGTACAAAAAGATTTCAGTCCATTATCTTTTGCCAGTAGATCCATTCTCCATACTGAAAGTCAAGCTTTCTTCATCCAAACAGCAACAGTAACAAGATGCACACTGAATTTACAATTATTAATGGCACTGTGGGTGTAAAGAAAGGCATCGGTTAAAACAACACAAGCTATTATTAATATATAGAGTTACAAACACACTGATCATTAATTAATTGTGGCTTAAGTATGTACACAAAGTATGTCTCTGGCATTCAAAATTTCATAGTAAAATTAGTGAACACAATTTTTAATTTTATAAATATACATTCTGGCATTACCTTAGAGACTCTGTAATCGACTGTATGAAATAAATGTCATACTGCTGCTTCAGAGACAGTCTTTGCTTTTGGAAAGGTGTTATACACTTCACCTTTCAGTGGTCACAATGTTAATTACAGTACCAATTTCCAGTTTGGACACACTGCCTTCTTGCTCCATTGTATTCAAGTTAATAAAGTATTTTATTTGTCATTTCAACAATATAAAGTGGTGTACAGAATATAGTGGAACAAAACAATGTTCTCCACGAACAATGTGCTACACATAACAGCAACTACACTGTCTTTTTGTTAGTTGGTTTCCTGTTCTCTATTGATCAGGACCATTACAGAACAGGTATACTTTGGTAATGGGACTAACACAGTATATACTATAGTCCACAAACAGATAGACAACAGTCTGTAATTGTTGAACTACATCTTCACGGATAGAGGAACTGATAAAATGGACAATAAGTGGAGCAAGTAGGAGGTGTGTCCAAGCTTTTGACTGGTATTGTTTAAGCTCTTTGCATATACTTACTTTAAAAAAGTTAACCTGTAATTATTGACAAGTGTGTGCCAAACCCTACCATTCGTGGCAGAAAATGGATTTAGACAGATGGAAATTTGGGGCAAAATGTGAATTGACACAATTAATGAATAAGCCTTACAATTTGATTTGATTCAGTTTATTAACCTGTCGAACCAGGCAGTGGTGAGAGTTGTTGATAAAGGCAACATACAATATTTAATGACATAAACCAGGAGTGAGTGCAACTTTATAGTACTTACCTCTCATTACTGTTCTGACAGATCGGATAAGGTTTAGAAGCTGTGCTTTAACTCCTGGATCTTCACCAAAGCCTCCAATTCCCTGATCAGCTCCCCACCCAACTGAAAAGTGAAAATGAACTCTTCAGAAATAGAATAGACATCCCTCAAAACAATGGAACTATCACCAGGCCATTAATAGCGTTGTACAACATGCAACTTAACATAATGACAATTCTATTTATTAATGACAATGACTATAACAATTTATCCACAGCTGTTTATCGTGCTTTTTCACTTTACTAAGATAGACACTCACTGGCCACTTTATTAGATCCAACTCCTCTGTGTTACATTAATTATCTATTAAATTTCCACTTAAATATAGATACATTTTGTAGTTACACTGTGCTCTATAACCCTCAGAAACATGAAGCAGGTGTCATTTGGATGGTTGATGATTTTCACTACAGCACTGCACTGACGTAGAGGTGGGTGTCTTCATGTGTGTTACACTGGAAAATCAGAGATCTGTGCTACTTGGGTCTTTGAATATCACAGTGAGACTGCGGGACTGACACCAGTCCATCAAACAAAAATGTTTAGGGCTGAAGGATGAATATTGGATGACATAAAATGTGCACGAACTGATGGGCCACTGTGTCTTATTTAACATTTACAAGGTGGAATAGGGGCAGCACGGTGGCTTAGTGGTTAGCACGTTTGCCTCTCAGCACTAGGGGTTCCCGGTTCGAATCCCAATCTGGGTGGAGTTTCCATGTTCTCCCCGTTTCCGTGTGGGTTTCCTCCGGGTTCTCCGGTTTCCTCCCACAGTCCAAAAACATGGATCAAGTCAATTGAATTCTCAAAATTGCCCCATATAGAGTGTGTCCGTGTGAGTGAGTGTGTGCCCAGCGATGGATTGGCGCCCTGTCCTGGGTCTATCTGCCCAGCGCCCGAGACGTTCTCCTCTGGATGGGCATGGGGAACCCCACCGCGACCCTAATAGAGGATAAAGCGGGAGACAATGAATGAATGAAAGGTGGAATAGGGGCGGCACAGTGGATTAATGGTTAGCACGTTTGCCTCTCAGCGCTAGAGATTCCCGGTTCGAATCCCAATCTGGGTGGAGTTTCCATGTTCTCCCCGTTTCCGTGTGGGTTTCCTCCGGGTTCTCCGGTTTCCTCCCACAGTCCAAAAAAATGGATCAAGTCAATTGTATTGTGAGTGTGTAAGAGTAAGTGTGTGCCCATCGATAGATTCTGCCCAGCGCCCGAAACCTTCTCCCCTGGATGGGCATGGGAAACCCCCCCCCCCCCATGACCCTCATAGATGATAAATCGGAAGATAATGGATGGATGGAAGGTTGAACAGTTTGGTTATCATGTCCAATAAAGTGTACAGTGCTTGTACACAGTATTAAAAAAACTTTTCATTCACAACTGAAGACCAACAAGGTAAACTAACTACAACGAAACCTGGTATTCACATCTTTTCATTCATTCATTCATTCATTATCTTCAACTTTATCCTCTATTAGGGTCGCGGTGGGGTTCCCCATGCCCATCCAGGGGAGAACGTTTCGGGCGCTGGGCAGATACACCCAGGACAGGGTGCCAATCCATCGCTGGGCACACACTCACTCACACACACACTCTATATGGGGCAATTTGGAGAACTCAATTGACTTGATCCATGTTTTTGGACTGTGGGAGGAAACCGGAGAACCCGGAGGAAACCCACGCAGACACGGGGAGAACATGGAAACTCCACCCAGATGGGGATTCGAACCGGGAATCCCTAGTGCTGAGAGGAGAACGTGCTAACCACTAAGCCACCCTATTCACATCTTAACATGCATTTCCAATGAAACATAAAAGGGGTTAGTGCTGATTAATCATTTAATTAATTTTTTGTACAGAAAAAACGAAACGAACTCTCACATACTCTCACATAATAAGAAATAAAAATAAAAACACGTCACCATTAAAGCAAAACCAGCAAACTGAATTCCAACAGAAGAATCTGTGATGTTTATTAAGTGCCACGTCAAACCCACAATAAAGCGTGAGTTCAAATTAACTGCTTAGTTAAAAACAACAACTTGCACTGCATTTTAATGACTTTGTGTGTTAATTGTGAGAGGAACACGTTCTTTCTGCCGGTTTATTATTAAGTTGTTAACCGGTTTGGGACGCAGCCTTCACTGCTCGCGAGCTCAGGGAAGTTGTCATGAAATAAAAGCAGCCCCGGTCTATAAACTCTCATGACGTCAACAAGAAATAAACATAGTGACCTACTTTTACTGAGAAAGCGTTCTTCATGTAAAACAGCAACCGCGTTCGTAAATAAAATCGCCGCCTGAATCAGAGAGTACAAAGTAAACGCCATGTTGGCACTTCTCCTCTGACGTCATGACGTATAACACGTCGAACGTAGACAAACGGGGAGTGTCTGAATATAATACACCTCCACGATCAAGGGCTCAGCTAAGAACGCTTACAGTCATTAACACTCTCTAGTGCACTTAATGTCTGCTATGGTTCCGTTTGGTATCCAACCGGAATTCTTCGGTTTGACGGTTTGTGATATTTGATGTCATAAAACTTCATTCATGAGATCATACCATCAAACAACAACAAGGAATATCATCTGGAAACAGAATTTACAGGATTATCATTTATTTTACTGTATTCGTGGATGCATAACCTTTATATATACAACGTCCTTCTTTATATATTACATAGTTGTATTTGTATTTTTTTTATTTGAAAACAAAAAATCCAAATTTTGTTATTATGTCACATTTTTTTTTATTTAATCAGCAATTAATGCCGAGGTTTTAATGCTGAATTAAATTATTGAACAGTACTTACTAATCAAAACTAACTGAATAATAAATGAATGTATTCGATCCGTTTCTTTTAGATTTAGAGCCCTCTACTGGTGACAAAGCAAAGTGCAATTGATACTGTGCGATAAATTAAGTTAAATCTGCAGCGACACATCTCGAATAAAACTATTTATTTATTTAAGCTAAAAAAAACATAGGGGGAAGCTAGATTTAGTACTTGTAATGATTTTCCACTGTGCAAAAGAACTAATATTGTGGCCATGCAGAATGAATGATCCAAACATATTTATGTGTTTGTATCCAGTATTTTTTTTTTGTTAAAAATAGTTTTTTTGTTGCTGCTGTTATTTTTAAAATTTTTGCTTTATTGTTTTAAATTCTGTCTGCTACTAGCCTAGTCACATTTTTTCCAGCTACTAATGTTTTCTTATGAAAGGTTACCATTCCAATTATTTGTAACAGTGCGTTTCTGCCACAGTGATAACCTTAAAGCACCTTGTTTAACAACATTGGATAATCTTGGTTATATAATATAACTGATTGCTATTAAACATCTGCTAAGAATTCATATCATTTTATTGTCTAACATCATTTAACACTGCTGGGTCTCTGATGGAGGATATCCCTCAACCTGTCTTGCTTCTTTTTAAAGCATTTTTTAAAGCTTCCTTAAAAAGTTTTTTTGCTTGCCACCTCCACCTTTTGTAACATTTTAAAAACTGTTTAAAAATAATTTGTAAAACTGTTAAACAACAAAGCACTGTTATACATAAATTATTTAAAAAAACATATATAATAACATTTACAATGAGCGATAAGTAATTTTAATTACTGCAGATGTTCTTCCTTTTTGTTCCAATCTCCCTATTTTTGGTTTCGTGCTACTTGGGTTCGTGCTAACACTAGAAGTCCCAGGAATTTCCACCACCCCCTTACTATATGAGGGAGATTGTTTCCTTTTAAATTAGCTAGGAACTGGATGTTCACACATTTACAACGTAATATTGGATATTTTTATTCAAAACATCTTATATAATAGACAATGTTTTTTAGTCACTATCAGTGGTAGCCTTTCTTATCCCCATTGATCTGGTGCATTAACCACTATGTAACCACAGCCCAAAATGGCATTGTAAGGTAAAATCCAAATGGTTTAAAAATAGATATTTCTTCAAATTAGCATTTGATCAAGATGATAAAATGCTCTATAAATATAAGCAGCCATAAATGAGCAAAATCCTACATACATCATGTGGACAAAAGTAAAGGGACAAATCTTTTTAATCTTTGAATTGAAAGTTTTGGTTTTGTGGAAACATTTTTGAAAATGTCTTTTACTTTTCCAGTCTTTTCTGTCCCAATACATGGTCCTTAAAGGTATTTGGTGTGGAAGATTTTTGACTGGTTTGCACCGAGTCCTGGCCTTAACACCATCTGCACTTATGGGATAAACTAAAATGTACATCGCGATCCAGGCCTCTTATAAAAAAGCAGTGCTTTTCAAAGTAAATAGGGAAAATTCCGACAGACACACTGTAATGTGGAAGCTGTTATGGTTGCAAATCGGATGCAGCTTTAAAAAAGCATCTGCATTTAGTAATGTATCGATGTCCCAATACATTTGTCCACATTAGGTAGATATTTGTCCATAAGGTCCAACCTGGAAATTGTACTTGTTAATGTAAAGTTTAAATTAGGAAGTATTAAAACAATTCCATGTCATATACTTTTATTATCCACATAAATAGTTGAGGAACTACAAGAACATATTTAAATACATTTGCATTAGCAATAGTAACATTTTTATTTTCATGTTTGACAATGTTGAATTCAAACAAACAAGCAAGAATTTTGCCCATCAGCCCTCCTATAACCCTCTTTATAGAGCAAAAGGAAATTTTGGTCAAACTGAGCAATATTCTTGCAGACATATGGTATTTTTATAGCCAATATATTAATACACAGTTCAGGATTTACAAAAAACAACAAATAAATACATAAATAATAAATATATAAATTAATACATAAATAAATGCACAAAATGATCACTGTACAGAAAGTGACGGTGAAAAGATTGAAGGTATGGTGCTAATTCACTCTCATGGTAAATTTGGTTCTTCATTGGTTTGTTCAGAGTTCAGTAGACATGTGCATCCTCTGATTAACTGTCCATAAAGAGGCTTCGCACAAACAGCTTTATCATGAGAGTCCCATAATGTGCTTTAAAGTTTGAAACTGTAGTGATGTCATATAAAATGTATGGGTCATTTAAGCTGAAACAAAAGACAAAGGGAAAAATATACAAGTTATTGTCAAAAATAACACAGGATATTATTTTCTCAGAGGCTTTGCATGTAAAAAAAAATACAGCGCAATGTATTAATATCAAAATATTATGATAACAGTATCTTTCTCTGAAACAAAATGTTTCCACTCTTATGATGTGATGTCAGTAACATAAAACATAAACAACATACATAATAACATAATCAACATAAACTGTGGATATTACATCTGTAGAATGCAATAATGACAGAAATTCAAATAAAATCTACAACCCTTTAGACACCAAACCACAGTTTAACCATATTCACCTTATTATCATTATTGTGTACTTAAATGAAACACACACCAATTCATAATCTATAAGATTATAGATTATCTATAAGTATCTATAACAAACTGTAAGGTACTTTTTTATTCAACAATTTCTAACTTTACCTATTTGCTGTTGGAGATGAACTTCTCAAAAAAGGTGTTTAAATTTAATCTATTATTTGTTGTAAATATAAACAAAAAATAATTTGTTGTATTAATATTGATGGTATTTAATTATGATACCATATACCATTATAACTGGACAGAACAACCTTAAATGTACTGTACTAAATGGTTAGTCAGCATATATCCATTAAATTTTCATTGATTTAATTAAAATGTATTTAAATCTAGAAAAATGAAGTAAATATCGTTTTGACTCCATTGATTTGGTTACATGTTTTTACCATCAATATCACATTCACAAAGACAAATTTAAATGTGACATTTTCTGCAAGTCTTCTGAAATATAATGAACTTGTTTAATGAATTAAACTTTTTTTTCTCTAATATATTAGCCTTTATATTGTTATTATTCTATGATTGGGCTCTAACGCATTTTACAATTAGTTAAAAAAAAAACTAATAGGCATTTTAGCCACTCTGCACTACAAAATGCAGTTTAATAAAACATTTGTAAAAGATGGCTTATTAAACACATTCAAATATAAAAAAATAGTAATTCTAATTTATGATGATGCAGGTCTTCTTCTCCTATTTACTATTATTACTATTACTATTATTATTATTATTATTATTATCATCATCATCATCATTATCATTTATTTTTTTATTTATTTATTTATTAATTACTTTAAAAATGATTACATGTATTTGTACCAAGTCATGTGATATGATTACATGGAAATAATATGAACACATTTGGATTATTACTAATTTAAAACATATTAACTTGAGATCATTGGATTGATGCACATAACTATAAGCATCACTGTAAATAATCTGAACTGTACATGGTGTGTGTGTGTGTGTGTGTGTGTGTGTGTGCGTGCGTGTGTGTGTGTGCAACCATAATGGTAATTTAATGTATCAAATTTATAATGCTTACCATTTTAGCTTTTGGTTAGATGTGTGCCAAGTTTTTCTTTTCTGATAAGGTTTGCATAGGGAATCTAAGAACAACCATAAAAATAGGTTAATACGGAGTGTCATAATGAAAAATCATTTACATAACTAACAGTTTTGTTTAAATTGAATGTGCTGAGAATATGCAAATATAGATTAACACTGTGACTCTACAAGGACCATCTTACACTGTATCTTACACATTTGATTTGAATTTTTACAACCAGTTTATTGTAATAGATCTGAAAGACAAACGAATTAAGATATTTCTGAGTGTGTAGTGATTAGGGGGAGTTGTAGCTAATAAATATTAATCTATGACATATCAATAGTTCTATTAGGTGAGAGATCCTTACCATTTGCAGTTGTTGTACCATCTCCTCTCTGTAAGCCAGTTCCCTCTTCATTTGGTCTTGAAAGTTGTCTAAACCAGAAAAAAAACAGGAGAAAAATGATGGAATTGAGACACAGGTCCATAAAATCAAATGTGCAGCACCAATTTAATAGACTATTACAGTGCAAATTGAAAGTGATCTAGATGTAATAACAAACAAGTTGTTCATATTAAGCCCCATTTCAAAAGTGCTAAGCATCGTCATCATCTAAAGAGTGATATAAAGACAAAAATCCGATTTATGAACTATAAGCCAGATAAAAAGTCGAATGAAAAAAAAAACTTACGGAAAACAGGAAATGGTGCGTTTCCTTTGAGGGCGTGAAACTCCTGCTCCAGTCGTCTCCGTAAATCAATCTGTTCAAGTAAAACTTTTTGGAGCTCCTCTGTAAAAAATACCATTACAATAACAATGAAATAATAATGCCTCATAGCCTATTGTTTTAAAGGCACATCCAAAACAAATTTTTTAAAGCATTTTATTCAAACACATGTCCAAATATGATTCTAATATGTGTACTAATCTTTCAAATTAACCTAATTTAGTCTTCTGATTTTTGTAAAAAAAAAAAATTACCTTTGTACTTATGTGTTAAAAACTCATTAATGTATAATATCATTTTAAAACATGAATTCGGATAATCTCACCTTTCTCCATGTTTTCCACATCTTTTTTGAGTGAAGCAGGGGATTCCTGGTTCTGATCGACTGCTGGTTAAAAAAGACAAAAAAAAATGTTTAGATTGAAAATATTGCGATTATTTTGTAAGTATTGTGATAATTTTATATAAACAAGTATAAGAGGAAATTTAATGTTTATTTATATAGACCCAACTGGTTTGAGTAAAGCCTATGCTGTTGTAATCAATAATACGCAAAAATGATCAGAAATACTAATACAGATTTATTCATCCACAAAACCCAACATTTGATTAACTTAAAAAAATTATAATAATAAAAAAAAAAAATCATTTAAAAAAATAAATAAATAAATTAAAAAAAAAACTTTTTGTATACATTCTAAGAACTACAGGTTTAGTAATTCTATCAAAGGCTATTTAAAGCTCGAATCCAATTATTCTTGATGTTTAAATCATACATGGTTGGCTAGGTTATGAAGGCACAGGTGCCTTGTTTCATTATATAATCCCAATCAAATAATCATCAGTATATCTAAAGAGACTCAGCTTTATTCGACTGCTATAAAATATACTAGGCAGCCATTTCATTTAAAGGCAGATGGAATTCTGAAAATAAGATTGCTGATATTATTGATTTTGTCATTGTTATGGAGCTGAAATATCAAAATTATTACACCATTGATGTCCTCAGGAGTTACCATACAAACAATATTGCACCTATGCAGTCTATTGGCAATGTGAGGGCATTTGATTTTGTGTGCTATGTTGCAAATCAAATGCTTTAAATGAAGCAATCCTGCAAATTTGTGTATATAATCCCTCCCTCATCTTTTCACTCGCTCCGCGTCGCTCTTTCTGTTTCACGTCTTGCCTTCTTAAGCCTTACAACGCTTTCCTCATTTGGAAAGCAGGCTTGTGCTCGCTCTCCTCTGCTCTCTGTCTCATTTGACAAGCAAATTTGCAGACAGTGCCTGAGGATAACAACCTCGTTTGACAGTCAATTAACCGTGAATAGTCAAAGCCAAAGCAGTTTGCATTACATAAATGGAAAATTAGATTATTTTTTCCCCAAGAAACATAGCTCTCTTTAAGACACTGCCTTTAGTCTCGGAAATCAGAACTTCTAATCACGTCCCCTGCTAGCCCCTTGGAGACATTTAGCAATCAGGCAAAGGTGGTTTCATTTAATTTGTTTCATGTAATTTTTTTCCAACATATTATACATTATGTGAGGAGATCATTATCTGCTCCATAATATAAATGTTGGCACAGATGTCATAAAACACTTTTTAATGTTGTCCTGACAGATAAAAAGGGGAAGGCGCTGTGATGTTTGCAATAGAAGCTTTTGCCAAGCAAAAGGCAATTATATTGGTTTGATATTGTTCAGATGGTGATTGTCACCTTCCCCGTGTCGAGCCGATTGTCTTCTTGAACTGTTATGGCTTACTTCCGTAAACTCCCTACAGAACACAATTTTCCAACAACAATGTTCCGGTTTAAGAGCGCAGTGGGAGCTGAATATATTTTGCTGTTTATTCAGTCTAATCCTAATGTTGAGACACGGCTTTGTGGTATTATACTAATGATGTAGTATCTTCTTTCACTGCAAGTGCTGAATGTTTATATTGTGATTGTGTGTGTGTGTGTGTGTGTGTGTGTGTGTGTGTGTGTGTGTGTGTGTGTGTGTGTTTAAATTACCTGTGTTCTCTCTCCAGTATTCTGTTGCAGATGTTTCTGTCTCTGGGAGAAAAAAATTTGTCTGTTCTTTGTTTTCATCTGTAAGCAAAAGTTTACTTATAAATTATCCCAGCATATGTTTAAGATAATTCAACAAATTTAAATACTGTTGATAATGTAACGTATAGCTATAAGAAAATTAATAGTTCTGCAGTCAATTCATTTCTACAGTTTGTGTTTTTGTACTATTTCTTTAGACACTGTTTAGAATTGGTCCTTACCTGCTCGCATTGTTTTCTCTTTCATTGCATATGCCGGGAGGCCTTCTTCTCTGTTCTTGTGTGACTAAAAACAAAACACCACAGGGATCAGCTTGGATTAGCCCTGATTCATGTCTCCAGGCAAGAGCCTGCCGACATATTTCAAGCAGCCAAAAGCACAGAATCAATTGGCCTTGAGGATGACAATGCTGTCGTCTGCATTTTGTCTGTCAGATGTGTGCAACTGATTAACAACTGAGGTGTGAACTGTCTCATGTAAGTGCAGTTGTTCTAATCATTGTGGAATTGCTAAGCATTCAACCCTCTATTTCCCCTCCACTGCTCAGAGTCACTCCTCTAGCTCCCTCAATTAATGTAGTGTCGACAGGTTAAAGACTGAAAGAGCTAATGGGCAGAAGTGACAAAAGGAGAGTGAAGGTAATGTCGTCATTAAACAAAACATGACTGGGCTTATTAGGAAGGATCAAAGGACGCTAAATATTTCATTTCTGCTGGGAACACTGGCGATCAATCTTGTTATACATACTGATCCTGCCAGTCTATGGCCTGCATTTAAATAATAATTAGTTTAGGTGCCTGCAGGGAATATTTACATTTTTGTAGGATGCCGTTTTCTCTGCTGAGGGGTGAACGGGGCTGGGATGTTTGAGGGATGTGGGTGGACTGACAGCCAGGCTGGGTTTGTCATCTGTACAGTTGTCAGCGGGGAGGCTGGAGAACGGGAGCGTGTCTTTTTCCCGATCGCTGGTTGTGCTTTCAGTAAGTCGTGCAACGTGGAGAGCGCCTAACTGCGGCTGAGATGCTGTACGGCTACTGAAGTCGTCCTGTTCCTCGTCCTGCTTAGTTTCCACATCCACTTCCTGTTCTTCATCACTCTCTGCACTCTCGCTCTGGTAGCTGCAGCTGGTGCCAGGTGAGAGATGCCTTTCGGAACCAAAGTCCTCCAAGTTACCGTGTAGCTTTGCGATGCTTTCGTTGTCCTTAACTACTGGCCGAAAAGCAGAGTGGTAACTGGCCTTGCGTGCTTGCATAGATGGTGCATCTAGGAGTTTAAGCCAGCCTTCTGGAGCAGGTCTTAAGTCTGGGTTTATGGTCGCGGGGCACTCACTTTCAAACAGACCTGTTCTAGGGTTGCTAACAATGCCGGGACCTGTTCCAGTCCCAGCTCCAGTGCTGGCATCACCCTGTTCACTAAGATCCAGAAAGGCCTGGCGCAGAGATGGTGCTTCTGTGAGAGAAGAAAGTGTGTTTGGTTGTGGCTGGAGATATGTGGGTACTGGGATGCCCCCTGTTGCTCTTGGAGGCCAAAACATGCAAAACGGTGGGTAAAAAGTGTCCTTACGACCTGGCCAGAGCAAGCCTGACAGGCCACCATTTTTCTGCCCATTTACAGGCTCGCCATCATCCTTTTTCTGCTGGCATAAACCAAAAGCTGGAAAGGGATAGGGGCTGGGGAAGAGAGATGTGGGTGGAAACTTCTGCAGCATACCAAATCCTTTGCTGGGAACAGGAATTACTGGATAGCTGCGTGGGTTTTTGTGAGGCGAGAGGCTGCTGGCATCTAAGTCTTCTTCATCTTCATATCGGCCTCTTTTTTGGCCTAAATCAGAGGAGATCATGTGGGGCAGCACAGAGCTCACAGTCTTTACAGAGTCCAATGAAGAGCAATGAGAAGAGGGTAGAGCCCTTTTACGGCTGCCCCCGTTGAACATGGCTTTCACATCCTCCCAGGCAAATATTAGGT
Organism: Corydoras sp. C115; assembly: GCA_019802505.1. Classification (NCBI taxonomy): domain Eukaryota; kingdom Metazoa; phylum Chordata; class Actinopteri; order Siluriformes; family Callichthyidae; genus Corydoras; species Corydoras sp. C115. Next base: position 1,792,685 of record JAFMOC010000030.1, read on the forward strand.
CGTCCGGGGGTGTCTTATCTGACAGTTTGAGATGTCTACGCCAAGAATTGAAGTTGGCAGCATCAGGCTGAGTGTACTTGGCTTCGGGCATTCGGTGCGAGTGAAAGATGAATTTGTTGGGTGAGAAGTACATGTTACAATAGGAACATTTAATGCATTTGGCCCTAGAGCTGTTGTAACGGGCAGGGATGAAACTACCACGGCAGCCCCAGGCGCACTCATGTGTCACATCAAAGGCAAAGTTGTCAGGCAGCTTGGGTGGTGAGTTCTCTCCCAAAAATGACTTGCAGAGTCGCTCAGCCTCGCGCTTGGTGATCATGCCACAGCGTCGCGATGAGATAGGCATGGCACCTGCCCGCCGCAGTATCTCCAGCTGCACTGGAGTGCACTGAACACATGTGATGCCCAAGGCAACGCGTCGGTTGTGTATCTCATTGTAGCTATAGTTCTTAAGCAGGGTGTTAGAAATCTGGGCCAGACAGAGACGCTCTTGGTTGTCGATGACCAGCGATACGATGGGCACCCCATACAAAACAATTTGGCCCACCTGGTTAGGCTTAAGGGATGATGAGTGGGTAGGTCTAGGTGGAGTAAGAGCTTCTGACTGATAAGGGGTGGGTGGACTGGCCATAACAATGTCGTTGGGTCCAGGGAGTAGACCTTTGTCCATCCTAGGAAGACGCAATTCTGGAAACTGGTGCTCTCTGTGTTAAAAGAAAGTAAACAGTCAGTTCAAATTAAATTGAATTGAATACAATTTTACTGGAGTAAAATCTTTATTACTTTGTAAATGTACAATATTTGAAAGATTTTCGGAATCTGCCTACTTGAACACCGTTTATTATTTATAAAGATTAAACATTAGAAAACATTCAAAAGCCATGTGGGTTATATAAAGATTATTAAAAAGTAAAAAAAAAATAATAATAAATTAAAAAAAAACTTCATTATTGTGTAACAAAATTTATTTAGCAATTTGCAAAAGTAATTAAATTATTATTCATCAAATTAAATCGCCATTACACATAAACCAGTATGCAAAATAATAATAATCATCATATGTAGTAACTGTACTATGATGCGAAATTTTAAATCAGGGCAAATGTGTGAGAAGGTAAATTTGGACATAACGAATAACGAAGTAATTATCACCCATAGTTCAAGATTTTTTTTCGTTGTATCAAATAAAGTTAATGGCTGCGCACATGCGTGTTTGATCAAATTAAACGAAATAGCCATTATTACTATTATTATTATTACTATTATAATAAATAATAGAATACAATTAATAAAAAAAAAGCAAAGGTAATAGATAAAAGGTAAAATTGCCGACTACTACCTAACAGCTATTTCTAAAGTATATATATATATATATATATATATATATATATATATATATATATATATATATATATATATATATATGATTGGCGCCCTGTCCTGGGTGTATCTACCCAGCGCCCAGAGACGTTCTCCCCTGGATGGGCATGGAGAACCCGCGACCCTAATAGAGGATAAAGCGGAAGATAATGGATGGATGTATATATATATATATATATATATATATATATATATATATATATATATATATATATAAAGCAATCCCCAGTATTCTGCACGAGGAAAAGTCTGTAAAGCGCAACAATTAAAGACTTTAAAGATGTAATAAAAGCTGAATGAAGTAAAGCTGCACGAACGAAAGTTTCAGCCTACCTGCGCTCAGAGCCGCTCAGAGCCGCGCATGTCGGGCGCGAGCTGCCCTCAAAACCAAAGACAGGAGCAAATTAATCTGCTGAACAGAACTAGCGGACTGAACTAAACGAGCAGGAAACTTAAATCCGTCGCCGTTCTTTGCGCGAGGGTGAGAGAGAGAGAGTGACAGAGTGAGTGGCGCACGCGGCGCACGCGGGCTTCTTCCCAATGCGCTAACAGGCGCGAGCGAGCGCGCGCGCGCTGATTGGCGCAGCAGATTCTGTCCGCAAAGCGCGCAGCCTGAGCGCGTGAGGCCCGCGGAGCCGCTGACGTCACAGCGACTGCCACTCAGCGCGCGCTAAAGAGAGACGGAGCGCACGAGCCGCGCCCCGGGCTACAGCAATCTGAATGAAGGGAAAGGTGCAATAGACGCGCTCCATATGGGCTCCGTTTGCTTAACAATTAGAGGGAAAGGGCTCGTTTTAATTAGGAAATATTTTATCCAGGCCCCCATTAGGAAGAGCCACGCTAACACGTGAAGCTAAATTATTCTCCTAATTACCCATTTACCATGCTGTGGGAAAACGGGAGACTGTGCTCTAAACTTATACATTTTATATTGACGAAGATAATAATATATATATATTATGATCTCAAAGGCTGATCTATTAAATCGGTATGACTGCTAACTAAGTTTAACCAAGCCTTGAATACAGGACAGTATATGCTAGGTTATTTAAGCTCTTACTTAGAGATAAAAGGTTTTTAGAGGTTTTGTTTTTACTCCATTGTTTTTTTTTTTTTTTTAATTAATCACTTAATTACTCTCCAAATAATAGGTCCGTAATTAAATTGGCCTTAAACAAAAACGTGACAATAACCGCACTGAGTAAAAAGGATAAAAGCACAACAATTACAGCTACATATAATTATTAATTACTCTTTAAAAAAAAAAAAACATTGGATCTTTTAGCTCTACCTCTAGACTTCTGGACTCCAGTCGTGTCTAACCAAAAGGTCATTAGGGTTTTAAAACCCTAATAATGAATTAGTCAAATTAAAGAGAAGAGAACTTATCGTTGTTAATGTAACTGGTAGCAAATCAACTATTTATTAGAAGTAAACAGATAAATGATGAGTAGAAATAACACCTTTGTTCACATACTGGTTCGCTCATCAATATCACAAAATCAGGTTCTTCGTCAGGATTATTTACTGAAAATTGAACATTTTATTTAGGCGCGAAACTTTACATTTTCAGCTAACTTTGAAAGTCGGTAAGCGGCCGGTTTGTTTCTGTTTCCATTTTTTTCACGGTGATTAATGCATTTTTACACATTAAACTGTTATGGAGCTGTGAAGTGTGTTGTGTTGACTGTAATTGGCCCGTGGAATGAGGTCCCATCTGCTGGGCTTAAAGCTAATTCTGTGTCTTTCTTCTTCCTTTTGTCTTCTCACACAGTGATGTGCGGATCAGTAACAATCAAGTACGATGTAAATCTATGTGTTATTATCAGTATTATTATTAGTATAATATAAACAAGTGGTATGTGTTGGGACTACCTTCTGCACCTAGTTGTGACCGAAATCAAATAAATAACCCCCCCTTGTGACAGTAATGTCGGTCTTCATAAATCATTCTTTTGCGTTGCTGCTGTGAGTCAGTGGCTCTCAGAGCTCCAGAACTCAGCCAGAAGTGAACTGCCTCAAAAATTTCGGCATCAATAAATGATGAGTTTCATCTACGCATGCGGGGCTCCTACTGCGAAATTAATCAGGCGCTTAAGAAGAATTGCTCCAGTGACCTACAGGGGTCAATGCACCAGGAAATATACTGCAGAAATTAATAGCTACAAGACTAAAACATCACACACCGATTCAGTCAACAAATCAAACACGCCCGAAGCAAATTAGTCTCATTTTTAAGCAAATGAAACACATCATATCGCAACACAGGGCCATTTTAGCCTAATGTCCCTTCGTAAATATTATGCTTCCAAACAGAGTTACAAAAATATTTGATTTGTGAACTAAAATAATGGAATGCCCTCATCAAAAAATGTGTGCAGTCGCTCCAAGTAATTTAAGTGTCCTCAAAGTTAATTCGTACTTTGTACCCAGTTTTGAACTTAATGTAAATACACATTTCCCTATAAAAAAAAGCAAGATTTTTATATCCAAGCAATTATTTTTAAGGCTTGTTCTTAATGACCCTTCGCCATAGTGCATTATAAATAATATACTGTCCTCTTGTGACGTCACTTGTATCGTCCAGAATATTATCTCAGTCTTCATATTTACAAAGAAGGTAAAAGAAGCTGTAATTTGACGTCATTAAACTTCATGTTTTTACTTCGTTCAAATATGCTAATACAACGTGTTATTCTACTTTTTAATAAAGTTCTATGCAAGACCAAAATCTGAATCAAACAGCGATGTCACTACTTATATTCACCCTGGAATAATTAAGGCTTTATGATGTCATTGTCTTGCCTTTAAAAGCCATACACATTTCGTGGTTTTTAAATGTTCTTTAAATCTATTTGCGTGATAATACAAATATTTACAACGAAATCGATACAAATGACCAACTGATCGCAGTGCAGAAATGAACCAATGGGTGTCAATAACATTTAAAATAAAAAACAGATTTTACATACCTCACCAGAAAGTTATTAAAGGGCTGAGCTATAATCCACTTTACAGAAGCATTGACAGCAGCCTGAAAAACCAACATTCCTCTATAAGCATTTTATATTAGCAATATTTTATTCAGTAAAAGGTTTAAAGCCGATTTATATGTTCTGCTATTTAAATATACTATAAAGTGCAGTACTGTAACTTTCTGACTTAACTGCAGGTTTAATGAAAAAAAGCCAAATGTCTGCACACTTCAATTCAAACTAATTTATTCCACCCATCACTTTTTAGCATGCAAAACAACATAATAAATCCTATATTATTTCAAACGAATAATTATAAATACGAATATATTGCTTTGTTAGAAAATAAGTAATTTTTATAAGCATAGAAACCGTGATTTAAAGACAAACCCGCTTCCAACATTAAAGTTACAACCTGTCATTGGTAAGGGAAAACCTACGTGCCCTAGGTGTTAATACACACAATAACACATATTTCTAAAAATTAGAAATAAAAAAATATATAGAAAGAGAAAAAAACTAATCTACAGTGTTCATTTGGAAAGACGCGAGATATCTGTGAGTCTATTTACATGAAAGTCCTCGTTATTATCGAATTCACCTTCAGAGATTTTAAAAACAACAGTGTTTAAAACCTCACGCATCATAATTCAAGCTTAATTAACACAGAAAAGACGATCCAAACGACATCCAAAGATCCACCCAAGTTACAGTCTTTATAATAGTGATAAAAATTAATGATATTGCACAGTAGGCTGTTGAACTTCTGCTCAGACCCCCTCCGCACCGCTCCGTCAAGTTGAGGTATCAGCAGCGGTGTCCGGCTCCACGCGCCTGCATTTGCGTCCGACAGGACTTTTAAACTCTGTATTTCTAACATTGGTGTCTTTCTAAATTGCTCTGTAATTATTCGACCACAAGCAAAACATTACAAAAGCAAAAACACAACAGCAGACTTACCTTCCTACGCCCCGTAAACAGCGCTCTCTCTCTCTCTCTCTCTCTCTCTCTCTCTCTCGATCTGCCGCGCTTCTCTTTTTACACACTGCCGCTTCAAACAAGGTTGCCAGATTTCATTGACGTTTCTCTGCCAAATGGAACCCCCCAATTTACGCTAAACAGCAGAAACGGTACTTTCACAGCGATATCCATACATCTCACAAGTTCAGTTGTTAAAATCCCAACTCAGTGCGTTTTCACTACGTCTGGCAACAAAAGTCTGCAATTTTGTTGCGCGATTTAAAACCGTTTCCAATAACCGTGTCTGGTTAGGGTTGCCAAGTTTCCTTGCGCGGTTAGAGTAAACTTATTTTAAATTAATACAACTATCAGTAAATGATCTGCAATTACTTGAAATTAAAATGTTGTAATTCAAAACATTATAATAAGACTTATACAAATTTGAGATAAATTCAGCTCCTGAAAAACACCTGCCAAATCTGGCATCACCGAAACCTGTACATAGCAGTCTTTAAAACGTGTATGTCACACATTTCAGTCAAAATATTAATTATTTAGTGCAAATACTATCTGTTTTTCCCTTCACTAAATGTGTTATCACAAGTAACGTTTTGTTTTACACACTTAACAGAAATGGACCTATGGTTTAGTTACAAGTTCAGCTTGAAAATACAAGTTCAGTTTGAAAATACAAGTTACAAGTTTGATAATTCAGAATTATAACTGCTCTCTTTAAAATTAATTTAAATGCTGTCTATTGTTTTCTTTTTTGTATGTATCCTATACCAAAAATGTTACTTTACAAAAAAATAAAATGTTGGACATTATAGGATTGGATACTGTCCACTGAGATACAGGAATTCTGTTTGGTGTCAGTCTTTGTTTTTTATTTATTGTTATTTGTTTTGCAGTATTTAATGTGCTATTTGACCTAAAGTCTAAAAAATACATTTGTGATTAGTGACATGGGTCACTAATTTCATTTCATATCATTTTAGGATTACAAGTCCAAATTAAAATTTCAATAGGAAAGCTATTCGGTGTGAATGGATGCTCAGGTGTGTTCAATTAACAGAAATCTTTTAACATCTGATTATCTCAAGACATGGTTATGGCATTGTGTTATAGTATTAACAAAGATATTTATTATGCTGTAAAATGTCAGAAAATAATCTTAAACATGAAGTCTCCCTCTTAGTTGTGAACTTTACTGTGCCAAGTCCATCATCAGAAGAACAGTGAAGAACGACAGTGTGCATGGCAGGATTGCAAAGATTAAGTCAACTTGCTCTAAAAAAATAGTGCTACCCATCGACATGTTGCTAAAACTGTTTAAAGACTTAAAAGAATGTAAATAGAACTTTTGGTTCAAATAAGAAGTAATATGGTGGGGAGGGGACACTGGATTCCAGTGAAATACTATATCATATCTGTGAAAGATTGTTGTGGTAAAATGAGAAATTTTGCAAAGTAATTTCTTAAGAAAATGTTAGTACATCTGTCTTGGAACTGAACCTTAAAATGTGTGTCATTCAGAAAGACAACAACCCTGGACACACAGGTGATTTAATCAAAGAATATTCACAGACAAATTAAGATGATATTTTTGGAATTGCCAATTTAAACTCCTGAAAAGGGAGCAGTTTATATGGAAAGACCCACCAACATCCCAGTTTTAAACGTGTCCTGTATAGAGAAAAAAAATCCCTGAACACCATCAAAGCCAATGCACAAAATGACAACTGATTTTTTTTATCTACATTACAACTTGTGCTAAATATAAAAATCCAATAATGATTTTTTTATTTGTGGAAATATTACATATTCTAAAAGGGTCACATACTACCATTGTGCAGACCATTTACCATGCATCACCTATTTGGAAAAATAAAATGACCAACAAGCTATTAAGTCCTAAATAAGATGCAGACAGACATGATTTAACATGATCATTAATATAGTGCATGAAACATTTACAGCTTACTTTTAACTGCTCATTGATCATTGTTGAGATGTACATCCTTTACGAATGATTCATGAGAAGAAATAGTTGTGTAAGGAATATTATACATTACTACTTTACTCTGTCCTTCACAATAAATATGAGGGCCAAATGTCCATCATATCAAAGCTAACCTTTATATTACAGTTCAGAATTAAAGACTACCTTACAAAAGGAGCTGAGCACAATTTCTGGGATTTAATCTTATTAAATTTCAAGCACCAAATAAACTGCAGCAGCCCAGAATATTAGTGCTTATAAGAGTAATATTACATGAAAAAAAAAAGAATAAAACTGTATCAATTCAATATTACTAACAATTACCTACATTACAATAAACATGATGCGTAACTGCATGATGCAAATTAAAATATTTAAAATTTAAGTAAGAGTACATTATAGAATTATTATTAATATACTAAATATTAGCTGTGGCTCGGTGGCTTAGTGGTTAGCATGTTCGCCTCTCAGCACTAGGGATTCCCGGTTCGAATCCCCATCTGGGTGGAGTTTCCATGTTCTCCCCGTGTCCGCGTGGGTTTCCTCCGGGTTCTCTGGTTTCCTCCCACAGTCCAAAAACATGGATCAAGTCAATTGAATTCTCCAAATTGCCCCATAGAGTGTGTGTGTGTGTGTGTGTGTGTGTGTGTGTGAGTGAGTGCCCAGTGATGGATTGGCGCCCTGTCCTGGGTGTATCTGCCCAGCGCCCGAAACGTTCTCCCCTGGATGGGCATGGGGGAACCCCACCGCGACCCTTCTAGAGGATAAAGCGGGAGATAATGAATGAATGAATAAATATTAGCTTGTTGTTGATATTTATTATACTTGATCTCTTCAACTACTAAACAACTATTTGTTCGTAAGCACTGTAGACTTCTCTAAAGTAGAAGCTATGTAGCATGTTTGATCCAATTTGTGTGTTAATTAAAACAAAGGTGAGAAGCAAACTGCTCACTGTGACGTACACATACACAGAACTGATTTGGATGAAACAACTTGTCTTGCTCTCGACTCATTAAGAGCTTTCCCTCAGTTCCTCTTACCAGTGACTTATAAACAGCATGTAATGTGGCTATTAGAGAAGAAGGCAGGAAGCAAAGAAAATCTAGCTCTTCATTATTTATAAAGAGGATTAATCCAGTGCTTAATCACCATTGTTTGTGTGGAGCTGTCCAATACTCCCTTTTTTCAAAAGACAGGAAGTTCATTAACCATTAATAAGTCTTGATATGTTTCCTTTTTATTCAGTTACACAACACCCTTAAACTGGAAACAAAATGGGATCCCAGAGTGCAAATTAAAGACTCTATACTTGGCTGTGGTAAACACTGAGACTGTGGTAAATGTCAAGGTAAGTAATGACATGTGTTAAATATCTGGCAAACCAAAGTGAGTCAAAATGACTTAAAATCCAAAAGGGATCACATTAGAAACATGCTACATATGCCAGTGCTCCCAATTTTAATCCCCTAATCTGTAATCCTTGGTAACAGTGGCAGATATGAGTGCAAAAATATTAAATAGTTTGATGATTACAGAAAGACTAATAATACATTTGATAAAAAAAAAATGTTTTTATAGGTTAACAATACAAGTTTGTTGGTCATTTTTTAGCCCTGTTCATATATTATTGTTTAAATTAAGGTCTGATCTTAGTTGAAGTCTTTTAAGGCTGTTTTTGGTTGTTAGCTAAAACTCATATCACTGAAAAATGTTTGCACACAAGAGTGTTTGTAATTACTGATAAACATATCATTCATTAAATCATAAACACATGTTTGAATATCCAATGGTTGAAAGTTGTAATATGTTTATGTCATCATAACATTTATATTTATGCATATACCACCCTTGTATTCTTGATGTGCCAGTCCACATAGAGGTCTGACTGCCATTTAACTAACTAACTAAACTAAATGCCTGTTTACTGAATGATATGGAATAAACATTTACCATTTCTCTGTTATTTTGATTTTCTAGCTGTTAGCATTATAAATGTTTCTAGCTCAAATCCTATTGCTGTGCTATTAAAATGTCACAGTTTTGAGAATGTTTTATATTAAATTAATTTTTAATACTTCATTAACAGTACAAACATCATTAGAAAGTTTAGAGTAATTTGTCTTGTAAAGATAGGAACATAATCACATTTACACATTGTTAAATAAAATAAAACGGATTTAGTCTGTTAGAAAACACAGTGATTTTCAAATAAAGTTTATTTATGTATAGTATGCCCTCTGCATTATATACATTTCTATCTTAATGGAATAATTACAGAATGATGTACTCATAACTGGCACAAAATGTACTGAATAATATTTACTACAACAAAATGCTTTGTTAGTATATTTTAAAATAATTTTTAACATCCATAAGTCATTTGTTGGTGTATTCTATTGGAAGTAGTTCCAAATACAGATAACATAGTTAAGTATATTGCTGTTCATTGTATTAAAATGCAACAAGTTATTGTATGTGATAAGTGGCCCTTACTGTACAAATGAGCTGAGAAGGTCGATGGTACCTAATAAAGATACGTTTTTCAGGGTTCCCAAGGATATTGCAACACTGGTAATACATGTTGCAGCATAACTTGTGTGATATTGGTGGGAGCATGTGTAATGCACTTATGTACTTATCTGATATGATCTGGAAACTGGCAACTTCTGTTGAAATGAATAATAAAATAATTTGTTAATATTTAATACATAAAGATAAATGTACATATAACATTTTTCTTTAAAGGTTCTTTAAAGTTTCTTCCAAACCTTTAATTCATTTTTTAAAGCTACCACAGAAATATTATTTTAAAAAGATATTGTTGTAATGATGGATGGGTTCATATGCACAAACCTTTTGTGAGACATTTCTACCAAACTGACTATCATTAAATACACAGGCACTTTAGTCAAATGTTCTACCTGGGAGGCACCAGTGGGCAAACACACACTAGCAAAACCAATTAACACACATAATTATTTTTGAGGCAACAAACCACAAATTACTTTCTGTTTTTAAATAACAATTCTCATTAGCTTGTCTCACGAAAACAGCAATGACCATGGAAAGATATTAAACATATGAACGCTGAATACTCATGAACTACAAAAACCACAAGAATGCATAATTGTACATGCTACTGAATGGATATGGATTAAATCATCATCCAGTGAAATGACAGTATCAGAAACTGTTTACAACAAACCACAAGCTGTCATTAATGCAGTGGGATTAAAACTATGACTGAGATAAGTGTGATTTTAAGCACTTTGATGGTTGTTATTGATATTCGACAAAAACAAGATATAATCATGGGATTACATGATGGATTATGTTTTTCCCAGACTTAAATAATATCGTTATATGACAAAATTATGCAAATACAAACAATGATGTTATGCAGAAACATACACCCACCTTGAGTGTTTATTTCATCTGATCACAAAACCTAGTTCTGTTCAAATTTCCAGTAACTATTAGATGCTTTGTTGTTTTAGACATTTGTGACTACATGATGCTAAATTTTCTGTCTGTCTTCAAACATGAACCACAAGGAAGTTCTGTATTGCTTAGTTTCACGTTTACTCTGTACGGTGGCAAAATGAAAATGGGTCATTTGTCATTCAAATTAATGAACAAGAAATTGTATCACAGTGCTAACGGAACAACACATCACCATTAGATTAAAGAATCAGTTAAGATTAGATTACATTAATATTTAATAGTATTAAATTACAGTTCTCTTCCTATTACTGATTCTTTCCTTTACTGGTGAATGACTCTAGGCACGACAGTAACATTTAAGTTGTTGTGGTTCGTTAGTGTCTGGCATCAGTGGATCAGACACAGCAGTGCTGCTGGGGTAGGAAACACAGCATCAGTATCCTATAGGATGCATCCTGTAAGCACTAATAAAAGAGTGCAGTTAACATAAATACATTTTTTATTTACAAAAATTCATTGTGATCACAGCAGTAATGTCATACAAGGTTTGAAATTGTAATTGTGATTAACTTGCCTGGATAAGAACACATCTCATTTTAAATCATAAAGCTCTATGATCATGATCATTAATTGGCCCTGACCATAAGAAGACAATTAGTAAAGCAAGTAAGATGTAAATAGTAAATGTTCATAAAGAAACAGAAATACAGTGTGTCATTGGATAAGTCTTGATCATGTGATTTAAATAACATTGAATACTGGCATGTCATCAGTGCTTGACTTGGCAACCTTATATAGTGTTTTCATATATGTACCATAGGTGTTTAGAGTATATTGATTCAGTTCAATGTGATCCTGTCAACATAAACAACTCATCAATAATACTGATCAGAGACAAGTAAAAATCATTCAGATTTTGATGCATGCTAGGCACTCTTATTTGTTTTAAATCACACATAACTATATTAGGTGAGCAACCTTAAAATGCGTAACTTAAAACTCAACCATAATAAATTCACAGCAAAAATAAGCTTTATGCAGTCTGTGGTCATTATTTTTTATTAAGATTAAGCCTAAGTATTACTGCAGTATCTGAGAACACAACTTACACAAGCAAAGTTCACTAGCATGTACTTTTAAAAGCAATGGCCTGATGTGATGCTTATTTGTTTCAGTCAAATTTACATACAAAAAATTATTTTATTTTGTGTAAACTGTATCTACTTTTATTTTCCATTAAAATGATTAATACATTTTAAAAATATATTTTTCATAGAAATCTGTGTAATATCAAAAATAAGAGAAAAAATCTAAGTAAGCCACAAAATGGTATTTAAAATATAATTTTCTTTATTCATGTTCAATATTATATACAATATAATAATGAATACTTTTATTATAAAATTATCCTATATGTAAGCATTTATTTAAGCAATAATATCAAAATTATTACAATAATGTGTTGTAATCGATTAAATCTGGAACAGTCTTTATACTCGTTTAGATGAAGCAGCAGTAAAAGATCAGTAACATAAGAAGCTTGTGGGATTGCAAGGTATTAAACAGCAGCCTATGTGTGGTTAGCAGTTACATTTGTCATTTCAAAAATATGTTTTTTAAATCCCTCCAGAGATTGTGCTTTTTGTATTTAGTATTTTATTAAGCCCAACATGCATGGTTATTTAGTAACGACTTATTCTGGACTCACATCTGTTAATCAGACTTGTGATGTTTGAAGAGACGGTGTAAAACAACAAAAGTATGAATGGTATTAAAGATTATGGAAATCAATATAGAAAAAGGCCTTTGGATGGTAAACAGATATGCACATTTAAATCTTAAATCTTTGCAGTAACCTGTTGGAAAACTATTTAAAAACCTTTACACCTTGTAAATGTGTTTTTAAGTTATAATTATCGATACATGAATTGTCCAACACAACTGTCCCTACCACAGATCTGATCATAACAAGCAAGTAGAAAGATCATTTATGACCATTTAATTTATTATCTTATTTAATTTGCATTTAAAAACAATTAGTCTGCTCTTTTTTAACTGTAACATCCAATAACATGTGTATCATTTTGAAAGTATGTAATATAAACAGCAATAAAAATAGAGGATGATGATAGCATTTGGTTCCTTTGCACAAGATGATGAAGGCATTTTGATTTCTATCCAAGCACCTGCCACCCAGAGCAATAGCATAGGAAGGTGAATCTTTGCCATGTATGTAAAAGGATCTTATCCCCCTTCTTTATACCCCCCTCTTTTTGCCTTCTTGTTATTGTGCTTTGCTTTCCAGGGTCCTTGGTGAGTGAGCATGCCATCACCACACGCTTTTCTTTTGGCATTGTTAAAACTAAATGAAACAAGGTAATTAGCTTGTTACAATTAAAGTGACTCGACTGGATAAATTGTAATCACCCGAAATGAAGTTAGGCTTCCCTGCAGGATCGGCCAGCCAGCTGAGCAGCCTCATTTGCATAATTAAAATATACAAATGATAATGGATTTTGTACTCAATATCCAGCGGCTGTAAATCCTGAGAAATATGAATATTACAATAACAACAGGGTTGCCTTGAGGAAAACACAGGAAGCTCTCTCTCACCCTCTTTATCTCTCTCTGTCCTTCTCTCTCTCTCTCTCTCTCGCGCTCTCTCTCATTCTCTCTCTCCCTCACTCTAGGTTCAGAGATTGCTTTAGATTTTTAAAAAGGTTCATAAAAGGTTCATTTTTTTAAAAGGATGAAAAAACATTCAAAAATGATATTAGTTAATAATGCCTGTGGTGGAGCAAAAGGGGGAAAAGAGAGAAGAAAAGAGAAAGAGAGCGAGAGAAAGGTAGGCCAATTACATTTGCAAATTGTGAGCTGCAGGTCCTCATAGCTTTGCTCTACCTCAAGGGAAGCCTTTTGTCTGATTACACGAAAATGGGATTGAATTAAACATCTAAAGGGTTGTCCTAAGACAAGATGAAATGAAATTAGCCCTGCTATTTTGGCTGCAAGCATAACAAAGCTGGCAAAAAGAAAATGCAGGAAAAAGGTTGGGATTTTACAATCAGGTGTAGGGCAATGTGGTGAAATTGGACCTTAAAGCTTTTTTTATTTTTTCGTCTATATGCAACTGCTGTTTAGGTTTGTCTGGCAACAGCTACATTTACTTTTGTGGAGGTTTTTTTATTGATAGCTGCCTTGTTAAAAAGCAAACTTGAGAGAAATTGTAGGTCATAAAAGGATAGCCACAGTATGATTTACAGAACACAAAAGCTCCCATAATGGATTGTGTGGCTTCAGATTTTAGCAGTTTTTTGTTGAGTATTCTAGTTTAATGTAAAAACCTTAATTATTAATACATCTGGATGGTTTCCTCCCACACACCTGTACATTAGGATTGATACTTGTCATAAAAAAGAATATGAAAATGTGTTAGATCTCAAGTCTCATACAAAACTTTTATCAAACTAAGTGATTGTAATCCATTTGAATGAAACACTGTCAAATGACAGTGTTGAATGAGATGTTATTACAGAGACAGATATGGCAACATACGGTAAGTTTATAGGGCAGTTATTCTTAGTGTTTTTGCTGCAATATATATATATATATATATATATATATATATATATATATATATATATATATATATATATATATATATACATATATACTTAGTAAATATCTTGTACTTAGATATTTAAGATATTTGGACATGCAAAGTGTGGATATAAAGTAACATGACCCAGTTTAATATATCAGCAACCAAAAAGTGTGGATATCTGTAACATGCCCAGACACAATATGGACTGGAGACAGGATTTGTCAGACTCAGATATTGATTTTATTTAAAACGTTCAGCATGTCAACGTTTAGCATGTCAACCTGACTAGTAAGACCCAGACATGTTGGACACACACACTTTTCAGTATTATACCTTTAGGTGATGTGGCTCAAGCCCTTTTGCCCATTTATTAACTCCAATTCCCTCCACTGGCAAACAGCCCATTAACACCGACATGCCACAGGTAATATCCAGTAATAATATTCATTCCTTACCTATTTTACAAATCAGCATTTGACCATGGCTTTGAAATCACATTTCTCCAATGCGAGCTTCAGAATGATATTCCAACATTTATTTTGGAGAGAACACAGCCATACATGATGAAACTGGTAACACAGATGTGGAACTGGTAGCACAGATTTTACAACTAGTTAGTTGTGGGTTAGTGGGTTGTTCTCTAAACTTTAACGAACGCAATACCAATCTGAAAAATAAGAGATAAGACACCAAAGAAAACAGGATTAGAACACCATACTCGCAACACTTACCTGAGCAGAACAGTCATGGTCTGTTTCAAACACATCCTCTTTAGTGAGTGTAGTCAGAAGTCTTGTGACCATGAAGTTTGTTTTTACAGTCAGCCAGTTTGCTAAATCGCACTGATGTGATTTTGCATTTTCCTATTTTATTTTCATCCTAATTTAAACATCAATGCAATACTACACTTCCAAAATAGCCAAAATATTTTACTTTGCAGTTTTTATCCTGTAAATACATTTTTGTATGAATATGCTTCTGTCAGTGCAGTTACTGGAGATTCCAATAGAAGCATGTATGCATGTAAATGTAGTTTGTGTACCTGAAGCACTTGGGTGCACTTTCCTTGCAAAATGAATGACTTCTCACATCCATGCTGGTGCAATAACTTGAACCAAAGCAGTAACTAAATAATTTGCAGTAATCAAAGTTAATAGAACCCAATGGGAGAGACTTACTGTATTGCAATAACCTCCTTTAGGAGACACAAGATTTAAAACATAATTGGACATAAGTAAAACTTAATTCCCCAGTTCAATTATGGTGCCGCTCCTCTGTAAATCAGCAAACAAAGGTCAGGACTAATGAACAACAATGCAGCTGATCAGATAGAACAAGTGTATCTGTGTCCTCTTATTTACCTCAGTTACAGAGGACACTGTAAAGCACTGACTAAATGTAGGAATGTTTTTGCAAGTGATCACTGATTCCAGTGGCAATAAAATCTTTCTTATCAACCTGATAATGAGGTAGATGCAAGCAAAATATTTTATTCTAATTAAAAATCTATTATTCTGCATCATTAAAGAATGGAAATTCTCTTTTGTTTACTTAACTGCTTACTAATTACAATAATACTGCACAGAAAAAAAAACATTAACTACAGAAGCTGTTTAGAACCTGCAATCAGGGATAAAGGGAAACACAGGGACTTGGGGGTTCTAAATTGCCATGCCTTCCTTAAAAATAAGAAGTACACTATAGTAAACTGGATACATTTTTAGTCATGGGTAGTTAGTACTTCCTCATATTTCTGTATTTTATCAATGCCAACATAATTCCATGGTTCTCGCTAAATTTGTTTACTTCTAACATCCATTCACTTAATTACTCCAAGTGCTAATAAAGCAAAAGGTGTAGAAATATTCAGGGTTGTCAGTATATTGCAGTACATTTTGAAAATCACAGATAATCACATCAAGCTCATCTACTATTATTTTGTAAAAACATACCTCTGTCTTATCTTTTTCAATATGCTGCAGACATTAATTTATAAATTTGTTTATATGAAACAAAATATTTTTTTATTTCTTTTATGTCCTTTTATGGTTTAAATAAAGGCATAATGTAATTAACATGCCCCACCCTGTTTACCTCTAATCAGATGTTGAAGTAGAAACATGCTATTTGAGGTCATACAGGCTATCCTTTTAATCCTGAGATATAGGGGCTGCCTGCCAGTGTTCTCAGCTAAACATCAAACTACAACACTTAAAACTATAGAATAGTTATTATAATTAAATAGCCATTTCTGTATAGAATTTATAAATGCCTACATTCCTCATATCAATTATTTTCAATGCATTAATACTTTTTACAAAGTCTATCACTGGTGGGTGTCTGTAAATATTGATTTTCATATGGCAGTAAATAATTAGAATGTTAAGACGTATAATACGTTTAAAATTTTAACAATTTAGACTTATAACATGAAGCAAATTCTCTAATGCTCTTTTTTAAATAGCAGTAATGGAGTTAAGAGTCATGCTCAGGGGCCTACAGTAGCAATCTGACTGTGCTAGGGTTTGAACCCAGAACATTCAAGGAAATGGCCTACAAGCCTAGCCAATTAGTTTTAAAATAGCAAAAGTCAAAAGTCAAAAACATTCATTAAAAGAACATTTACATTTTGTTAAGCAGGATTATATGTGCTACCATGATTTGCATTCAAACAAAAATGATTAAATAAATGCACTACTCAATTGTGACTGGATAAACAATGATGTTTGCCCCATTGCTTTTTAGTAATACGGTCAATTTCATGATGAAAATCTTTACATGAATTCAGATCTATATTCAATACCAAAATGTGCTTAAATTATTATTTAGAGTAATGTCTTCTGTTTTCTAAAGCTTAGAATTCCCAAAAAGGTCAAACCCGGATGGCAAAGCTTAACCCAGCTTAAGTCTTCTTAAACTATGTATTTAATCTTAAGATATTAGGCTACATTGTTTTTACTTACTATCATTGAGTAATAAAATGAATGACCACAATTACTTGAAGATCTAGCCAAATGTAATAGAATGAAATCAAAATGAGAATAGCTTTTTAATCAGGGAGAGTTGGAAGTGTGGCCTGAGTGAAGGGCTTTAAAAAATGGCCAGCATAATAGAAAAACAAAAGCGTCCTGAATATGAAGGAGGAATAAGATGATTAAATGTTATTTACTGAAGGGGCAGGAAAGATTAATAGCACCTCCATCAAACGCTTAAACAAAACAAGTATCCCAGTAGGTTCTTCAGCTCTGCCTCATCGCTTTCACCCCTCTCAGTAGGAAATGAGTGCACGATAAGTGTACGATGAGCTGTCATTATTCTCCCCCTTTCTTCCATTGCACCCACCAAGTGCTTCATTTAAATAACTCACAGGTCCAATTAGACAGAAAATTAAATTGTCATTATTTAAGTGGGTGACAGGAAAAGAAAGTGACAGGAGGCAGAAGTGGCGTTTGTCCCTTGGGGCCTCTTGTAGTTACTGGAAGGTATACACAAGAAGCCAACACAAGTTTTAGCTTAAGGTTGCAATAAAAAAAAAGCGTAATTCAACATATTTTACTGTTTCCCACATTACCTATTAATTCAATACTATTGATTAAACTCTGTTAGTTCTGTCAATTAATATAACTAAACCTAATGAGTGAAGAATGTTTGTATGCAATTCTAAAGGTCCCTATGTTTTTTTTAAATTTATTTAATCATTGAACTTACTTTGGTAAGTTGTTTACGTGTGTGTGTGTGTGTGTGTGTCTATGTAATATTAGGTTTATATCATGTTGTGAGGATCAAATCAAATCAAAATTTATTTGTCACATACCTAGTAATACATAGTGTAAATTATTGTGAAAGATGGAAGGTGTCGTGTTAGGGTATAGATAATTTTAGGGGAAGCAGTATATGGAAGGAGGGTGATACTGTATTACCATTTTCACTGGTCACATAGGTGGCCGAGACATATAGCCACCAAAAAGTTAAGTTGTTAAGTCATGTGGAAATTCCATGATTTCTGAGTCGACCGTTTTGTTGGTCAAACAATTAAAACAGTGGCATGTAAAATGTCATTAAGCTATTCTTGAACGTTTTTATTATTAATTTAAGTCTATACTCTTGTTTAAGGCACTATTTAACAGCCTGATTGTTCAATTGATCAAATCATGGACTCATGATCACATCATAGAATTGTAGTGTACATCCTTAGTAATGAATGATATGCTACAGGTGGAGTAAATAGTGGGTGGGGTAAATTTAATGTTTATAATTAGGTTGTATATATACAAACTACACACTATATAATTAAACAGTTTATAATTATAATTTAAGTTATTTAGAAGCCATGTGATCTCCTGACCCACATCAGGAGCAGAGAAAAGAGGTTCTTCTGATGGCCTATGTCCCCCTGTGTTTCCCTACATGTTCATCTGTACTGACGCACCGTGGTCATAAAGCTGATGGATGGCGTGAAATCAAAGATTCACAGGTGATCTCTGACCCCCAGCCACTGCAAATGGACCCAGGCATCTGTGCATAGGCAGTAAACGGGCCTGGAGCATGCCCTTTGTGGCCACTCCTGAGTGCAGGGCTTATGGAAACACTTAGCCATCGTCCTGCCAAAGGCCTCTTTATAAAACTCAGTTCAGTCTTTCTCAAGGGGTGTTTATATATATTTTAGAGTGAGTTGGGGGAGGTGGGATTAATATTGATTCTTAGTGAAAAATGCTTTTAATTCTAAAACATGTGGTTTATTTTTTTTCTTTTGAAACTTTAGTTTGATTAGGCTGATTTTAAATAAAGCAGTGCAATATGCTCTTCATACAATTTTATTGCAATTAATACATTTAGCAGCAATTAATAAAATAACTGGATTAATACAAAACAGTGTATGTTTAAGATGTTTTATGGTTCTTGGTCCCAATCCAGAAAATGATCTACATTTACATTACAGTATATTAGTCCAGAGTCATATTTAGTTTAGTCTCTCATAGCAAAAGGGCTTTAAACAAGGTATTGCCAAATGAGTAAAGCTTTCAGAGTGACAAACAAAAGTAATTTTTTCCTGGAAATAAGAAAAGGAAACAAGAAAAGAGAAATCAGAACCATCCTTTCCTTCATAGGCCCTCCATGCCCATTCGCTCAGGGTGATTCTTCTCATTGCCCAAGAAGAGAAACATCTCCACTGATTTAAAAAAGTGCACATGGCCAGCAAATTGAAAATCCATTTGTTGAACAAGTACCGCTCATGTAGGAAAAAAGAGTGGGGATCTGGTCAGGAGTAATATGACATGTGTGCTAATAGCATGCTTTCCATAGTGCCATCTGTCTAAAGGAAAGGTCAGGCGAAGATGGCAGGCACATGGCAGGTGATGGAGAGTGTGAATAGGGTGGAGAAGAGAAGGAGGAGGGGGAAAAAAAACGGGTGTAATCTACAGTGACAGACCGAGCTCGGCTGTGACATCATATGAATACCATAATTGAGCGGTGGTAAATTGAGAGGGCTGCTTGCAATGTGTCAATAAACAAGTTCAAGGTGACACGACGGATCAATACAGTGCGACAAGAACCATCCGACAAATTTACTGCAGTGTAATTGGGTGCAAAATGACTCAACTCTCAACCTTCATGCAGCAGGAAAAAAAAAACAAAAAAAAAAAACAACAGCAACTAAAAAAAATCGAAGTGGCTGTAGTCGCCTTCTGGCAACAGTTTGTACGTGTCATAAATGGCTAGAGGTGGCATTGACAGACAATAATGGATTTTGTTTTTTCTGCATTGCATGAAGGTGTGTGTATGAGCAGATGTCTAGGAAAGTGTGAAACGGTGTGTGTAAAAGAGGCCAAAGCTGTTTTGTTCATTATTATATCAAGAATAAAAACAACTCAATTCAGGCATTTATTACATTAAATCAGATGCACGGGTGGCATATAGCAAAAGTAATTGCATTATTAAAATTCAGACACTACAGAACAGATCCATAGTAGTATTGACAAAAACCATCCATTTGGCATGAGGTAATCATAACTCCTCATTCACAACTCTACCATCAATTGAAACAGGTACATTGCTGAGTTCTTATGAGATGATCCTAATTGATTTTAGGGCATACGGTCATTAACCTCAAATGTCAGCGCCTCCTTCTCAATTGCTGAGATATCGATCTACTAATGGGAGTCCAATAGAGGCTGATGGTTAAACGAAGGCATAAACATGACTCTAACTCTGGCCTAGATGGATTGCTGGGCTTTGTTTTTTTCAAACATTATAAAGGAGTGGGTGAGAGTGGGAGACTGGAAAAAGTCAAAGTGAGATTTTGCAGTGACTTTTGAATGCTGAATATTTTAAGATATTATTGTATTTTACTAAAGATACAGATACGGTAGAGTGCAGAGATACAGTTCTACGGATTACACACATGTGCAGCTATTTATTTCTCTATTTTATACCTTGTTGATCAGTTTATCAAAACTTTAATTAAGTATTTCAATGTTCAAACCCACTCATTCACATGTCATCTGTCCCAGCAGTTCTAAAAATTAGGTCTGTTCATGTACATTTATGTAGTTCAAATATCATAATGTCCAAAGTCCCAGTAAACTATAGTTTGTTTTACTTTACTATATAACTTTTAATGTTATTAATTATGTTGTTACATACTTAGATAGGTAACATAATCCTGGTCTAAGGATATAATTAAAAACAAACTCCTTAGATTTTAAAGCCATTCACCTGCTGATTAAGCTAAATGAAGGAGTTTTAAAAACTTTTGCTGTGTATAGATCATGCCACCGATGCAGAACCTCGAACACTAGACAAACATCCTAGGAGAACATAGGGAGTAGATATAAGCTCTTGCCACTTGATAGATTAGTGACATTTCAGAGTGTAATACACATCTATGCTTAGGCTCACCATGCGTCCTGTGTGAGTTTAAACCCAAGCTGGGGGAAATGTGTAACTGATATCTTTGTGTCATGGAGCATATCCGGCATGTGGTGTGCTGACAGCCCGCAAGTGATGGCTGCCGTTCGACATTGGGTATGTGTTTGTGTTTCGTTGTCTGTGTGGCATTCTCTCTTTCTGATGGCTCTGAAGGCCTGGGGCTGGAAAAAGGTGCAGCGTACAATCAAAAGTCCCCTGACACCACTAACATCATCACAGCTTGATGATAACCTGGCTACCTTCAGGAGATCCTGCGCTCTGTTTGCAAAGGAATAGTAGAAGTTTGCACACACATATTTCTGTTCTAAATACGACTGAATTAGACTTAACCGCATGCGTTATTATAAGCTGTGATGATGTGCATGTTAAATTGGAAATGTGACTATCGTTTAAAATTGACCATGTCAGTAAAAACATGCTCTCTAGATGTTAAACTCATAAATTAAAAAATAAAAATACATTTTTAAAAAGGCAGGCGTAGATAAGCACTTCACAGATATGTATTCCAAATAGGATGGTAGACTCTATAAGCTAGATTCTATTAAAAAAATCAGCAAATCTCTATTTGTATAAGCGTGTTTTAAGTTAACGGCCATTAGTCCATGTTTTCATTATGTTTCCCAGTAGAAGTTATTCTACTTTTAAACTTTTCCTATGACTTGGTGAAAAAGAGTACATTCAGTAATCAATAGCACAATTACACGTACACTTAGAAAAACCTCAGACTTATCTTTTAAAAGTACATCCAGCTTTAGAGATATGATTTAAAGTGGGTTTAAATTATACATTTCCAAAGGCAAAGCCAAAAACTCTCTAATCTTGTCTTCCATCGGAAGCTTTAAGTATTAGCAGACATGTGTTGTAATCAGTCTGTTGATTAAACCGACTAATAGAACTTACTAATAGAAGATACGATAATTTGGAGTATCACTTTAATGAGTTGCTCGAATAGCTACAGCTGGCTAAGATGAAAGCTCATGATACTTATGATGGTCATTTCAATCAAGAGGAAGAAAGCATATATTGACAAGTTTTGTGTACCCTAGAGAACTTAATACAATATTTATAGAGGGCCACAGTGGTGTCTTTGGACAGTGAGGGAATATGGGTTAGAGTGGTAACTGTTGCTAAGGGCTGAAATTGTAAATGCCTAATGGTTTGAAATGTGTCTACCATCTCTCCTTTTGCGCAACTGCCCGTTCCCCTACCCCCTTTTTTTACTGCCCCCACTCTTCTCCCAAACAAAACTGCTGGTGTGTGAAATATGAAAAAGACGTGATGTCGTTCAATTTGTCCAACATAGCTTACAGGTGGGCTCCAGGTATGCGCCCTCTCAGTGGCTGAAAAATGAGCGGAGGAGAGCAGGGTGACTTTGATGAACCTCGCCACTCCCGGCCCTATCATTCTTTTCCGTCTGGCTTCCCTGGCTGCCGCATGGACAAAGTGCTACAAATTTGTCTTATTGAAGTAAAGCCACACTCTGGTTCCTGCTGACATCGGCGGCTAATGAACAGAAAAGCTGGAAAGCTCGGAGTTGCCCATGCCAAAGCTGGGCATAGTCACACAGCATGTCCCCTGGCTTCTGAACACATAACAAGCACCTGATTACATAAACCAGAGGTAAATGAATTGCAGAATAAGTGTTGTTAATCAGTTAATGATGCAGTTTATTCTTAAGAAACTGCTTGAAGACTTGTACTGAATGATCTGGATCAGACTGGCCACTTTAATTTACCAAGTAAGGAATGAAGATAAGGATGTGATTAAGCTAACAATGATTTCCAGCAGGGATCATTCTATTGCTCTTCAGCAAATACAGAAAAAAATATTTCCCACGCTTTCTATGAATAAATAATTATTGCAGCATTTATCACATTTATATAAGTGTTAAAGTCAGCAAACATGTCTGTATAACAATATCTCACATATAAAACAAATAAATTATTGGCAATTTGGGGAATTCAATCATTTATTTTGTAAGCCTAATTGAGGTTGCAAAATGTACAGCTCGTGAGGACTAAACAGCGGAAAATCACTTAAAGAGTAAACACATAGAAGAACACCTGCACACAAAAGAGGACAATCAAGTATCACCCATTTACCTACATGTCTTTGGAAAAACCATAAAAAACATAGGGAGAACATGCAAACGCCACACAAAAATTAACCTCGCTCCTTCAACTACAAATTAAACTCGGCAACTTCTTGCTGTGTAACAACAATCCTACAGTCAGCACCATCGTGTCCTGCGAGTAATGTTAATGATGGCAATGTTAACAAGTTAATGATATTTAATAGCCAGAATTTAATCTGTTTTGGGGTAAGAATGTTCCTGCTAATTAAGCACCTTTAATTTCATATTTTGTTTAAACTCTTTGAAAAAAAAATCATTTTTTTTTTACTATAATTGTGATTAAAGAAATATTGAGAAGCCAGAGCCTGTTAAAATTCTGCTTCAGATAGCAACAGATATTATCCAAGCTTGCTTCTTAATTAGCTAGAAATTTCCCACAGTCGTGTGTGCACAGCAGGTGACCTGGAAGCATTCAGAGCGCACGGCTTGAACATTTAACTTCATGCTCACAAGAGGCAGCTTGGCACATAGAGGCTCTTCACAAAACTGCTAATGAAAACTGACCCGAGATTCGACTGATTGTCTGTAATTAACTATCATTAATAAAGAGTTTGAATTACATTCTTAGCAATGACTGACTATAGTCACCCATTAGTTTTAAACAATACTTAATTTGCCTTTTTTAATCACCTGCTACCACACATCAATTATTAATAATCTAATGTTTAGCATGTTGCTTGTTATTAAAGTTAATGAAAATTTGCTTACATACCTCTCTACCTGAATGTGTGTTTTTTAAAAATGTTCCATGTTCTCCTAGCAGCACATAAGAGCAAGCCACTTGTTTAGTTATAAAAAAAAACATTTGTTTGAACTGTAGTAAACTGCTTACTACAGTACACAATAGGTCAGTATTGTTTTTTATAATCAAATATTCAGCTATTCAGATGTAGTGTGAAATGCAGTTTCCAATGCAGAACTGACAGGTTACTTTGGCCTAAATGATACTTTATTATCACATGAAATGACTTTGTTGTTGGTGACACAATATATCATATACAGTAGTATGCAAAAAGTAGCAAAAGATAAATGTTAATACATCCCTTAGTAACATGTACTGTATAACAGAGTGTAATTTGATTAATATAATATTGACATAGAGGAAAAAGACCAATATTTGCTAAAATAACAAATCACACATATGTGGTTATATGAACAATTAAGTTCCTAAACAAACAAATCAAGACCTAAACCTAAACAAATAAAGGTAATTAACAGCTAATAATATTTTTTAAATGTTTTATATGTATTACTACATATTCAATTACTCGATCAGTATAAAAAAATTGATATGTAATATTGCTATTTATGCTGTTACTTGTAAAACGTTTATTATCCGCATTTTAATCTTTTATCTAGTAAACTATTTAATATTTATATTTTCAGGTTTTGAAGATATCTTTGGACCAGCTGTGTATACATTTATAAATCTTATGTGAATGAATGGTGAGTAAATGAATGGATAGTGAAAAGGCAATGACATTACACATATAGCCTTAATCTGTGAGTAGTATTTGAAATGCTGTGAAAGGCTTGTGGCTTATTTATTTACTGACCACAGTTTTGTTACGTATGTTCATGTACCACACTGAGTAAACTGAGATATACATTTGGGACCAGCATTAAAATCCAGGACCTTAAAAGAGCTAAGTACCCAGTTCAACTCACTCAGTGACTTGTTTGCTAACAGTGAGACTTGGTCCTGTGCAGAGCATAGACCTTTTATAATTACTAATCTCTGTATGAATAATCTTAGGAAGCCTTTGCTTAATAGGAGATCTATCTAAAAAAAAAAAACAAGTGCATTACATAAATGAAAATAGAACATGGCAAAAAATAAAAAACAGCCGGGAGGAGGGGTGGTTATTTGAACAGAAGTACTGGATATTATTTAAGTGTTCTTGTAAGCCTTCTAAGATATTAATGTTGCAAAGCTACTTATGAATATTTAAGAACATAAAAGGCTGATAGACTTCTGTGGCCAGCCTGACCACAACTCAGATGGGAGCTCATTCTCTGGATGTTGGTGATGGATTTTAAACACGGTAAAAACAATCAGAGTGTTTATGGTATTAAAGGATGCAATAGAAAAAAAAGGCGAGCCTCCCTGTCTTCCTAAAAGCCTCAGGCTTTAAGCGGTGTAAATAAACCTGACTGCTCACTGACCACAACACTTCCAGTTGAGTTATTGACTCCTGCAATTAAAAGCTGAAAATAAGATCACATTTCAAAATGACCTTTTCACTGTAAAGTAACAAGAGATGATTTTGTTGCGTTATAAAAATGTGTATAGGTCAATACATATGTACAATAACAATGAGATTTCTTCTGTTGGTTTGTATTTACTGTATAGATCTAAATTTAAAATTAATTCAGGTACCCTGAATTCAAATATTACTGTCATTGGATTTATGATTTGTGTAATATGTTTTAACTATTTATGCAGTAACTTCTGAATTAAAACACTGATGAAAATTATTTGAATATGACAAGGGCATATGTGACAGTGACAGATTGAAAGTTTGAATGGAAAGAGTGAAGACTAAGGTGTTGACTTCGCCCTGCAATTTTCCAAATCACATCTGCTGCATAAGCTGCGAGAAGAGTTCTGTTTACAAAATTTAGGGATTTAAAAAAGCTACTACTAAAGTCTTGGTGTCCTATACCACGGGTCACTTGTCTGAGGTCATGTGAGATCAATGTTTTTGAGTCAGAGCTCCATTATACAAAAGCACAAAGAGAAGCTAAACAATAACAGACAAACAATTTTAATGCTATTCTGAAATGTTAGACATGTAAATGTGAATTAATTTATTGGTAATCCCTTGCCTGTCTTTACAAAAAGATTGTTTAATAATAAGTATTGTTCTTTAACATGCTACCAGAAAGCAGATCACCTTCACATATTTCATTTTGTTTAACCAGGTAGTAGTGTTTCCAGTGTTCATAAAAGTTTAAATGCTTGGGTTGTAAAATATTACATAGATTTCTGAAAATAAAGGCATTTTGGCATTACATAACTTTTAAAAAGTTGACAAAAATAAAATAGCAAAATAATAAAAATAATTGCACATATTTGTTGCTCCACAATAAGAATATTTTTTATTCTATGATGTTAGTGTAGGAGTGTTACATTTAAGTAAGCTCTATCCTGCTTTTAATCCATATTTTATTTCAGTAAGCCTGTGTTGGTCTTAATGGGGTCGTCAAAGGTTTCATGTAATAAAGCACTGGGTTTAAGATTTAAACTTAAAGCCCTTTTTAAAAAAAAAAACTTTATGAAATCTGTATATGTACATTTTTCTGGCCATTAAAAGTAGTTCTTAACAAAGTCTGAATGATGAAGGTAGCAGATACAACGGGTAATTAACCCTATGGACAAACTGCACACAGCATCATGATGACCTGACTAATGGCCTGATGAATTTTTAAGCACAGACGAGAGGGATAATGCAGTACTAATCCATTAGAGCTGATTCTATGTGTGTGTGTGTGTGAGAGAGAGAGAGAGAGAGAGAGAGAGACAGAGAGAGAGAAAGAGAGAGAAAAAGCGAGGGAGAAAAAAATTATTTATAATTTATATCAATGTATATATGTAATCATTGCTGCATGTTATTAAAAAATATTTATATGTGCTCCAAACACTGGCTCAAAAAAATCTAGCCAAAACAGATTAATAAATCATTTATCATTCAAAACGTATCCAAAAAAAGTTTCCCCAGTCATTGCAAATTGATGACTTGAACTAAACAATAAATAAAGAAGTTAAACTGATTTACACAATAAAAAGTTTCTATATTTTAGCAACAGTACATTAAGTTCACTTTGTTATTTTAGAAAACAGCAACCACAAAATGGATAAAAAAAAAAGTACTCTCAGTAAAGCACAGTGAGAGTAATGGGTAACATCTACAAATCACAGCAGCTCAAATAAACAGCTACACACCTGCTGACACCAATGCATTTTCTCACCTAAATGCAATACAACTATGTTTGAGAAATATGGCTGTCTTCAGCTATCTGCACACATAGCACTCCTGGCTATAAGTTTATCTTTACACAAGGTGTGTGTGTGTGTGTGTGTGTGTGTGTGTGTGTGTGTGTGCGCATGTGTGATTGTGTGTGTGTGTGTGTGTGTGTGTGTGTGTGTGTGTGTGTGTGTGTGTACGTGAGAGAGAGACAGAGGGAGAGCATCTGTTTGTGTGCGTATGTGTGGGTTTCAGCAATAGCCCTGGCAAGTGTTACACATCCGAAACACATGCGGAACACGACTCAGTAAATGATGGCTGTGGGCAAACAGGGCAACTGTAAACTCTGTCTCTGGAGATGACCTAAAGCAGTGGGTGATAGATATGTGTTTTGCTTTGCTGCTGGGAGAAGAGACTTGCTTATTTACACAGGGCACCTCTGGGTGAGAATAACACATATACACATAGTTCTCTCAAATACACAGAAGAAAATAAAACAATACAATCTGGAAACAAAAAAGCTTTTTAGAAAAAAAAGATACACATACACTATACAGACATTAGTAATGGAATCCCTACACAATATCCCTACAATGGAATGGAATCCCTACACATTATCCCTATTCAATATTACTTATATTTCATTCTAAAGTGTCACCACTTTTGTTGTTATAACAGTTTTCACTTTCTATGAGACGTTGAATTGTTTTTAATTTTAGCCCCTACTTTAAAAATCAGTTAAGAGGTCAGACACTCAGAGCTGGCCTATGACGTAGGGGGTTTCAAAGGTGCACAGGGAACTCTCATCTTAGAGGAAAAGCTCTACTATTGCTATATATACTACAATTTTTTTAAATATTAAATTGTGTGGCATCAAGTTGTCCTTCTGGCTTTTTATTTATATTCACTGTGCATGTGATTATAAATGAGTGTGCATGTGATTATCAAAAAAAAAAATTATTAAAAGAACAGCATATTTAATATATATATTTAATATATATTAATATATATTTTATTAAATATATATTTAATAATATATCTTATCAGCTTCCGTTTAATCCTATACTAGGGTATAGGATCGAGGGGCATTGGACAGTGGGATGAAAATGCTGAACCCAGAGAAAACCCACGTGGGCACGGGGAGAACATGAAAACTCCACGCAAATCTGGAACTGAACCTGTAAATTCCATTTCCATGTTTCTTTTTAAACGTTTTTTTTTTTTTTTTTTTTTTTTTTTTTTTTGCAAAAGGAGATGTTTCATTTTTTGACTCTTTGTAGTTTTTACAACATGTGAAGATTTATTATTCATTTTATTTTATTAAAATTTGATTTCCTTATTTGTGAAAGTGACAAAACAGATTTCTGGGGACCTCGGAAGAGAGATGCATCCAATCCACATACAATGAGCCACACTTTATGGATCTTAAAACAGTTATGGCAATGGGACTGTAGGAAATACCTGAATTCAGTAATCACGAGGCTTTTGTCCATACAATGTACATTATCATTACTTTAATCATTACTTTAATCATTACTTTAACAAAACAAATAATACTGCAGCATAAATGTAAAAATATTATTTTGGTAAGTGTAAATCGTAAGAGACCATGCTTAGGTCATTTAGAATGATGTGAGGGTTTTCTTATTACCAGCAAACTTCATACACTAATTAACTTATCTTACTATTTCATACAGGATGTAAAAGTGGATACTAAAGCATCACAGCAGTTTACACTGCAGAACAAATTATGTTTACTGTTGTATTGTGGCAAAGAAATCTATGATCAAATTCATAAGCACCAGCTTAAGTAATAAAAGTGAAATAGTCAATTCCACAGTAGACTGGATAATCTATACTCTCTTTTACTCCTACACAAATCAGTGTGTATTGACAGCTTTCAGTTAAACTTTCCATAGAGGCCTGTAATAAACCACACAATAATTATGGGATACATGCATATAAATAACAAGACTCATCAAGTAAATACGACTTAAGAAGATAAGGAACATCTTTATAGGAGGGAACATTTAAAGGACAGCCAAATTCACTTGGGAGAACATTGCTTTCATTTTACCTTCTGGTCAATCATCCATGTGGCATTTTGTTTCCAAAAACAACCTCAGTAGTTACTCATTTAACCTTTTGACCACCATCTGTATCTGGAACTGTTGACATTCAAGTCTATACAAATGATGCTGTGTGACAGCCAATGAGTCAATTACCGCATGTGGCAGTTCTTCATGGCACCTAAAGCCTGTCATTGGTGCAGTCATGCTTAATGTTTTTGACTCAGGTGACCTAACTGCTTCACCAATTCGGCTACCTTTCTTTTTCCTGCCCGTTCTTAGTTTTGCAAAGGCATTGCCACCCAGTGATTATCTGAGAACTTTGGTACTGTGTAGCATAATTATTGTCTTCAATAGATAATAGTTACTGTTAATCTTTTTTGCTGCTTATTTGCAATTTGTTTCTGAATATCGGAAGATGATTAATGAAGAAATTTAGCTTTTTTTTCCCTCTCTCTCTATTCTACAAAGCTGGAAAGTGGAGTTCCTTGAGTGCCTATCCTAGGCTTGCTATTCATTCAATGCAATTATAAACTAATCGAAATGTGATTTATTTGGTAAGAAATTATTTCAATATCAGGAGAAAGGTTCACAAGAGACAGCATCAATAAAGCACTCTTTCCCCCTTTTCTTCCTCTCTTCATCCACTCACTTGTTCTATCCATTCCCTGTAGAGGTAATCATTCTACAAGATGTCAATATAACAAGGCGAGCCCAAAAAAAAAAAAAATAGAAGCGATTGAGATTTTTTTTTTTTTCCTGCTTTTCCATCCACCCCACCTATCTTTTCTCTTTTTTTGCACTTAATTAAGTCACCAAGAGGCTGTCAAGGATAATTTTTGAAGCACAGACCCAGTCGCGCTTGACATTTGATAATATTGCACTCCATGTTGATTGAAATTGATTTTGGAGGCTCACTATAGCCAAGACATTTTGACAACTCCCAGCCTATAAACCCGAGGACAAGGGCTGCGCTCGGCACTGCAACTCATGTCCCTACAAGTGATGGGAGGCTGGGAATTCTAAACAGAGTGTGGCCAGGGGCTGATGTGTACCATCCTGATCAGGGGTCATGGATCTGGCAACCTGCAATATCTAATAAATCAGCCGGCTAAGTAAGCAGTTAGGAACTTTACTTTCTAGCAGAATCCGTCTGACATGTTAGTGAAAGGCATAGTGAGTTTCCTAATGCAGTTAATGATTCATGCCATTATTACAACACAGACTGTGAGGAAGTACTTAAGTAATTAGCTCTGTGTACTCATGGAGTTGCCATGTTTCAATCGATGGCTCAGACTGAAATACACAGTAAATCAGGGGTGGGTTTTTTTATGCACTGATGTAGCTATTAAAAATATCTTATTACAAAGATGTTTGGTATGATGGTGGTATGTCAATTATGCAGACTAACATGGCATCTCAAAGGTGGAAGTTTGATCCGCTGATCACGGGGTCCTACTCAAGCCTCCCAAAATGCTGCATAATTAATGACATGAATCAGTTTTGTATTGATTGTTAACAACAAGCAAACACATACACAGACTACAACACAACATAATAGCAGATCCCATACACGGCACTATAGAGTAGTTTAGTGAGTGTTAGGCTACTCAACTGAGCTAACTACATCAAGTGCTTTCAAGAGCCACTTTATATCCAGACATGAGTGTTTGGTGGCAGATTTGTGTCTTGTTTCCTCCATTAAGCTGTCCCTGGTGCCTGTGCCTAGTACATATTTTTGCAATCTGGGCCACTCCTGTTTGCTCAATTATAATGTTGGCATTCTTGTGATCTTTTCGGGTTCTAACCTGCTTTTCGCTAATCATATTTTACTGCCCGGGGCTATTGAAAACTAACATTCGGTGACAAAATTGCTTAATTATTTGCATTCCTCTTCACTATACACAAGTGACTTCTTTCAACTCCCAGGCTACAAGCTTATTAGTGGCCTACATCAGAGTCAAATGAACTAAATGAACTCAGGTCTAACAACATCACATAAAATTACAATTTTTGTTTTGTAATTTTTAAACTAAATATGTTTATATATTTTACAAGTTTCTAATATAATTAAAGATTTAGTCACATGTTATTATGTAAGTGTTAACAAAAAAATAACACATTCTGTAAAAGGGAAAAAATTAAATAAACATTTTTTTTACCCCACTTTATTGTCGTCGTCCCCCCCCCGCCAATATTTAAATTTCATTGAATTTCATTGAACATGTAAATGAAAATACACAGATGTTTTCTCTCTGTAGAAGACAACAAGAGATAACAAACAGATTGGCTAAATTAGTCAGCATACGATATATCACAGACCTATGTAATTTAACCTTAGGATAAACTTTAATGTGTTATCCCAAAGGGAATCTTCATGTGGACCATTTAAAATAGAAACCGATTGAAGGTCATTTGCAATTGAATTAGGGACAAGTCATGCTTTAGGAACTCATAATAAATGTGCTCCAAAGACCAATCATAGATTACTGTCTAAGTAAAAACAAAAAGGTGACAAAGATGGAAAATTACAGACCTGAATGGATGGAGAAAGAGAGTGTGTATGAGAGAGAGAGAGAGAGAGAGAGAACAAGAGTTAAAGAAAAAGAAAGAGAGAGAGCCGAGTAGTAGGCCTGGAGAGGGGAAGGAGGGAAGGCAGAAGGTGGGGAGAGAGGGATCTGTCCAGCACTATTAACCTCTGGCCCTTGTGTCCTTCCAGACATCTCTGTTGTAGTAATTAGGGACTCAATCCCTCTCGCATGTATCACTTGCTCTGCCATGTCAGTCAATAGAGCCGTGACAGATTCATTAAGGTGCTGCCCTGCAGCTCCACCAGCAAAACGGCCCCATAAAGTATTTCTAACAGGACCTTACAAATTGGAGAGAAATAGTGTTGGGGATGATAAAAAACGCTTGAGTGACAATTAGCATTGATCAGAGGCTATAAAAGAGTGTTTTTCATGAAGGATCAATGACAATTGTCATCTGAGTTTTTCACAGAGTGACGACACAGTGGAAAGTCTACTGCTGTTAGTGTACAGTGTTGCTAATTGTGAGACACACACACACAGACTGGATGTTGGCCCTATTAGTTTCATGGCTTTTGTTTACATTCCTACTCTTTGTTAATCTGCCTCACTTTTGCTCTCTCCCTTACACACACACTTATACACATACACACACACACACACACACACACATCCAAACACGCACAGCGGTGCATGTATTAATTTTGCCAAACACTGACAAACACCCTACTTTAATTATAGATGAGTTTTTCTTGATGCCATTGCACTGATTACTCCTTCTTAATTAGTCAATCCTTTACCTCATACACAATATGCAATTAAACACAACAAGTTATTACCTCTGTCAGCCAAACCATTAGCATTATGTGTTTGCATGCACTTGCTGCCAGCAAGCACACATTTTGTTGCATGACAGGATAATACAGCACACCACGCAACTTCATTTTGCTTTAAATACAAAATCAAAATGTGGGTCCCTAAATGCTCAGCACTGGAAGATTGTGTTGAGTTACCGTGGAGTAGCAGAACATAAACGATTTCAAAATTAAAACCGAGCTGCTTATGGCTTGAACGAGCCGTTTGGCCCGATCAGGTACAACACTGGTGCTCCGTTTTGGAAACAGTGAGGCGCAGATTGTCCAGGAGGCCCCAGTCGATTGCTGTTATAATTATTCACCACCTTTTAGTTGATTAACTTCTAATTGCTGCTCGGTTTTGTAATGCTCCCACACTGGTCATTATAGTTATTGCCTGCCATAATTACCGGTAATGTTCTTTTCAAGACACACTTGTGATAATTGCTTGTAAGAACCATTGCTTTAGGAAGGTGTCGCTGTGCCCGAAATGTAGTCACATGCAGGGAAATTAATGATTTACGTATATTATATATCAGTGCATTAATCATATACTTTATTATTATTATTTTATAGGTGATGAGATAGAGGCAAACATTTAATACAATCTGGCATGTGTGCATGCACACAGACGCACACATGCATGCACACGCACAACAAAATTGCTTTGGAATACTCGCTTACTATTATTTTCTGTAATCTTGCTGAAGTTTATGTAAATTATTGCAGTAGGCAGTAAATGTGTTTCCTCTATACCAATATGTTATAGCTCAGTTAGGGTCTAGTGGTTAGAGTTAGATCTGTACTCTTTAAAAACAACTGTATGATTTTCATTTTCTGCTCATTTTTAAATTCAAAACATTTCTTTTGTTTACTTATTATTGAGTTAATGTAAAAATGTTTGTAACAACTTTTAAATATTAATGCTATGATTGATAAATATATAATTAATTCCTAAATAATTAATCCATAACTAATGTAGCTATTTATACACATATAGATTGTTACATAACTACTTGTCAGTTTTTTAGTATTTTATTATAAGCAAATCATTTTTATTTTTATCACAGTGAGTTGTGAAGTCCTGGATGTAACAGACAGATCAGAATATTTGTTAACAGGTTGCATGTGTCACATTAATGGTACGTTATGGCTAAGAAAAGCAATTACTCCTCATTGTTATCAGCTGTTTACTGACTGCATTTTTAGAATACATTATTATAATATAACGGATGTTTCCATTTTTTATTTATTTTGTCTTATTGGTTTCTATTACTCTACTAAATTGTAAAAATAAACAAATAAATAAAATATTACTATGTATTCATACACTGGTTGTCTTGTATTATCTCGTTGTTTCCTTCTGTGAAACCAAAGCTGGCATGAAACTAAAGTTGCCTTGCGGAAACCAAAAAGACCAATTTTAAAGTTCATAATCATTTTCCCCTACCTATAGTCGGGAATAAAGTCATTTGTGTGCGGCTGACCAAAGTTCTCACTATTTCTACCTTAATACACACCACCTGTTCCCTTTCCGGATCATTAGATACATGGCCAGACCTGGGAACTCTGCATGTTAAATCACTTAATCAAAGGCAATGGGTCGAAAATCTTGTTTTCTCTTCTTTTATTGGTTTCACTCCTGCAGACAAAAGCAGGGTGAAAAAAAGGCATATTACCACCTCGCCCCAATAGCACATGCATTATCTTCTAAGCAGCTGCAAAAAGCCTATCATCGGCGTTGATCCCCCTGGGTACGGGGTGACTGTTTTCACCGATCATCCATTCAAACTCAAACCCTCCATCCTTGCCTGCTCCCTGCAGTCCCTGCACAGTGCCTGTCGCCTGCTCTGTCACTTGCCGTGGCATAAACAAATAGAACCTTTTAAGTTGAAACACCAGTGGTGTAATTCAAAAGTGACAAACAGAGGTGCATAATACTAGCTTGCCTTAATAAAGTTCTTGCAGGGGTAGTATTGCAGTGGAGTAAACAGAGAGAAGGAGGTGGCATCCGCTGTTTAATGCCCAGAAGCAATACATTCACCATCACTGTCTCTCACCTAGTCTGCAATACTAAATTTTAAAGTGGGAGGCTTCACCATAATCCAGCAACATTTAAGAATCTTTGCACTCTGCAAAACCACTCACAACCATGACATTACCGACACCGAAGAAAATACTTGATAAAAACAATGCAATCTACTGAATTTACTGAATGATTTTGAATTCCCATTAAAATAATAAAATATATTGTGTTCATTTACATCATAGGCTCCCCCCACAATAAACATTTACCCCCTCTAGCTAATAGGGATTGGGGATGAAAGAAAACTGGGAGAATATGCAGAAATTATCCAGAAATTTAGAAATAACATTTCAGCTCCCAACCTTGAGTGCTGGTGGTGCAATATAGTTTTTATAATTGATTGCAAATTGCAATTATGGCAGTTATGAAGAAACTATAAGATAAGTTTTTAAAGTGTTCATACTATGGCTTAAAAGTCTAGGAGAAGATGGCGTGACATAAAAAAAGTGTGATATATATTTTGCTAAAATGACTACCCACTGGGATGGAAGTCGTAGGCCATCTGCCAAGCTGTTTGACTCATTAGGGAAGTTGTCTAATTGAGACCTAAGTTCACAACATGTCACTCACAGGCTTGATGACGACCGGAAATCGTGTTTGCTTCTTTGCTTTCAACCCAGCTGACAGATACCTGATTAATCACATCTAACCCAACGTTTAGGATTCCAATTTCAACTGCACTCATACAGTAAGTTGTAATATTCAATTCACAAAAACATTTCAAGAAAAAAAATACAAAAGATTTATCTGTTTAATCTGGTAAAAACTGTTAAACTGTTGACCTGTAGTAATCAGTTGAAATGCAATTAGCAATTAAGAATTCAATAATGCAGGGTTAAAAACATTTGTAACATATGCCAAATATGAAAGTTTTTTTTTTTTTTTTTTTTTTTTTTTTTTGTCCAGTGATAGATTGGCGCCCTGTCCTGGGTGTATCTGCCCAGTGCCTGAAATGTTCTTCCCTGGATGGGCATGGGGAACCCCCTGCGACCATAACATAGGATAAAGCGGAAAATAACGGATGAATGAATGAATGAAAGTTTTTTAGCAACTGCATCTAAAATGATTTAAAATCAAAAGAATTGAAAAAAAATATCCAAGAAAAGATATGTGATGAAAAATACACATTTACGCTTTATAGAACAATAAGTAAATGAAATAATAGTGTTTGATGCTTTCAAATTGAGGTGTTACACAACTTTTAATACTAGATTATTGTCATTACCTCACATACAAGTATACAGTGAAAAAAAGTTAATGTCCCATGAAAAACTGTGCTTTACATCGTATGTTATTTTTATAAGTATTAAAGTAATATTTTTGTTCTTTGTATATTTTTTTCTGGTTTTTCAAATTGCTTCCATAAATGGATGGATGGAGAGATGTAACAAGTATCCTAACTAAATGCATGGGGTCAGAAATAATACAGCACCTCTGGAATAAAGAGAATTAAAGGTCTTGCTCAAATACCTACATTAGCCGTTTCTGGTAGTTCAGTGTTAAAATAGAATTAGATAGAATAGAATTGTCAGTGAAAACAGAAAAAAAAATGTCTTTGTCATTTTGTCTGTGAAATAAAAGTTTAAGAAAACTGACAGATTACAATCTATAGCTTTTAATGGAATTTACTTAAAATGTACCAACTTTTTTAATATGGTTTCTATGAGTAACATTTAGTATGTAACACTGGTGTACAAGTGATTTAACTAAATGATTTTTATTTACATTCTTTCCTACATAATATTCTATTATTATGTAGCAAATTTATCAAAAGGTCAAAATATATAAAAAATATATACAAGTCTAATAAAATGAAATTGACAAAAAGCCTTTAAATTTTAAATACTGGCCTTTTTTTAAAGACAGTCCACACAAGCAGTCTGCATGCACAGAGTGTCTAAAAGCCTTCTTGCACTTGTGCCGGCAAATACGGCCTGGTACAATTTAGTGCAGCGTACAATTAAAACCGGGGTACCATCTGTGTCGACCTGTGTCTCTATTCAATTGTAGCTGCTCTCCATTGTGCCTTTTTTATCCCTGAAAGGTTCCCCTCCTCTTTTTGAATGCATAAGAGTGGCGTGGGTATGTATGTGTGAGTGAGTGTGTGTTCGTTGTCCAGACTCATTCTGAGGAAGCTGGAGTACTTGCATCTTTGATTTCAGCTTGTGCTCAGAGAGCTCAAAGGTTGAGAGGGGCTAAAGCAGAGAGAGCAGAAGCAGCATGGCGATGAAGGGAGAATAAGAGGGCCGTCTATCAAATGAGTGTGGGCTCTCTGCTACCAAGTATGTTAACATGACAATGGCTTTCATCTCGCTATAGACTTTTGCCTTAGCACTTCCCTACACCCTCCTCAAAACATCGCACACAGAGAACCCACAACGCTAACTATAAAGTATTTACTTTTCACTTCGGAAACACATTTCTGTCTTGAATTAGAAACTCGATATGGTTATATCATTACAGTATTGTAATATAATTTGTATTTTATTTTCATAATACAATTATATTAATACAACAAACATTTATAAAATCACTAACAAGCCTGAAAAGTACACTCACCAATATAAAAGACACAAGAAATAAAACTAGACACAACTAAATAACTACATTTATAACCAATTGACCACCTATAGAGCTTATTTCCATCAACCATTTATCATAATTGCCAAAATTAACAGAAATCTAATTTTATTTACAAAGGGATTTTTTTGTCGTTTTTGTTTTTTGTGGAAACGGATGTGCTTTAATCAGTGCCAAGAGAGCAAAATGACTA
The DNA here is from genome assembly GCA_019802505.1 of Corydoras sp. C115. Classification (NCBI taxonomy): domain Eukaryota; kingdom Metazoa; phylum Chordata; class Actinopteri; order Siluriformes; family Callichthyidae; genus Corydoras; species Corydoras sp. C115. The sequence continues at coordinate 1,830,395 of JAFMOC010000030.1, forward strand.
TATTCAGATTCCATATAATATATTCAAAATGCAGGCATCTGTTCCTGTGAAGACCATCTGTTTCGAGTGGTCTCACATTATGAACTTAAATTCTCAAAGATTCGAAAATTGAAAGCTGGGTGATGAAGGCCCGGAGCTTACAAACCCAAATGACATTTTTGATTGTGCTGTCTGCTTTGTGTCTGGTTTTTACCAGGTCTATGAATTCACCCTTCTCTTTTTGCATATGTAAAGTCAAGGTGCCATCCCCGAGCATGCAACCCCTTATAAGGCAGGACCCATTTTCTCCCATTAAAGAGCCAGGGCCAGTTTACAATAATGCATGAGAAAACATGTCCCTGTGCATCTGAATCCGATTCATTGGACAGCTTCTTCAAATTAATTTCAGGAGTCGGCCAGATTGCTTTACATCTGTGTCATATTCTCTTGAATGGCAAAGCGCATTGATGCAAATGGAGGGTGACAGTCACCCTGAAAATCTATTGCTTGATGTGTTGGGCCAAAATGATAGGGGTCATAGCAAGTGTTATTACACCAGGCTGACACAATATCGAATAAAATCTCTCTACTGTGTCTTTATCCATGATTTAAATTGCAGGCTTTAAGTTGACATCGCAAGTAGAGATTGTCACCATGTGTCCATGTGTATATATATATATATATATATATATATATATATATATATATATATATATATATATATATATATATATGAATATGTATGTATGTATATATATATATGTATGTATGTATGTATATACACACACACACATATATATATATATATACGCTGTATTTATATGTACTGTATGAAAACTGGTGCTTTAAACTTGTTGAGTATCAGCAAGACAGAACAAAGATATTTGGTGCTTAAATTTGATCTCAAGCCTTTACTCAAAAACATCCAATGAACAGGTTTTGTTGATTGAGAACAACAGTTGGCATAATTGTAAAAAATACTGTTTCCTTTAATACCGATCAATTTTTATATCTAAGAAGCAAAAATAACAACAAGCGCAGATCTACAATTTGCTTAAATAAAATTCATCATTTGATCTGAAATTAAGGTAATCGAAGACAAGTAAAGTACCACTGATCCTGCTCACACAGCTGTGTAAACACCAGTTCGCATCTGTACTCAGCTGGTTTTATCTATAAGACATTAGTGCACATGTGTTATGTCAGATGTGCAAAACAAAAAGCAGAACTAATTTTTCTTAAGATGAAAGGAAACAATTACTGAAAGACAATAAAGAGCACTTAAACATTCTGTCTCACTTTTAGACTGATGCCTTTCAGTCATTTTGGAGAGACGATGGTATCTGCAGATGGGGATAACCAAATATCCCTCTTATGCTTCCTTTACAAGCCAGTGCCTTAAAAATGGTTTCCAGAACCAATAACTACAGGGGGACTGGAACGCCTTTACAAGTCTGTCACTTTCACAGAGAGAGGCAATGTCACCGATGTGCACCAGCGATTAAACAAAACACTCTTTCTCATAGTCAGTATCCTGTCTTTGACATCCAGCATCTGTCTCTGCTACAGTGCATCATCTATCTCCACGTTTCCTTCCCAATGAAGAATTTATATACTGCTTAAACATATCGACTCAGTCAGCATGTGAGGATCTGGAGCTTGATTCAAACTGCCTTCGCATTGCTGCACATGTGACATGTTGCTAAATTTGTAACGATTCACTAAACCCAACTCATAAAATGTTGAAAACAATTACGGTTAGGGTGAGTAGTGTAATCAATGCTAACTTTTTAGCTTTTAAAAGTACGTTTGAATAAAATCAGATTGTTCACCTTGTTGTGATTACGCCACATTAATCCATATAATTGTTTTATTAGGAATTGTAATACCTTCTACAACTCTTACTCTATGTGAAATGATGGCCTGTTTTTTGTTGTTTGACTTTTTTTGTGGAACCTGCTTACATTCAGCCTGGAGAGTGTGCTTGACTTCTGTGTTTACTTTACATGAAATTACATCAAATCATTTAGGCTTTTATACAAAGTGACTGACAAATGAAAAAATACAAGACAGTAAGTTAACCTAACCCTAACTGCAGTATAATCATTTAAGATCATTTGCCGATCTGTTTTTTATTATTGCTGAATGTCTCATCATTAAGGACAAAGTTTGACAGAGCAGATCCTGTTGAAGACCAGAGTCTGGGGCTTGTGTTAAATGCGGGCGGCTTAAGGAAACCAAAAGGGGTAGGTTGAACAAAAAATGAGCTGCAAAGTTCTGAATTGGACGAAGAGCTCGATCTTTAATAATGAGCAGATTTTTTAGATAAGGTAAATATAAGAAATTAGAAAGGACCATATGAAACCAAAAGTTTCCATTTCTATTATTATTTTATTTATTTAACTTTAAAAATGTTCTGACAGTATATAAAATTTCACTAATAAACTACAAAAAACACTGACTAACCCAAATACTTAATAATATAAATAATGTAATGTATTTTTTAAACAATATAAAGTTTTAATGCCACTAACACATCAAAAATGTTAGAATAGGAGACAATTCAGAGTAAAAAGTTCATAAAAAAGTTCCACAATTAATAACAGATGACACTTCATAACATGTTTATTTCCCAGAGCCAGATTGTAAATAATTATGCTTACAATTAATTATATATATATAGATACTATTGTAAAAAAAAAATTCTAGACTTCTGGAAATCTTTCATTCCAGTGGCCAGAAACCACTGTTAAATGTGCTATTGAGCTATCAGATGGCATTACAGCATTTTACAATATGTATGATAAATAAGACAACATATAAGAGAAGCATTAATGGAACTTAAAACACTGTAAGTGAGTAGTAGATAAAATTGTACACAGTGCAACATGTGACTCCGACACTACTAATCCCACCGATCACTGAAATAACATACAGAACATTGTACTGCCCTTGTGTCGCATGCCGTCTTTATTGTGTGTTTTTTGGGGTTTTTTTTTAAAACTGCTTCTACTATCATATATTGAGTGAATTTGATTATTTTTGAAATATTTCAATTGGGATCCTGCTGTGATACACAAATATGGAAAGTGTAAAGCTGGCACACTGCAGTGCTTAAAAAGAAACTTCTTGCTTACGAGGCAGCAGATTCACAGTGCACAGTTGTAAAATTAATTTGTATCCTTCTCTTTTCCCATGCGTGCCGCTTCCTTATTCAAAACTAGAGTAGAAAAAGACGCAAAGTTGCAAAGCGCTATTCCCCCTCGGCAACAGTCTTGTGAAAACAAACAGGCAGAAATGTAATGGAAATCTTCATCTGACAGGAAGGCAATCTTCAGCACCAGCCCAAAACAACATTTCCATTTGCTCACCGCAAATGTTAATACTGAAATGAAGGCCTCTCCTTTTCTGCCTTGTCCCATGAGTGGAGGGGGTTGGAGTGGTAGTTCAGGTCTATGCAAATTTTCATTTGAACAGAAGATCTGTGCAAAAAAAAATGCTCAATTTGAAATGCTTAAATCAAGAATCACTTTGGAGCATACAGATTGACTGAGCCATAGTCCCAACAAATTTGGCCAGACTGCCTCGTAGCTTATGACTGGGTCTCTGCTGGCTGAGTGAAGTCTCATACCAATGTGGTTTATCACTGATTGTTTACTTCCTGGCACAAAATGGGAGGGGAAAACGGGTTTAAAGAAATTCAGGCTATTTTCGGTTGGAGGTTTATATTATGATAAAGCAATGATAATGATAATAAAATAGAGATCTAGACAATCAGATCATAAGTGGGAGATTTGATTTGAGAGTTTTTGGATTGGATTTATATTAGTGATTTACAGAGATTCCATTCATTTCACACTGAATTTTAACAATGTATCTAACAATTTTGGAAACAAACACAAGCAGGTATGTGTCTCCCAGACTGTCACAAAATAACAACCCTAAACTATTTTAAAATCCTTTCACAAAATGGTAGAGGGTATTTACTTGACTTTTATTTGGCAATGTTCACATAGAAATCATTCATCCATCCGTCCATCCATCCATTGTCTGCCGCTCAAACTTATACAACGTATAGGTAGTATAAAGGGGGTGGGAAAAGGTCCCCATGCCCATCCAGCGAAAAATGTTTAGGGTGATGTGTAGATACACCCAGGATATGATGATCTATCGCTGGGCACACACTCTCTTACTCACACACTATATAGGGGCAATTTAGAGAGACCAATTTCCCTTGAATCCATGTTTTTAGACATGGGAGGAAACCTGACCCCATTGGGAGAACATGGAAGATCACCACTAACCACTAAGCCACATAAATCACTAACATTATATATTTATAATGTTATATACAGACATTATTATATATACAGACATTCCACATACGTAGAAGTGGAAATCATGTATGAGGATTTTCTTTGAAACAGTCAACTCAATATGTCTATTTGATTTCATTGTAAACGTTATTGTAATTGTACTGCCTCATTTTAAAATTTGCACACTGCAATTATTTAAACAGCTACTGCAACCAATAATTGCTTTCTAGTGATTTGTATGTCCTTAGAACACTGGCACTGTTAATTCTTGCTCTGTGGCTGCTGTATCAATACATCCTGGATTATGTCTTCATAATAAAAATGGTGAGAGTAAAAGTCAATGGGATGCTCTAACTGCAATACAACATAAAATGTCCTGCCCATGTGAAAACAGACTTCTGACTGGAGGAAAACAAAGGCACACACTACTAATAAAACGTAATACCCACAAAGCTTATTTCTCCTTTTCAGTTAAATTCAGTGAGATGACACAAAGGCTCATAAAAGTTACACATAGTGTCTTTTAATTCAGTCCTGTAAAGAGACCACAGACAAGAAGGTTAAACAGAAATTGAAAACAAGAGCCGGGGATTGGTGGATAAACCTGTAAACAGCTGTGTCTGTTACTGATAATAAATAAAACTTTAGTCTGACATAAGTCTTTTTAATGCCTTTTATATTGACAAAGGCTTTTTAAGACAAGGTTGTCTTAAGCCCTGACAGTTGAGGACAGTTGTTATAACTTTTTTTTCCCCCTCACAAATTGTATTACACGGACAAATGTAAAGGACAACTTAAAATGTAGTTATTATTTAAGTTTGCACTCGAGTAGCCAAACTAACTTATATATGCATTAATTATGTTTTGTTAATTGTCTGCGTCACCCGTTAGTTGCATTTTGCAAAATGACTTTTTTTTATTTTATATTGCATTAAAAATGTATTTAGTTAGAGACAATCTTAAACAAATGTTACCAGATTTACCACATTTTCCCTTTTAGCAATCATAATGTATATGCATTCTTATATTTGAAAATAGGTAAATTAATCATTTTTAGGAGGTATTTTTTGAATAATTAGGTGTGCATTTTCTATATGCCCCATAAACTGTAGTCTATTAAGTTATATCGGTGACTTAAGTTGGAACTGTGACATATCCAGTTTATCCCGTTAGGCTTTGTATAAAAATACTCTTTGATAATAAAGTTTGGCCTAGTCTGGATTCAGACGTAAGGCGTTGTTCAGTGCTGCATAACTGTATATGCAATGATGTGAGTTTAGAGTGTGTGTGTGTGTGTGTGTGTGTGTGTATGTGTGTCCACTCTCATGCACATGTGTGTGTATTAACGCGCTGCGCTCCATTATGCCTCCACTGTTTGAGAGCAGGCTCGTCACCCATCTCCAGCACTTTGTTCTCAGCACATTAAATCTGCCCACCACGCCATGGGGGGCTTATCGTCTTCACTAAGACTGAGACTGGCTCTTTTCATGTGTGCTTTTTCGAGTATGCGTTTCTTCGTCTGGCTCATTTCTAAAATATACGATAAAAGCAAATAGAGCAAATATGTTTTATAACAGAAATAACCTCTAATTAAGCCAATGATGGGTTAAACGAGGTGAGCAAGAAAACAGGACTTGTGAAGCTTATGGAATTGCAATCTTCTTAGCAGTTTTTGCTTTACCTATCCATATCGCTTAGACTCACACAAAGGACCATCAAATACACTGAAAAAAAACACTAACGAAATCTAAAAGATTTAAACAAATTGCATTCACATGACGTTACTTTTTCATTCTTTGTAAATATGTCACAGTAATGCTGATATAAGCAAGTTTAGATCATGATCATCTCACAGACTGATGCAGATTTAATCTTCCCTTATTGTCCTTTTTTCTAACTTTAATGTTGTAATGAGGCTGAAGTAGTCAAAGTGAGAAGGGTACTCCATTCCGATGATGATTAAAATTCATTGGCAGGCCGACTCCAGCTGCCTGACTGCTCGGGCAATTTTGAAGAAGTCATAGCTTTCTCTGCACAAAATTAATTTGACAGGTTTGCATTAAGGCATCTGATCAATATTCACTTAGAGTAGTGAGGGCTAAGCGAAGAAAAATAACTGACCGGTGTGTGTTCCAAGATGAGAAAAAATGAATCTTGGACACTTTTCTCCCTCCCTCCCTTAAGCTAGCACCTACATCAAGAGCCCCTGACCTCCAACCATTGATCGACTGCAGTTAATGTGACAAAAAGGGCTAAAAGTTATACCCCAATGTATCTACCAGGGAACGATCAAGCTACCTGCACTAAATGTTTAATGTGGTAAATAGCATTACTTGGCCTATGTACAAGAAAATAACAGAAATAGCAGAGGTAGAAAAAATATAAATGTAATATTGACAGCTTCCATATTTTCATGCATTTTAACAGGAAAGGAAAGAAATGGTATAAAAAAACTGGTCATTTTGTTATCTTTAATGCTCAATATTTAAAATGTAGAATAAATCTCTGCAAAATGACGAATGTAAATGTAAATAAATGTAACTAAATCAAATGTAAATGTATAATAGAGATTTTCTTATTGTAGTTTTAACGTAAGTAACTGAGAATTATAACTAAAGATCAGATTTATTACTGAGACCAAAGCTTATATGATAATATTGCGCTTTTTGTGTTCTGCTGTATTTGTTCATCCACACTATTCAGACCAAAGTATTAAATCTGTGAACTTTACATGCACATGAGCTTTTATGACATCCCATTCTCAGTTGGTCCCATGCAGGTGTACTTATCTTCTACTTTCTAAGAAAAGGTTTTTATACAATTTTTTAATGTGCCTAGAATCTTTGCATTACTCTAAACGTTGATGACTAAATGATAGGGTCTAGCTCACATTATAGTTTCTTCATTATAGTTTTCCCCAAAGGTGTTGGGCAGTGTTTAAGTCAAAGCTCTGTGCAAAAACTTTTATCCACACCAAAGTCACCCAACCATGCTTTTATAGACTTTGTTTTTTGTTTTGTGTACTGGTGCAGTCAGGCAGAAAAAGGGGCTTTCCCAAATAGTACTAATGAATTTACAACCATAATGTTGTAAATATACAGTAAAGTCAAAAATGCATGGCTACTGTATGTGTTTGGTTATCCCTGTGGCAATGGGACTGAATAAGAAACATGAATGTGATGATAAAGAGGTGTTTAGCAATACTTATGTAAATAAACTGTAATTTTCTTTTTGAAAGTGACCTAAGCAAATATTTTTTACAATTTTATCTTTTATTGGCCGCTCGGTGGCTTAGTGGTTAGCACATTGTCCTAACAGCACTAGGGATTCCCGGTTCGAATCCCAATCTGGGTGGAGTTTCCATGTTCTCCCAGTGTCCGTGTGGGTTCTCCGGTTTCCTCCCACAGTCCAAAAACATGGATCAAGGTCAACTGAGTTCTTCAAATTGCCCCATATAGAGTGTTTTTGTGTGTGTAAGTGAGTGTGTGCCCAGCGATGGATTGGCGCCCTGTCCTGGGTGTATTCGCCCAGCGCCCGAAACGTTCTCCCCTGGATGGGCCCCCCACATAATGACAGATTAATCCATTGGAAGCCCTATGCTTGAGTCTCACACATGTGCAACACCTGGTTGGCAGTCAGCATCTGGCAATGCATTAGTAAATATTTCACATTTCCAATAATAATTTTGAACATTGTATTTTTTTTTATTTAATGTGGACAAATAAACAGATCCCTTCTCTTCAAATTCGATTCCGTTCCCAGTGTCTTTAAAGTCAGTAAATCTGTGCACACTTAGCACATAATGTATATGTTTAGATTGAAGATAAATACAAAGGAGATTTGTCAGAACCTGCGTAGACTTTTGCCTCTAAACAGCTACCCGTCATTTGTTGGAAGTAGAATTTCTCTAACACCCCAAAATCCTGCACATTACTCATTCATCCACCGTTTTTGTCTCATTCCAAATACATTTTCTATTTGCTCAAAGCTTATTTCCCTGTCGATTCAGAATGCACAGGATTGGGTCAGGTTAATGTGTGCAGGCCCGACCCATTCATCTCCTCCTCACCTGAGGGCCTGTCGTATCTGTGTTAATGCAATGAGCGCTGACTGACTTCAACCTTGACTTCTACGCATAAGAACAAAGAGACGGAATGAAACAAAGTAACAATGAAAGGAAAACAGACTTTTAATATACTACTACTGGCCAAACCAGAAAAATACTTCTAAGCAGTCCATCTGGTCACCATGATGTGAGTCATTAGTCCAATAGTTCAAACAGTTTTTAAAGCACCTTTTTCTTTCAGTTTTTACAGTGTTGTTTCTTGTTTCACTTTCTTTGGAGAGCAATGGGACTTGCAGGTAAAGACATCTGCGACTGAAGGCAATTTCGGCACGCTTTCTGGCCTACTGCCGATCTGCGTCTCTTCCCACTGAGTCTATTACAGGAGAGAGTGAAGGAGTGTGCATGGTAAACAGGTTCCCCAAGGCACTTTGGACCACACTCTCTAGGCAGAATGTAGATTGGAGCAGACATCAATAAATAATTATGGGTCTTGAGACTTTTAAATAGGAATCTATGCAGTGTGAAACAGCTCTTAATCGAGCAACTTCTGACACTGTATCCATCACCGAAAAAGCTGCAGGCATCGGCAAAAAAGTCCAAACTGTTTCAGCACTGAGGATTAGAAGCCATTTTGCTCCCCGTCTTAACACAGGGCATTTGGTGATATTTAAATTCATTGATTCAGTTGAGTTTGTGATGGTCTGCAGGCACTGTGCAGCACAATGAGGGAAAATCAAACACACCATGTAAGCATAGTGAAGTAATAAAAGGGGAAAATGAAGACATCAAATTGATATCTAGTAGACTAATTTAATCAGGTTAGAATTCAGATGCTGAGAAGTTTGGTTTCTTTGCTGCATTTTCATTCAGCTGTAATCATATGAGAACCAATTGGTATTATTTGCAGAAGAGGAAATTTGTACCGCATCTGCTTTTGTCCCCTTCGATATTATGAGTGCATATCAATGAGCACAAAGCAACAAATTTCATATTCACCAATGTATCATCAGGAGTCAACAAGCAATGCATACCAAAAATATGATTATGGAGCACAATAGGACAATGTTTCTTTTAGAAATTAAACAATAACTCAGGTGCATAAATTTGTGGCTTGTATTTTGTCTCATATAATTCTTGTCCTATTCTTAAAAAAGAAACAGTTACCACAAAACTGTGTAACCACCTGTAACATTACAGTTACACAAAGTACTTTAACTTCTTAGAGTATTGTGTTCACCTGCAGTTGATAAGCTCACTTTAGTGCAACTGGTTAATTGGTTGACTTAATTATAGTAGTATATAAAATCCTGCTGATTACAGCTGTTTAACGTTGGTTCTTTATTCTGTTTATTTATCAAAAGCAAATTCTGAAGTCTCTTCTCTAAAAGCACCAAACATTACACTTTTATAGCCTAACATCGTAATAAATGAAAGCATGAGAACTACCCAGAGCCCTACCACAGTTTCCTGCTGTTTTATTTCACAAAATACCCAAACATTTGTATTTATGGGGTTTTAAATGATAAAATGGTTTAATCGGTTGCTCTCTACATGTCAATAATTGCACAATTACATTAATGTGGCCTGTTTTGTATTTGCATGATTACAAGTCACCTGAAGCAGACACTTTTGAATGACAATTAGATTATTACAGAGTATATGGCATTGTACAAAGCCATCATAAGTCAATGTAAGTGCCTTATAGATTGGGTTGACCCTCAGTCTCCTGCCGTAACTGCCAGAATGGCACTTCTGACTGAATCAAGAGTATTGGCAGTTTTCACATTATATCATTTGAAATGCATTGTGGCTAAATCAGGACTGTGTCCTCCTCTGAACAGCCCAATCAATCTAGGTAAAAATCACATTGACCTTCTAAACAAAAATTGCTTGAAGAGATTTTGGGGCCACTGGTGTCACCAACCCGATTTCCACCAGTGCCCTCTGATCTGAAGTGTCACAGGCCAGGAGGACACGAAACGGTCACCACCAATCAATAGTCAGTGCTGGGGTCACTTCGCCTTGTATCAAAGAAAGACATTATATATTTATTTGAATCACAGCTCAGGTTATCCTGCTGCCACTTAAGATGAACTCTCCTGACTAATCAGCTGTCAATCTTAAGAAAGATACGGTTCTGTAAACTACTAAATATTCTATGACAAATATACATGTGAGTGTAGCATCTTATACAAATGTATATATAACCCCTTGAGCAAACACTGTCATAAACAGTTACACTCATTATCATTTATTTGTTGTTTAACGAAAATACAATATTTAAATGTGAAACATAGAAAAGCATTAAAAAATATTTTATGTTAATTTTTATGTAAATTCTTAAGCAAAAATTCTGACACCTCCATCAAACATAAAGGTTTATTTTTATGTAAATTGATCATAATATGTCAGTATAATGTTAGCAGTCATTTTAATACTTTGCATCATTAATGCCCTCTATTCCTTTACCATAAAATCCGGTTTCCTTTTCTTTGGGTGGTTTGCTAATGCTCTTGGTGGAGGGGGTTGTACCCCAATTGTTTTGGTAAATGGAGAGTTAAACAGATATATCCAAGCGTAAAATCTAAAAGAGTCCCCAGTGGTGCCTAGGGCTTGTTTGAAATCAACTACATATGAGCATAGAGCAGATCCTATGATAAATTTTACTCCTCAGACACTTATAAATTACACTCTCTCCCATTCTTTTCCTCTCTCCCTTTCTTCTGTCTCTTGGTCTTTTACAGCGATGTTCTGTACACAACGTCTTTAATTTATTATTCTTATAAACCTATCCTTTACATTGCAGCAGCTCCAAACAAAACCCTTAATGTTGTCCCCTGAGGGGCTTCCAAGTCAAACTCCTTTTGAATCCCAATGATGTTCCAAGGGTTATTTTCAGAGCACAATATTAGCACAGACTTTCTGATTGTAAGTGAGACCCTAATTCTCATCCACATCTTCACATGTTCCTCCGTGCCCCCACCCTACTCCATCCCGCTCATCCTGGCTTGATCCTCTGCGTGTAATCCAGCAGTTCATTATCCCACTGTTTTCTGTAAGTACAAGCTTAGATTGAATTACTATTGGCTCTATTGTCTATTTGGAATTCTCTTTCCTTGTGGCCCTGCTAATGAATGGCCAATTTACAGCAGCCTTGTGAAGACTTCTGTTCATCAGTCACTTAATTACTCCCACACTGCAGGCCGTGCTTTTATTATGCCACTGATACAGACCCGTTGAGGCCCAGTGAGCATGAAAAAAACTGATCTCTAGATGGAAGAGATAGTGGGCAATCCTGAGAATGCATGACACACATTCAGTCAACAGTAGCAGTTCACATTTAGTGCTTTGCAGTGTAATTAAAGTTTAATCAAACTATGTTCTTTTAAACATAGCTCTACTTATAATGGTTGTTATTGGACTCTATTAAAACATGCCTACTGGGTATCTCAATGGGGTATTGATTTAGAGACATTTAATATTGAGGTTAATATCATTACTTTGATTTTTTTTGATGAATGTGAACAAGATTTCTTGATACTGAGCTGAATGTCTATATGCATGTGTATGCAAAAATAAATGTTTTAGCCAAATGTGTGGTGTTTTAAAGTTAACTCAGGCTCCTTATTTAGCAACCCGTCACCCAATACTGTACATGGGCACAATTAGTGATTAAAATAAATATGAATGTTACATACCCATCAACCTTTTCCTTCAGAGCTGTACTGAATTATATGATCTCTCT
>JAFMOC010000030.1:1847500-1907500 GCA_019802505.1 Corydoras sp. C115
AATGAACACCAACAATATATAATTTCACATTTTACAACTGTTATAATTTGTCAATTTGTAAATTATGAAATAACCAGAACATGTTCTCATCAGTCATCAACAACTCACACATATCAGGTGACAAAGAAGACAGCAGGATTCATTAATTTTAAATATGCTCTAACAAGGTAATTAGCATATAACATAGCTTCTTAAAAATTCAAGTAAATTGACAATTTAATTAAAGGGTTTAAACAACCAGTAGTGTAATACGTTTGTCTAGATGAGTTTTCTATTGAATTTTATCGACCTTTCTTGTCAAGAAATATTCTTGTCAAGATCTTGACTTCAAAGATTGACCTTTCTTGTCATTATACACACAATTGTACAAAAAAATGAAGTTCACATATCCCAACTTAATTTCCCTGGTCAGAGCACAGGGTCCGATATGACACAGAGCCCCTGAACCTTTACTCAAAGAACACAGTGACCTGGTGGAAATAGGTTTCAAACCCCCAACCTTCTAAATTAAAACTGAAAAACGGTAGTTGATAGTTCGATCATGTGATCATATTTTAATTCACCAAGACATAATATTAATGTAAAAAATGTAAACCTTCACACAGCAATCCTTATCTAATCCTGTTATGAATGTAAAAATAAATCATTAGGAATTAGAAATAATTATGTCTAATATATGTGTGTAATGAGGTGTGTAATACTGTAATTGGGATCATCTGGCTTATTATAATTTATTTTCAGCTTCTTGCAGTTCCCTAACTGTTTAATCCAAATATGTAAATGTGCATTGTGGTGTTATATTTACACTGGCTGCTAAACTGTTTTGCAGTAAATGGAAGAAGTGTCCCGGCCACAATAGTGTCTCTCTGTAGGGGGGTAAGTGTATAGGCCAGCATGTCACATACATTCTGTGATTGCCTGCGTGTGTGTGTGTGTGTGTGTGAGTGTGTGTGTGCGCGTGTGTGTCACAACAACCTGCCCTGTTATTAACCATATGTAAACGGATCCACCACCCAAGATGGATAGGTCAACACATTGTGGGTGTGTGTGTGTCTATGTGTGTGTGTATGTGTTGGGGTCATAAATCAGAGTAATTAATTTCCATGTATCTCATTGCCAGAATTGCTTACTGATCTGGGGAGCAAGATCAGAGATGTCAGTGGGTAAATTAAGTCAGAAGCCCTGTGTCTTTTTCCACTCACCAGCCCAAATTCACCCACCCTCTCCCTGACGAGGTAAGGCAAGAATCAGGGCAGAAGGGTCACAGCTCTGATGGACACTTTGAATTGGCCCAATAAATTGTGCCACATATAAAGCAGTGGCTTGTTCATTAAAAACACAGTGAATCTAGATTGCTATTCATTAGAAGGCTGCCTGACCAGACAAGATGTTTAATCTAGAGAGCACGCACCTCACCTCACCCCGGTCATTCAGCGAGACAACACCACCCCACAAATAAAAGATATTCTTATTTATTAACACAAAGTGACAGGTACTGAATAAGTTGTTGTTCTTGCACCTTTTTTGGCTCTGGCTTTTTTCTTCGGTAGAAAATTGCGGGTGTTGCTTATGAAGGGGACTAATTTGGCAATGCCTGTCTCTCTAAAATAAAGCTGACAGTGCCCTGTTAGGTCAAGCAAACTGCTTTTACATTAGCATATAAAGCTGAGAGGAAAAGACTAGACCTATGGATTTGATTTTTTTGAACAAATATACAGAAAACACATATTACACCTTAACCATCACTTGCTGACTTGTTTATCGTCATTGACATCAAACCGGCCCATTAATAAACTAAATCAATGCTTATTGATTTGGATTGAGTTTGTATAGGCACATTCATTTTGACATACACACTAGTTGTATGATCTCTGTTAAGCAACAATTAGAAAGCAAAGAACTCATTGACTAATTACCATTTTCGGTTATTTTGTTATATAAGCCTTATTTATTAATGCATTAAACATTACTGCCCTTCAGAAGAGCCCTGACCTCATTCACACAAGCTTAATGCCTTACCCCAAGTGTATTTTGTGGTTTAAAATCTATAACTTGCTACATAAACACTATTAAAACCAGAAGCAAAGTGAATCGTGTCATATTTCCTTAGTTCCAGGGATCTCTAGCTTCCTGTAGTAAAAACACACTCTTGAAGACACTCATCTCATTATTTTACTGCATGACGCAAAATGACTAGCAAAGTATCCGATGGTCACAAAAATCCACCTAAACTATTAATACAGTTAATAGTATGGTATTACAGTCACATAATTAAATTCTAGATGTATTTTGAAGAGTTTTATTGCATCTAGCAAACAATACTTATACTGTAGGTATAGGCTTATTGCTATTGCAGGAAAAAGCTAGCTGGTGCAATATGTAGATTACAACAAAATAAAAAAGAGCAAAAATGAAAAGAACAGTGGCAATAAGAGAAAAAAAAATCAGCATAAAAAAAAAAAAACATTCTTTGAAGCACAGGTCCCACTGTGTGTGGTCTTAGACTCGTCAGAAAAATGGAATGTATTCCCCGAGCCTGAACCTGCAAAAGGATTCCATCCATTTTATGCCTCCAATCAATATTTATGAATCCCTGAGGATCTGTGGCATAAAGCACATAAACAATCAACGGAGTAGATGGGCTGCACCCTCTACAGCTTACACAGGACTAAAGAACACTCAGCTAACCCTAACCACTTCATTCAAACGAGAAAGGCCTCCATTAGAATTGGCATCTCAATCTAGAGATGCATAAGCACAATGGGTCTCTACAGCTGGTAATTGTAGGAACGGAAGCTGAGCGGGAAGCTCCATCACTGCGGCTCCAATTTGGGAGGCGCTTTTCTCAAGTTTTAAGATGCTGCGGTGTTATCCACAACATGTTAAATAATTGAAATGGGGGTTTTTCGGAAATGAGTGGGAACATTAATATCAATCACACTTTGTTATGAAGCAGTTGGATGCGTACACAGAAATACAACTGGAACATTACAAATGTCAGTCAATATTAAAGAAAATTTTAAGAAATCTTTGCAAACTCATAAATTCTAATATGCATTTTGTTTACTTTGTAAAACGATAAAAGGTAACTGTAAAATATTCCAAAACCTAGTAATATTGTATTATGTCATTGAACTGTCTTGCCTTCCTTTAGCCAAACTTCGATGGAATGTATTTAAGTGCATAAGGATCATCATTAAGGATCATTTTAATCCTGTTTTTCAGAATGATAATGATGAAAAAGCTACCATTATCATCAATCAGATGATTTAGAATTTTTTTTATATATTCTTGTGTGGACTCTGAGTTCCTGATGTTGTTTTTTTTCCTGATTATCTGAACCAGTAACAATTCAGCCAATATTTAATACGGGTGGAAACAGTCCTCAGATTCACTATAACAGAAAACTCCACCCATATCATCGCCTAGTTAATTGATTAATTAACAATTAATTGTCTTTTTATCTACACACACAATATTTGTCTTGATCTGTCAGATTTTTGTTTTAGGGTACACCTATCAGCCACGCAGGTGAAAACATGGCATGTAATTAACATGTCATAATCAAAATGACTGAGTTTGACACATTGTAATCACTGCATGGAGATTAGCCTGTAGCCAGGGGCCATCCATGCGGCCTCTTTTAATATCATTTGCATAATGAAAGCCCAGCGACAGTAATAGCTTTCCTTTCTCTTATTATCATCTTATTTCACCCTGGGCAGGGAAGACTGCCACCATGTCTACCCATTACCTTGGAGAAACTAAGAGACAAAGTCATGCGCAACTCTGGCACATGCTTCACCATCACTCATATTGCTCGGCAGTAGTGCCCTTTTAGCATGAACCATTTGTGTGTCTATTAGAAGCCCGAAAAGCACATTTGAACAATGAACGATGGCCATGTCCCCTTACTCACCTTGATAAACTGGGTTGAAAGAAGTTAATGTCAAGTCTTTTGTGAATTCTTATAAGTGATAAGCGACGTTACATAAGTCTGATAAAAAGTTTCTTTTTCTTGCCCAGAGAGTTTATTGAATTTTATAATAATGGCTTATAATAAAAAGCTTATAATAATTTATTCTAAACCACTGTAGTTCAAAATCAGCATACCCCAAGCGAGTGTATTTTTTAGTGTGTCCTGATTTGGGACACCAACACTGTCACTGGGACTCTTCTAATCACTGATTCCAGGCTCACTCACATCCCCCAGAGAGCAGAACAGAGCTTGTCCTGATAGTGAGTAAATCTGACAGGGATTTACCCCAGATTTGAGCATTGCATGTTTTTCAGTCCACATAGTGCTAGACAGCAAAAACTTTACACTATAAGAAAAGAAATAAAGTGTTGTGGTCCATCAGATTTAAAACAAGCTTCTACTGATGTTACTTGTATTTCATGATAACTTAACACCTGATGCAGGTAATCTACCTATTTATTAATTGTTTTTGTTGAGAAATATAAATGCCATCATAAATGAATCTTTTGTTATCAGGTAAACAATGCACAGCTGATAGACTGTATATACATTGATTTTGTTTTAAATGCACACCCTTCCTGTCATAGAACACCACCTGGTCTTATAAATTTAAATAAAAGTGGCAGTATAATTTTGTCCATGTAATTCATTTGTCAATGACACTTTGTCTTTTTAGTGGAATTTAATGTAAACCTGTCTGTTGTTTTGCATTTATCATGTTACAGACAGGGGCGGCACGGTGGCTTAGTGGTTAGCACGTTCAGCGCTAGGGTTTTCCCGGTTCGAATCCCCATCTGGGTGGAGTTTCCTTGTTCTCCCCGTGTCCGCGTGGGTTTCCTCCGGGTTCTCCGGTTTGTTCCCACAGTCCAAAAACATGGATCAAGTCAATTTAGTTTTTCAAATTGCCCCATATAGAGTGTGTATGTCTGTGAGTGTGTGCACAATGATTGATTGGCGCCCTGTCCTGGGTGGTATCTGCCCAGTGCCCGAAACGTTCTCCCCAGGATGGGCATGGGGAACCCCCCCTTGACCGACCCTAATATATAGGATAAAGTGGAAGATAATGGATGGATGGATGGATGGATGTTACAGACATGTACATTGACTTCTTGTAATTACAGGAACCTTAAACTGAACTCCATCAGGTATTCATTCGGTTTAAACTGAAATCATTTTATGAGTAAAATTTGGGTAAGTTCATACGAAATGAAAGATCAAAGTCCCCACAATTCTTAAAACCAAACATGTCTGTGTGTGTCAGTGTGTATGTGTGTGCATGTGTGTGTCAAGAAGCAGTGTTAGATAGAGATGTTTCCATCTCGTCACGAAGAGTCGCAAACCAAAATTAAATTGCATTTCAAGATTTAAAATCAAAGACCAGACCGCACACAGGTCCAGCTGGGTGAACAGTGCGGAAGAAGAGTGTTCTCACATGAAAGGACAAAGATGAAAAAGAACAAAGAGCCGAATGTTAAAACTAATTGAATGGTAACTAGACTGCTTTCAATCGTTCCAGTGTCACACCTGAGGCCGTGAATCTGGAACATGACTAGTCCTCAGTAAATTTTTTTTACTAGTGTTTTATTGTAAAGTGAAAAAGCATGAATAAATTTATGAAAATCACTTCAAACTGTACATAATCTCATAGACACACAAAAACCTCTATTACACGGGGTCTTTTATCAGGGCTTCTTGTTGCTCAGACAATGTAAATCCAAATAATATAATGCACATGAATTCCCATTTAAATCACTGTCCAAACTGCATTAACAGGCTGCAAAAAAGACTACAGTTATAACCAGAAATCAAATTAATGTGCCGTTTCATTGCTGCATCTTATTGATTCCTGACAAGAATAAAACAGCAGCAAACATTTTTGCTCCATAAAAGACGGATCAAGTTTTGCGCTGGCAGGACGCGAAGGATACCTCAGATAATGTAATTCATTGTAACCTCGATGTTGACGTGTCTACCAAAGCCATAAAGCTTGGATCCAGGTTCGGGGGGGGACTCGGCAGAATGGGATAGGGTGGGCACCCAAACCCAGCAGTATTGACAAAGACATGCATTTGCTAAAATGATAATGAATATTTCATGTGGACAAGGGTTTCAGAGCTCCTTGGGCGGATGTAAATAAGTGAAGAGCATATGATATTTACCCCGGTATAAAACATTGATGAGAGCCAGGCCTATTTAAAAGGGCTAAACATGACATGGTGTTTACACTAGGGTCAGACAGAGGGGTCAGGCAGAGGCATGGGTAGTGGCTCTAAGAGTGGGATAACATTACAGGACAAAAAAGGAAAATATTGCCCCAGTGGTGACAGCTATCAAACTAATATCTTTTTTTAAATGTCCTAAAGCATCCACAGCTACTTGATTTGTGAATGGGTGATGCATCCTCAGAGGATGTTGGAGCTGTACAGGGAGGGTTGAGAATATTTCCAAGCTGTTGTACAGATTGCTATACTAATCCCAATGGTCTGCAAAAACATTATCTGACTGCAATGCTGTCAGCTGCCACAGTGGCACAAGGAATGGTGACTACTGAAGGGTTCATGCATCAATGCCACTGCACTTATAATGATCGTTAGCTTTCCAGACCCCATGCAGAAAATGCTGTCACGTCACTCGAGACCAGAGCTGTCTAGTTAGCTAATCACAGCTCTTTAGCAGTAACCGATTGAGGAGCGCTTAAGGATGAGGGTCTTTTTAAGTGTGGTCAACGGAGGAACATAAATACTTGGGCCGTGGTTAGAGCTGCTGCATTATGTATCTTGCGGGCACTAAACAAAGGCACTGCGGTCAGGCCACAGGCTCGTTCAGGCCCCTCACTCAGAGCAAATGCACCTCTTACTCACCACATGAATCGTGGCTGTGCTGAGTGCATTACATCTTCTATTGCCACAGTTATATATTTGGCAGAGTGGAGAAGGAGAGTATCAGAAATGTGTGTACACTGATGCATTAAGTATACTTAGTGTTGAGGGTTGCTGCTATGGTAAAATGTAACATTTTACTTAAGGACATCTTCGTGATGCTAAATAAGTTTGGCAGTATTTATTTATGTGGTTTGATAAGAAAGTAGTTGGCCAGAGAATGCATTTCAAGGTTTATGATTGATAAATTCATTCATTCATTCATTATCTCATTCATTATTATCCTCTATTAGGGTCGTGGTGGGGTTCCCCATACCCATCCAGGGGAGAACGTCTCGGGCGCTGGGCAGATAGACCCAGGATAGGGCGCCAATCCATCGCTGGGCACACACACACTCACACAGACACTCTATATGGGGAAATTTTGAGAATTCAATTGACTTGATCCATGTTTTTGGACTGTGGGAGGAAACCGAGAACCCGGAGGAAACCCACGCAGACACGGGGAGAACATGGAAACTCCACCCAGATGCGGATTCGAACCGGGAATCCCTAGCACTGAGAGGCGAACGTGCTAACCACTAAGCCACCGTGCCGCTGATTCATAAATTACTACAGAAATTACTGTATATACTGAGACTCACAGTAAAGAACAAGCCTTACACCATGACATCGATCCAACTTCTTCATTAATTGTCCTTTTGTGACATCAAACCTCTTAAAGAGCTATTTAAACAAAATTTGAATGAAACAACATGAAAGACGTGTAGAAGGCAAAATGACCTGCATAGTTACAAATTTCAACAAAATAGTGTGTGTGGGTGAAAGAGACAAGACGGAGCCGCATTACATCTTGATCAACAGATGACTGATCATATTGAGTGCTGGCCATCTTTCACCGGCCCATTGTTTGATGACAGAATGCCGACTTGACTGCGTGCATCCATTTCCCACAATCCCTCCGCCTCTTTCCTCCCTCCTCCCCCTGGGGCAAGCGCATCAATAACCAAGGCGGCTGGCTGTTCGGAAAGGACAGAAGAAGGCCCGTTTTTAGCCCGGGGGCTCCGACTGCGAGCCCCCACCATTACATGTCGCCCATCCGTCATCACCCTGGCCCTGCCTGAGGTCAACGGCCTCCTCTGACCAGCTAGGACATGATGGGACTGTCCGGGGTTCTGCCTCTTCATTCCCATCACTCATACATCATACAGATCACAAAGCGGTCTGTGCATCCATGCTGTACTGTACAGTCCATGGAACACAGCATGAAAAACCACGATGGCACTTTAATAAACATAGAGTTGCTTAATATTATCCCAATCAGTCACCAGAACAAAAAAAGACCAGACAGTCATATTCCTATTCTTGCAGTGTAGTAGAGAAGCAGTATTGTTAAGTGAATTTCGATTCATGTGATTTTCATGTTGGCACAGTGGGTAGCGCAGTCATCTGGGTTTGACAGATGTTCGGCCAGAATATTTTGGCCATCCTTTATTTACAGGTTTTTCTGCATGGCTTTACTTCAAAAACATTAAGTTTAGGTGACCGAGAAATGTAAAATTGCTCCTAGGTGTAAATCTGTGTTTAAATGTGTCCTGTTCAGGATGTTTCCCTGACTGTTCTCCAACAAACTTCACCACCTTGATGTGATCAATGGCATAGAAATTCCATCCATCCATTATCTTCTGCTTTACCCTCTACTAGCGTCACGGGGGAGGTTCCCCATGCCCATCCAGGGGAGAACGTCTCGGGCGCTGGGCAGATACACCCAGGTCAGGGTGCCAATCCATCACTGGAAACACTCACTCACACAGACACACTCTATATGGGGCAATTTGGAGAATTCAATAGACTTAATCCATGTTTTTGGACTGTGGGAGGAAACCGGAGAACCCGGAGGAAACCCATTCGGACACGGGGAGAACATGGAAACTCCACCCAGATTGGGATTCAAACCCGGAATCCCTAGTGCTGAGAGGAGAACATGCTAACCACGAAGCCACAGTGCCGCCGGCATAGAAAGTAAAGAAAAAATATTTTCAGTCCATTTCTGCACTATTATTCATTTTTGAATATTTATCTGAACATAACACAAGTAGGCATGAAAGTAATCTTGATATCTCCAAAGTAAACATTGCTCATGTCAAGACCAAGGCCTAAATAATTATAATAAGCTTATGCTGCTGCCCAAAAGCTGGGATTAGCAACAAACCAGGAGCTAAATATTACTATTACAATACCTGCGTGTAGGATACATTTACACTAATCATGAATTTCAAACACTAGCATTAACATTGGAGGGCTTCCCCATAATCAGGGGAGAACGTTTCAGACGCTGGGGAGATCACGCTCAAGACAGGGCGTTAATTCACCCAGACTCATACGCTATACAGGGGCAATTAAGAGCAGCCAATTCACCTTTAATTGATGTTTTTGGACTGTGTGAGGAAACTGGGGAACCTGGGGCAAACCCACGCAGGCACGAGAAAAAAAATGGAAATGAATCCCAGATTTAGGATTCAAACCTGGATTCCCTGCGCTATGAGGCCGTCATGCTAACCACTACACCACCATGACACCAAGCATTACATCATATTAATATCAATATCATTTTTGAAATGTGGTACAGCCCTAGAAATGCTGTACACGCAAAATGAAGGCATCTCGGAATTCCAGGTCATTTTTAATAAAAAGACAGAAAGGCAGACATGCATATCAAATAGCTGTGATTTCTGCCAAAATATGTTTTAATAATTACTTCTTATAATCTTATGAAATGACAGAAGTAACTGAGATAATTACATGTGATTTATTCCTTTTTTGCTAACTGATTTTGACTCATCAGTTATTATTTTTTATTATTATTATTTATTTATTATCAGTTATTTCTTATTTAAGTTATTATTATGTCTTAGTGTTTCATGCTTAATAAATATTTTCCAAATGTATGTTGGGTACCAGCGACATGGTGGCTTAGTGGTTAGCACGTTCGCCTCCCAGCGCTAGGGATTCCTGGTTCGAATCCCCATCTGGGTGGAGTTTCCATATTCTCCCTGTGTCCGCGTGGGTTTCCTCCGGGTTCTCCGGTTTCTTCCCACAGTCCAAAAACATGGATTAAGTCAATTGCCCCATATAGAGTGTGTTAGTGTGTGTTTGTGTGAGTTAGTGTGTGCCCAGTGATAGATTGCGTATCTGCCCAGCGCCCGAAACGTTCTCCCCCACCCTTCCCCCCCGTGACCCTAATATAGGATAAAGCGGAAGATAATGGATGGATGGATGTTGGGTACCTTTTGTTGACACGATGCCATGTCCTTTATGACAGGTTACACAAAAATAATTAGTTAAAAAAATAAAATAAAAATGCCTTTTTATGAATATAAAAGGGTATATGCACTCGATTATATAGCAAACAATGAGCCAAGGCTTTGAATACTAAATTAAATCCCAGTCATGCAAACTGGTTAACAATGTGTTGTTCTAATAGGTTTATTGTCACTGAGGGTGCATGAAGGTGGGGGAAACCTGTGCCAGTCATCCCACCACTAACTGCTCATCTGGTAATAGGAGAGTCCTTCAACACCTGAGACCATCTCACTTTCTCGAAGCCTATGATTCCTGCCACCAAGTTCTTTACTCTCACCCTCCCTCTCCCTGCTCTAGTCTTTCTTTCATCTCTTCTTCAATTCTCCAATAGCTCC
Organism: Corydoras sp. C115; assembly: GCA_019802505.1. NCBI lineage: Eukaryota > Metazoa > Chordata > Actinopteri > Siluriformes > Callichthyidae > Corydoras > Corydoras sp. C115. Next base: position 1,858,057 of record JAFMOC010000030.1, read on the forward strand.
TATTCCCCATTTGCCGAGGGGACTTTCCTTTCCAGGATTAAACAAACAAATACAAAGCTTCCTGAAGCAATGCTTAATAGAGGCACACATGGCACTCTTTTCATCTTCTCAATAGCTACCCGTGCATGGTGAAGATCAACACTTCAGAGTTAGTATCCTTTAGTATCCATGCCCTCTTCTCTGTCTCTCTGTGGAGCCTAGGCTTAGTAACATGAGGTCCTGCTTCAGATCACTTCAGATAGAGGTCACTTTCTAACTCCCTCTGCCATGGCTTGTAATTAGATTGCCAGCTGCTCCTTCAAATTACATGGGTGTGTATGTTATAGTAAAGATGACAAAAGATGTACTAATATAGAAGCATATCTAAAATAACAACATGTTCATTAATTGCATTTCCGTTCTGGTGTGATGAGCAACAACATAAAGCCAAAAGCTTTTTTATTACAAATGTCTGTAAATATACAGTACCAGTCAAAAGTTTGGACATGCTTTCTTACTCTGTTCACTAATGGTCAGATCCCCAATAGTTCCATCACAAAACAGGTATTATTTAGTTGGTGCATTATTCCTATCCCAGCAGTGTCACTGAGGTGTTTAAAGGAAACTACAGCAGCACTGCTGCACTAAAAACCCCTCACTGCATCAATGTCACTGCAAAACTGACAATAAACAATCCACCACCCAAGTTATGTCTGATCTGTTGGTCCTGACCAATAGAAAATTAACAGGGGGCTAATAAAAAAGAGATGGACCACAGTCTGTAATTGTAAAATGTGATATGTGGAACAAGAAAGCGGGAGAAAGTTTTCACCAAAGTTCGACCAAAGGAGATTTGGGTTTGATTTGTTTAAGAATCTATTTTTAAATGGTTTTCAAAAACTTAGTCCACTAAAGAATTCCAGCATTTCCGTGTGCGTGTGGGTTTCCTCCGGGTTCTCCGGTTTCCTCCCACAGTCCAAAAACATGGATCGAGGTCAATTGAATTCTCCAAATTGCCCCATATAGAGTGTGTCTTTGTGAGTGAGTGTGTGCCCAGTGATAGATTGGCGTCCTGTCCTGGGTGTATCCCCCCCGCAACCCTATAACCATAATCCCTAATAGAGGATAAAGCTGAAGATAATGGATGAATGGATATATACAGAGTTACAAATGTTCATTTAGTTACAAGAAAAACTTTTACTATTCAGAAAAAGTCTAGTCATCAACAGGTTTTACATAATATCCATTTGATAATAACCATATGGCTTCCGATGGTTAAAGACTCTACTCTGACTTCTGACTCCTCTGCTCTGATTCAGTAATCATTCCGAATTTCTCATAGTTCAAGTACAGGGGGTAATTTTTTGGATATATGCCAAAGGCTGTTGATTTAGTTTATCAGCTTAAAAAGGTTAAACTATGTGCTTATCAATATAAATTGCATGGTAAACATGACATGCAACATGAAGATGGTAAAGTAATGAATTGATGAGGATGGCATGGAAGCCAAGTGGTTAGGGTGTGAGGTTATCAATCCAAAGGTTGAAGGTTTAAAGCCTATTAAAAGTTTCCAATGTGGGCCCTTGAGCAAGGCCCTTAACCCTTACTGCTCCCTGGGTGCTGAACCTGTACACGGACTCCAAATATTTGTTTCAAATACTTTTATATCTCTTTGGATAAAAGCTTTCACGACCTCATGTCAGTACAATGATTTTCATTATATGCCAGATAAATGCTGTTTGTTAATATAAAATGTCCCTTCTATTTAACTGGGTAGTCCACTGGGTAGTGAGCTAATAAATGACATGGTATATAATATGAAAGTCATCAAAAGGAAGGTACAGTAATGTTTAAAATAGCACGGAAATTGGGTGCTCGTCTTACTTGCATAACTTTAAGAGGGAGGTGGTGCTTCCTCATATTTAAGCTTCAGACAACTCCCCCTTATTTTAATTGAGCACCTACATTATTAATTTTACTGTTAAATACCTAAAGAATGCTTTTTAAGCTTCTCTCATTTAAGCATGGCCCCTCCTAGAATTCTGACTAGGTGAGAACCATCAACGTGGCTAATTATTACCTTCACATGCAAATGCCTTTAGTCATGCTTAAAGTGTACTTTTCCATATTTAATTAATTATAACAATTATCTATGAACTTTAAATTAGTCTGGTGTAAAACAGTCCTTTTTGTGTCTTTTAATAATTAGATGCCGACACTGCGGCTGGATTAATTGCATTTAAGTTTGATGCCCCGGGAGGCAGACATGGAGGACGGGTCACTCTGCCATCTCTGCCTTCCTGAAATAGCAAATTCCCATGTACTGAGGAAGGAGAGCGAGTGAGGAAGGGAAGACAAGGGAGAGAGAGAGAGAAAAGAACCAACTTCTATTCTGCATGCCGTCTTTAAATTACCCCTGGGAGCAGGAGGCAACCCTTAATTAGCCTAGCGCCGTGGTAAAATTGATTGAAATGCAGCACATCAATTATTAAGCAAAACGGTTTTTATAACTCCCCCACCCTGTGTGTAATTCTTTAGGTAGGAGATGGGTACACTGAATGAAGAGGGTGGCACTGCTAAATCAAAACACTGGCCCCAAATCTTTATCAGCCACATACAGTCTGACAGTGTTTCATGACACAAGGACTTTTTATTTTTTTTCCCTGAAAGCAGCATTGAAAGATCATACTTTGCAATGTATAGTCATGAATATACCATATCATTACAGAGTATCACTTATCATATACAGGCTAGAGGAGACAGTAGCTACAGAGTATTGTATGAACATGGATAAGAACCACATTAAGCAAACATGAAATCAGGAATTATACAGTGTTTCTAAAATAATTAACATTTTATGAACACAATACCAATTTCTCAGGCACACCTGCGCAGAACATTTACCACTGACTATATATAAGGTATAGGTTCACTTTGTAGGTAATCTATCTGATACTTTACACAAACTCACTCCTAATCCATGTACTTCTGACATGACTGTTTAAATAGGGGTATAAGAGAAAGCACTATATAAACATAAACCTTGTAATGTTGAAAGTAAAATTTAATGTTAGGGATCTAAAAACCCAAGAGTGCTCCTGCAGCTAATGTAAAAATCCCTTGGAGTTCTTATTTCTTTGGCTATTTCTCCCCTTTAAGAAGTTAGCTAACACATAAATCGCTGTTTAGGAGCACAAGCTGAGCTGTCCCCTTGAGTCCTCTTGTTTGCTCAAGCGAGCACTAAAGTGAATATTCTAAGCTCCAGTTCTCTAAACACTTTTCGAGTACTCTCATTTTTGCTTCTCCTCATGTGTTTTCTGTAGTATATATCAGTTCTGTATTTATTCAATTTATTTTACACCAGTTGAAGGGAGAACCATCTTTATAGTTGTGTTCATGCCATCTGCAGTCTTTGACACAGTAAAATTATTGAAGCTTGCAGTGAGACTTACATGAAAAATAAAGTAGCTAAAAAAATGTATTTGTACAAAATAAAATTGTGACATTTTTGGTCGGTCATTGTCATTCTGCATATTAATTTAAATGTATTTATGCCACAAAAATAAAGTGATTTACATTCTAATAGGAAGGGCAGCGCTAAGGATAAGCAATTGGGGATAACATTCTGGGTAACATGTATGAAAGCAAAACTCATTTAAACCAATGTATCAGCCATTACCACCTTATATTTAACAAGCACATGATTTGTATCAGTATCACCAAGATCCGCAGGTCTTGTGATCCATGTCCCACTACTTGACCTAAGGTCAAATCAAGACCACCAGTTAAATGGCCATTGCTTCTTTAAAGTGTCACCACATCCAGGTCAGACTCAGGTCACAGCTACCGCCAGCTAACCAGTACTCTTTCTAAGAGCTATGTTTATTTGATTTGGCTTTCTTGTCACTTCAGAGCTGCTCATCAGTCAAACATTCTGTCCAGTCTGTGTCTGATGTTCTGATTAGACATTCCCAGTTTTATGATTTAATTACAGTAAAACATAGAAGTTTTCATTTTTAAGAAATGTGTTTAAAGGCATATGAAATTTGCTTTTGTGTGCAATGTGTGAAAATCTATAGTCAAACTTATTTAATGTTTTTCTCTCAGTTTAGAAATCAGTTTAAATGCGTGTTTTATAATACACCTGTGGAATCATTTTACTACAAAGTTCATGGTAAAGTCTCTAATATTTAATCATTTTTATGGTTAAGTTTACAGTTTAGCAAGAAATCGTACAGAGTTGGTGTGTGACGTTTATTTATTTTATACAGAGTTTTAGTTCTCTTGGTCATGATGTTCACAGTACAATAAAAATTGTTAGGTTATAAAATTTACAAATCAGCATTAGAGATTATCTGTGGAATATAATGTACAATGCTTATGTTCAACGTAGGTATTTCATAGTAAGCAAAAGATTATTAATGGTTGATCTTTGAAATTGTAAGTAATTTATATATTTTTTTCCATTGTTAGCTACAACAATCATAAAAATGGCTGTAGCCTGGTTTAGAATAAAAGGTATTTTGACTGACAGCCAAAAGCTTTGATTAAAAAAAAATCAGTAACTACAGTCCTAATAAAAGCTGTTTGACTGTCGATTTAAATGCTTTAATTATCCTGCCAATTAAAAGTACAACAAACCACAGCTTACTAGACAACGTATTGCACACTGTAGATGATTTCACACGCTCTACTGCCAGCTAGTGGTCAGAATTGGTACCTGTAATTTATATGTCTGAGTTGTATTTGTTTGCTCCCAACAAACAATTCATATCAGCAAAGTGATGACCTTTAAGAGAGATCGTTTTAAAATATTTCATTGATTTCCAATTTTTTTTTTTATCTGAGTAATTAATAATCGTTTGATGCATTATTATTTGCCAAAAAGCATATAACATCTGCAGTCACAAATAAATGAGATGTTTCTTGGGGTCACTGCCTGGGTCATTAGCTGACCTTTCAGTGTCCTGGTCATTGTCAGTGCTTACAGTGAGTGGAAAACTCATTTGGGACTAATTAATTTTTCGTAACGACACAAGACTCCAGTTACCTCTCCTGAGCTTTGCCAGGGACCAAGGGAAAGGTCTCCTGAAGACACCCAACACTTCACACCAGTCAAGGCAGAGGGTAACACACAAAGCAAGCTGTAGAAACCATTCGGACGTGCAGAGGTCAAGTATAGGTTACGAGCATGTTTTAATTAGGGGCCATGACTTATATATGATAGGTCTTCCTTATGGCCAAAAACCAACAATAGGTTTCTTTTGAGGAGTTCGACCTGAACATCAGTCAGAGTGAGTTCATTGTGAAAATGCAGGAGGGATATAATGTAAGGAAATGCCCCTTGCTTCATGATAAAATGTCCAACAAAGACAACAATATCATATTTAGGGTGACCTGTGAATTCCCTGGCATTTATGCTACAATGGGTTTCCAAAGAGGGGAAATATGATATACAAGATATAAACAATGCCCAAGTTAATGCTTTAAATAAGATTAAAAAATAAAATATATGTTTACAGCCTTCTCTTGATATCATAGCTCCGATTTTTTTTATTTGAAACAGCTATTAAAATATGGTTTTAACTAAAAAACCTTCACAATTGTTTTTATGCAATCTTAAACTCCTGACTCAGCCTTCTGGAACCCAGTGTCATATTCAAGTTGAAAAAAGTCTACAGGTTATACAGAATAGTTTGTTTACCTGCAATGAACTTTATCCTGGATTGTTATAGAAAAATACATGGCTTGATTATAATTCTAGTGAGTCTGGAACATAAATACAGCCTAACCCAAAATGTAATAAAGAAATACATACACTTTCCTATGTAACTATGTAATGTGGAGAAATCAGTGAACCAGACCACAGAGAATATATTTAATGGGAGAGAGATGTTTAATGATGCTGGGGTTACAGTGCTTTTAGTAAAACACATCCCACTCAGTGAGCAGGAACATCACAAGCAATTGCTTAATGCACTGTGCAGGCTTTTTGATTAAACAATAGAAAATCAGCAACACACCAAAGAAGAACTGCAAAGCTGTATTAAAGCAATCATGGAAATTAAGCAAGCCCCTGGTCCTACAGTGTACTACTTTCAAAATTAAATGACATAATTTATACTTGTGATTTATAGGAAAAGTAAGACATGCTTCTTGTGGTTTGAACTGAGAAATGTGTATATGAATATAGAATGAATGGCTTTCACAAATATGAGCTGGATTTTTAAAGTACACCTGCATTAGTGTTTTTAAATACTTGCAGTAGATGGCCACTGCTCAGCACAGTCACCCAACTCCCAACTGATCCAAATACTCAGCCTCTAAACGGCCTGAACAACAAGTCAACACCATGTTCACTATTCATAAAGTCTTTAGGCTGGAGTCCAAGTCAATACAACATTTAAATGTATAATAAAAATACATAGCTATATACACAGCTACTAAAAAAAAATAAAATAAAAAAAAACACAGCAGATTAACTGTATTTTTTTAGTCACATGTTTCTTTTCCACTAGGGATTCCCGGTTCGAATCCCCATCTGGGTGGAGTTCCCATGTTCTCGCTGTGTCTGCGTGGGTTTCCTCCAGGTTCTCCGGTTTCCTCCCACAGTCCAAAAACATGGAACAAGTCAATTGAGTTCTCCAAATCACCCCATATAGAGTGTGTATGCGTGCGTGTCTGTGTGAGTGAGTGTGTTCAGTGATAGATTGGTGCCCTGTTCTGGGTGTATCTGCCCAGCGCCCGAAACGTTCTCCCCTGGATGGGCATGGGGAACCCCACTGCGACCCTAATATAGGATAAAGCGGAAGATAATGAATGAAGGAATGAATGAATGTTTCTTTTGTTAAAAAAAAAATAGTGCATTATTTTACTAAAAAATATTTAAATATAAATGTAAATATTTTTAGCTATACAGCAAACTAGAAGTGATATAATTGTGGTTACTTTACGTGAATAACAACTACTTATAGGTTTAAGCTTATAACAATTGCTTATAGATTAGGGACAAGAGATGAAAAATAAATAAATAAATATATATATATATATATATATATATATATATATATATATATATATATATATATATATATAATATAGAAGCTGTATTTCCGTTTAAGTTTTAAATACATTAATTCATTAATAAAATTAAAGGTATGTTATAGCCTTCTCTTTGTATCATTCTGACGGTTACATGCAGAGTAAACTAATCAAACCTTTCCAGGTGTGTTTCAGATGCTTTATGAAGTTTGATGTTGTCGATCCAGCGTCTTTCTTTTGTTTCCTCACATTCTTTACATTGACCTTCAGTTCCAACCAAGTATTTTAAACTCGTGTTGTTGTAACATTCAGCTGTTCAGAGAAGCCACGCCGCCATCATTCATTTACAATTAACGCGTCTTTTCAAGGCTGCGTCCCAAATCACCAAAGGTTACTTCAAAGTAGGGGTGAGCTGCAATATTCGACGATTCGATTCGGAGAACCGTAGTCGACTATGAACCTCATAGTCGAATGTACCATTTTGACCACATGGGGGTGCGCATGGCTGCTGCTAAGCATTAGTTTTTACATGAAATGTCTTTGTTTTCGTTATATATATAGCCTTTTGTCAAATAAAATCATCCTCATTTTTAGGTTTTTAGGTTTTTTTTAGGTTTTTCCTTTGAAGTGGAAAGAAGTCCAGAACAAGTAAAATATATTTAAAAATATATTTTTTAAAAACCACGCTTATAGCGCCATCTTGTGGTGAAATTTTAACGGATTCAGTAACGATCAGTCGACTATAGGGAAAATCTGACGAATCAGATTCGACTATGAAAATTCTTTGTTGAATACAGCCCTACAAAAAATAGCAACATATACACACAAGGATTTTGCATTGCTGTCGTACACAGTGTTTTAATAACCGACTGAATTGAATTAGGCGGCACGGTGGTTTAGTGGTTAGCACGTTCTCCTCTCAGCGCTAGGGATTCCTGGTTCGAATCCCCATCTGGGTGGAGTTTCCATGTTCTCCCCATGTCCGCGTGGGTTTCCTCCGGGTTCTCCGGTTTCCTTCCACAGTCCAAAAACATGGATCAAGTCAAATGAATTCTCAAAATTGCCCCATATAGAGTGTGTTTGAGTGTGTTAGTGTGTGCCCAGCGATGGATAGGCGCCCTGTCCTGGGTGTATCTGCCCATCGCCCGAGACGTTCTCCCCTGGATGGGCATGGGGAACCCCCCCACGACCCTAATAGAGGATAAAGCGGGAGATAATGAATGAATGAATGAATTGAATTATTCTATGGTTATTTTGGACGAGTGAGTACAGTTTTAAATCAAGTCTGAATGTGACTCAAGTGCGACTTTGACTTTAGTGGCCAACTCTAACACAGACTCAAGCTGGCAACACTAATCCACTAATCCAAATTCATTTCTATCCATCGCTTTATCCTCTACAAGGGTCGCGGGGGGGGGGGGGGGGTAGCAGATACACCCAGGACAGGGCACCAATCTATCACTGGACACACTCACACTCCCTCACACAAACACACTCTATATGGGGCAATTTGGAGAATTCAATTAACCTTGATCCATATTTTTGGACTGTGGGAGGAAACCGGAGAACCCGGAGGAAACCCGCGCGAACACGGTGAGAACATGGAAAGTCCACCCAGATTGGGATTCGAACCAGGAATCTCTAATGCTGAGAGGAGAACATGCTAACCACTAAGCCACCGTGCCACCCCATTACATTTATATTCATCCATCCACTATTTTCCGCCTTATCTATTACTAGGGTCGAGGGTGGGGGAGGTTGGGGGGTTCCGCATGCCCATCCAATGGAGAACGTTTCGGGCGCTGGGCAAATACATCCAGGACAGGACGCCAATCTATCACTGGGCTCACACACACTCACACTCTATATGGGGCGATTTGGAGAATTCAATTGACCTTAATCCATGTTTTTGGACTGTGGGAGGAAACTGGAGAACCTGGAGGAAACCCACGCAGACACGGGGAGAACATGGAAACTCCACCCAGATTGGGATTCGAACCGGGATTCCCTAGAGCTGAGGGGCAAACATGCTAAACACTAAACTACCGTGCCTACATTTATATAATTAAGTAAATAAATAATAAACATTCAAACATTAGCTTTAGATAAAACATGAAACCAGTTACATAATGTGAAAATAATGTGATTCGACAATAATGTAGTACTGTACATCAACCAGCTAGACTAGATTTCCTGTTGTTAATCATTTTGCGCCCTCTACTGGAGAACATGAATAATAGCATTTCCAAGAGCAAGATTCAGTTTAATCAGGATATCTGATCATTGATTTTTTTCGGGGAACTAATACATACAGTTGGGTTTTTTATTTGTGAATTCATTCATTCATTATCTCCCGCTTTATCCTCTATTAGGGTCGCGGGGGGGTTCCCCATGCCCATCCAGGGGAGAACATCTCGGGCGCTGGGCAGATAGACCCAGGACAGGGCGCCAATCCATCGCTGGGTACACACTCACACACTCAAACACACTCTATATGGGGCAATTTAGAGAACTCAATTAACTTGATCCATGTTTTTGGACTGTGGGAGGAAACCGGAGAACCCGGAGGAAACCCACGCGGACACGGGGAGAACATGGAAACTCCACCCAGATGGGGATTCGAACCGGGAATCCCTAGTGCTGAGAGGAGAACATGCTAACCACTAAGCCACCCTATTTGTGAATTCTTCAAAATTAATAAACATGAGATGAAATCTGATTATCCACCAAATCGTGATAAATACAAACTAGACACCCGCTAGAATATCATCCAATTAGGTAGATTACTGATTTTACTTTAAAGAATAGATTCTAAAACAAGGCAGCATGGTGGCTTAGTGGTTAGCATGTTCTCCTCTCAGCACTAGGGATTCCCGGTTCGAATCCCAATCTGGGTGGAGTTTCCATGTTCTCCCCGTGTCCGAGTGGGTTTCCTCCGGGTTCTCCGGTTTCCTCCTACACTCCAAAAATATGGATTAAATCCATTGAGTTCTCCAAATTGCCCCATATAGAGTGTGTTTGCCCAGCGATAGATTGGCACCCTGTCCTGGGTGTACCTGCCCGGCGCCTGAGACGTTCTCCCCTGGATGGGCATGGTGAACCCCCCCGCGACCCTAATAGAAGATAAAGCGGAAGATGATGGATGGATGGATTCTAAAACAATTTTTTTTTACCCATAGAGGTTTAGTACATCTAGCGTGTTACCTTGTGTAAACTTGTATTAGTTGAACCATCACATGAACAGTTGTGCTGGTCAAGGAGACTCAAATGTTCAAAAAACTCAACAGTTTTTAACTCTTCTGTGAAGGCTTTCCACAAGGATTAGATGTGTTTATGGAAAATGTTGCCCATTCTTCCATTAATGCATTTATGAGGTTAGAGACCTGTCAGAGAGAGAGACCTGTCTTCCCTCATATTAATCCCAAAGCACAGGACGCTGCAGGCCAGTCGCGTTCTGCTGTACTCGCTCCTCTAGGTCTTTATGAGCTTAAACTTTGTGCACTGGTGTGTAGTTGTGTTGGAACAGGGAGGTATCCCTCCTGAACTCTGTTTGGTACACTGAAGCATTGGTCAAGCCAAACTCCTAAACATCAAGTTTGGAGGTCACGCTGATGTATGCGGTCTACCATTCTGAAGGTGAGCCTCGGTCATTCTGAATTGCTTGACCATGGACTATCAAAAAGCAAAAGAACCTTCACTACTGGACTTGTTGCACAGGTGAATTTCATTACCACACTGAAATCGACAGAGCTCATAATACCAAAACACTCATTCACAAATGTTTGTAGAAGCAGTCTGCATGTCTAAGTTTGGTTTTAATACACCAGCGGCCATAGAAGTGATTGAAACATCCAAAATTAATAACATGGATGAGCGAGAGAACACGATCAAACTGTGAACATACACAAATACATGTGCATTTAAAAACATAACAGATCAATAAAAGAAAAAAAGAAAAACATCCATGCTCATGAGAGTTAAAACTTTTTATTAGTGTATTTATGAAGTCTGCATATGCAACACGCCTGAAAAGCTTATCGCCTGATAACGTTCATGTCCTACCAATACATCTCTCTAATGGTAAATTAAACTCACCAACTGTTAAATGCTTTGCCAAAAAAAAAAATTATAATAAAATAAAATTATATATACACATATTGTATATGCATATATGTCTGGGCCACTTAACAGTTCTATTTGGTATCCTTTTCACACTTGGTCAAAACAGGCAAGCAGAACGTTCCCAGTGTCTAACAAGCCTCTGCTTCAGGTATAAAACAGGCCACAACTTCTGCCTTCTCCATTCTAGTTGCAAGTAGAAGTACAATCGCATTTGTAATAAGATTAACAAAAACTAAAGAGCGACAAAGGTGGCAGGAGGGGAAGAAGAATTCAAACATCTCGCCACTGTCACAACAAGTAAAAGGCGGCAGACAGCTAGATCACAGTCATTAGTAAAGTTGTACAAGAACACACACTAAAGTTGCACAAGTTCTCTTGTAAGACGCTGATCATTTGAGGAGTCTTGTTTTTCATTCCCACAATCGTAAACATACAGAACACTGCCATCTTTTCGCAACATTTGAAATTACATAGATTTTTTTTTTTTTTTTTTTTTTTCCTTTCGAAGAACTGTATGTGGCGGAAAAGAGTTCGGCGCAGGCAAGGCGGCATTTGTCCGAAAGCCAGAAAGTATACAAGTTAACAAGTTTTGTTTCTGAACATAAAAGAAAAAGCAACCTAAACATGCCATGAGATAGGTAGCTGAATATTTGGGACAAGATGTTCAGACAACGACTTGAGAAATACAAGAGGAGAATAAAAAGACACAAAGACTTTTTGTATGATAGGACATTTCATTATGAAGCCATGTTCTCTTAAAAAGAGGGCATGATCTAAAAAAATATTCAATTCTAATAAAAAGGAAGAGAGCATTAAAGATTTTAAATATATTTATATATAAAAATACATGAAAATACAAAAAAAATTGCTAAAAGAAAGCTAAAGGAAAAAACATCCTGTGATTGTGAAGAACAACCTACTTTAACACTTAAAGCTTTAAAAGGTTGGAATTTTTCAATAGGATTTGGACTATGGGAAGATTTTTTAGTTTTTTACTTCTTCATTAAGGTTTTTCCTCAACCTGACTTAATACTCCACAAGGATTTTGTAAGAATTTCACCTGGTGAATAAAATGCTAGCAGGGAGGTGTGATGCTCCTATGGAGACAGATGCAAAGAAAACATTGGTCATGGACTTTTCTTTTTTTTTTTTTTTTTTTTTTTTAAATCTGTGCAGGATTTCCTTTCTTTAATGAAACATTCCTATCAGTTCACATAAATTTAAAATTCAAAAGAAGCATGCCATACAACAGCACCCTCTAATTATAAGGCAACATGTTTATAGTGGTAGGACAGCAATAGGGAATAATATCCCAAATCAATATTGTGTCTTCTGCCATAACTTATGGAAGGTTTTAGGGGATGAAAAAGAGCAGTAATACTTTAATCTTTAATGTTTCAGCAAAAAGATCAAGCTTAAAAATAGAATGTCTGCCAGCAAAGGTAAGACCTCTTAAGTGTAAAGAACATCAGAAATATTTCGCTTGCGTGGTCACTTCAAGGAAGAGGGAATGTTTTACTGAAACATCTGTGCCAAGTCATCAACTGCTTTCTTGAACTTCCCTATTACACACAAAACCCTTCCCTGGTCTTCATAAGAAAAGAAAAATATACAATTTAAATTCTACCACTAATACATTTAATATGAAGAAGACTTACAAGGGCAGGAAAGAGCGAATTAAAAGGTGCATGAAGCTGATGTGACAGCAAGTGCCATGTTCAGTTCTGAATAGTATGAACATTGAGAAAGAGAGAGAGCAAGAGAGAAGAAGGGGGGGGGTTACTATGACTGGGGAGGGGTATAGCAAGTCTGTTATTGTAGATGTAGTTTCTTGTGATTGTGAAATCTGTCACTTTCGAGGAGAGGGCATCATCATGGTGATTAGGACATACTGGAGCAACGTACAGTGGGAGATCCCATCTGAGTGAGAACTTTATCCAGCCACTGCAATGGTCCATTCAAGTGTAGCTCAATCCAGCATGGAGTGCTTGTCACAGTCTGTCGTCTAAACACAAAAATAAAGTGATTTATTTTGCTTACTGTGGGCACAACACAGAGGAATTGCTTCTTCACATTTATCCGTGCAGTGAAATACATACATACACACACACACACACACACACACACACACACTAATGAAGTGAACACACGGGCCCGGAGCGATGGGCAGCCTTGAATACAGCATCCGTATTAAAAAAAATAAAAAAAAAAAAAAATAACATTTATTTATTTATTTAGTGTTAGCGTGTAATGTCTTATTAATGCCATGTATCAGCAACAAATTAATTGGCCTCTGATCTCCATTAATATGCAATATAAAAATATAATATATGGAATAAAAAAATATTAATAAAAATCACTGAATTTAAGTAATTTATTTAAAATCATATTGTAACTGGCATATATATATATATATAATAAAAAAATATATAGTCATGCATTTTTGACAAATGTATGATTCCACATTTTTGGGAACAGTTTAAAATAAGGTTTATTTTTAGGCAGGACCCAAAAACAGACTTCAATAGCTTGCAAAAAGTCCATTTAAAAAATATTAAATATTAGAGATATTAGGGAACCAACTTGACAACTTGTTACATGTAAGTGTCCCAATTGTTATAGTGTGTAGAAGCAATCAAATTAAAATAAACTTTTTACATTTATAAGTGAAACCCCAGCTTTACTTTCTACATTTATACAAAGTTATGACGTTTAGGACATACCTGTATTCCGCTCCCCAGCCTTTAACAAAGCTCATACGTATGGTGCACATTCTGGTGAGCTGGTAGACAGCTTCAAATCCCTGATTTACAGACTGAGCCAGGAGCGCAGCAAACTCCTGGTTGTTGAAGATCTTTAGGTTGCAGCCTAAAAACACAGGAGATCATATTATTACTATCATGATAACCACCCAGGTCTTTATTTTAAAGTTTATGGACGTAGGAAGCTACACCTAATTTAACATGCATAATACAGTAACACTTTTGTAATAGCCATCAGATCTAATTAAAAGTACTAATAAAAATAAATAAAAACACATCTAGCTTACCAGGGGGGATTTTGCAGACAGTTGCAGGGTGCCAGCCATACCTCTGGTTACAGTTAGGGCTTTGGACAAAGATAGCGCTGTCACTCAGGCACTCGGCAAAGACCTCTCCTCCAATGTAGTATAGTCTGACTCCTCTGCCTGGAAAAAAAAAAAAAAAAAAAAAAAAAAAGTTTGTAAAGCATCTGAGAAAAGCTAGAAAAAAAACATAAGCTCTTTAAATTCATGAACAGCCTATCTATCTGAATCAGCCAAGTATTTAACTAATACTTTAAAATAGGCCTTCATTTACACTGTATGTCTTACCACAAGGTGGCGTGGATAGGCTTCAAATGATAATACCAAAGCCACAACCGTTTGTCAGAGTTTAGTATATTTTCCAGTACACTTTTTGATAAATAAGTTTTTAATTAGTGTATTACCCCTTCTATCATTTCAAATTATTTTAAAATACCTAAGGCTTATAATGACCACAAAAAAAGAACAGAAACATAATGCCATACTAATTTACAGTCAATAATAACCCTGCTATTGGCAATAAAGCTCGAGATGCATGCTAGAAGTAGTTTAGGCATATGCAGTGAAAGAATTAAATTTATACTGGAAGAAATATGAGTGTAGATGAAACCACCAATGAGGAAGGAAGGCCAAATGGGTTTATGGATGTGGTGAGGGAGGACATGCAGGTGGTTGGAATGATGGAGGATAATCAGGACAGGGTGAAAAAGAATGATGCACTGTGGCGACCCCTTTTGGGAACAGCCAAAAGAAGGAGGAGAACACCATATGCAAACAATGGCAACAAAGCAGTATCCTATATATAAAAAGTGCACAAATTGAGGACACCAAAGAGTATTGCAAGAAAGGAAAAATGGTGTAGCAAGTGTGAATGTCAGCTCAGGAACGACAGTGAATTTGAGCACTATTTTTACTTATGCACAAGTGACTCATTTGTTTATGGTAATGATTAAACTGTGGTAGGTTTAAGAAAGTGTGTGGGCATGACCAGTGCTGCTACAGCAACAAGCAAATGAGTCACTTATGCACTGTCAATAAATAAATAAATTCAAAAAGCACAAAGTCTTATTTTATAGAACAGCTTTATAAAAAATAGGAACAAACATTCAGAGATTTAGGTGAGAGAAAACACTACAGTAAAAAGTGGCACATGAATAATGTGAATTCTACCTATGTGTCTGCGGGTCATCTCCACAGTGGCATTACGGTTAACATTAGAAAGCAGGCCCAGGCAGAAGCGCTCAGAGTTGGATGGGTCTGTGAATCCATCAACAGTGAGTGATGGCTGTGAAGCGTGGAAGGTCTCGCCAACTCGCTGGTTAAGCTCATAGTAGGCTATGGAACACCAGAATGCTGGCTCCGAGTAGGTCACCGGTTGCAGGTCTATGACACACACACATCTCATTAGCAAGAAATTAAATATATATATATGGGAGATAAATATTTAAATCATAATAAAATGTGGCCCTTACCCATACCATGGCTAACGGGTGAAAGCGTGCTAGGCGATAGCTCTGCAGGAGAGCCTAGAGTACCAAAATAAAGAAACACAATTTTCCAACATTAAGATGAAAGCTGAAACATAATGCATACGGATTTAACACTGAGCCGTATGCAAATCATATCCACTTTTTACTCAGACTCATTATGCATCGTCAAGACGTTCCACAAGAGCTTAGTGCTATTAAACTCTGTTTTTGTCTGACCTGCTGTAATCCACAGGGGGCATGTAGATTTTTGGCACACCTTCACAGTGAAAGCTTTGGATACAAGCTTACATTTCTCTAACAATAAACCAGTTGTAAAACAGAACAGGGGAATCTTGAGGGGTTATGAAAGAGGAAGTCGTGTAGAATTTGTGAAGACTAATTTTAAAGATTAAATGCTGAATTTCCAGAAATAATAAAAATAGGCTTCTATTTTTTTTTTTTTTTTTTTTACATACATTAGAAAAATCATTTTTTGATCAACCATGTTGATCAATTTATTTTTAAATTGATCAACATGGCTTTGTGAGCTGTTTCTTTATGTTGCTGAAGTAAACATTCAAATAACTAATGTATTATTCTCATTATTTTTGCCAGTCAGTGGCAAAAACAAGCCGTTTATGTTCATGCCCTACAGTACAGCTGGTTTTGTGGTTGCACAATTTGGACTGAAATTTGAATTTGTCCTTTAATAACACAGACACGTGTACCAATCCTGTGTCTAAATGGATGGCACTGCAGTCACTGCAAGAAGCTCCTGGGTTTGATTACCAGGTGGAGTGAACAGCTCCTTTCTCTATGGACTCTGCATATGTAAAGCTAGAATGTGTACAAACTGCGAGTTTGTAAATTGCACAAAATACATTTTTATTTTTAATCGCAGATGCTTTTTAAATGTATTTATAACATTTTTCACTATTGCACAGCACATATAATATCTATATTTATTTATTTGAGCGAAAAGGCCATTTTGGACTTAATACTTATTTAATGGCAGTTTCCATCCTTATGCTTTGGTTTATTTTATATATTTCCATTTTTATAAATCTATATTTAAAAAGGAGAGAATGTTTCTACCACTTATTATAACTAAAAGTCATCTTTATGAGGTTACCAATTAAAAATTGCAATGCAGCTGTGTGTCATAAATTACCACGCAACTATTGCCAAAGTTGAAATGTACCTGTATCCATACTTTGATTCATATGCTGGTCACTAGTTTCTCCATCCTCACTGATGTAACCTGGTGGAGGAGTCTCTGCGAAGGCAAAAAAAACCCAAACATTTACAGCAAATCTAAACCTATATGCTCTTAACTCTTTACACATCTCGGGAATCTGCTATTAAAAGTATGACAACATACAATTTTAAATCTACTGTTTATACTCAATATGGAGCAAAGTGTTAAATGTTTTCTCTTGTTGGGAAGGTCATGTTTCTTTCAGCAGTACAATGCCAGTTCTTATACTGAACATAAAATAGTGTGGCCAGGTCGGCTTCCAATTGTTAATGTGGTACCAGTAAGAGAATCACACAACAAGGACCACAAACAGTTGAACTGGAATTTTTCTTAAATTCAAATCAATCTCAGGGCTGATTTGAATTTTACAAGATCCTCCAAAATAAAGAATGAACATTACACAATAAAATATGTGATGACATATAGATGTTTGTTTCACTCGCTCACCTGGTATGTAGTTGTTAGGTGGTTCAATACCAGCTGGGAAGTTGGTATTTTCAGGTATGGAATGGGTGTAGTCATCCAGAGGAGGCAGTTCGGTAAGAATCTCTGTGTGTCTTGGCACTAGGACAGGTGGAAGGACTAACAAAAAGGGAAGAGAACAAAAGGTAAAGAAGTAGATAAAACTCAAAAATAGAAAAAAAAAAAGACCTTATTCTAATAACTAAAGTCTAACATGAGCTTTATATACATACACAAGACAATTATATATGGCATAGTGCAAAGTGGAATAAATTGTAAAGGTGCTTGACAACCAAAAAGGCAGTACAAGAAGCTTACAGAACATCAAAATGGATGCAAGTTAGAAAAACACCATGTAAACAGACCTCTCTTAAACAGATATTGCTTTTAAACAGATTAAGGCATGCATTTGTGCACCTGGTGTCTCCACCCGTTGGTAGTGGTAGGGGTTGACGCACACCTCATCCTTCTTGAGGTTAAAGGCGAACTCGCACGTGTCGATGGCACGTAGTTCATGGTGGCTGTGCAAGTCGGGCCATCTCCAGAGGCGACAGTAGATGACATGAGGCAGACCCTTGCGGTGCGACACCTGTAGACGCCCATCCAGAGATCTAAACCAGGCACACAAACACAGGAGAAGACAGAGGAGAGAAAGAGCAGAGGAAGACAGGGAACGTGCCAAATGGTCAGAGAAAGGAGAACATGGATGGAGAGAGGGAAGAGAGCTGGTTTAGGAGGCAATTTGGTACACCATTAATTACCAAAGTAGTTGAGAATCGATATTTCAATTGTTGTAATTTTAGTTACAGTTATTACTGTTTTAAACCACTGAGAAAATGAGCGTATGAAATATGAGAAGAACGTGCTGAATATTAAGTGCACCATTTGGAATTAATACTCTTAATATTCTTAGCACAGTATGCAATATTTTTTTATTAGTTGAATTAAGAAGAAAGGCCTGAAAAGAGGAAGAAGCCTTCTGCCTTCTCTCTCTCCGAGCCGACTGGATAACGGAGCATGGCCCGGGTGAGTGTAGCACAGTGGCAGGAGAGGATATTCACCTGGTTTGGTCAGGGTAGCTGTATAGGCCTGAGGTATCCCACTGTTCTATCGTATTTGGAGTACTCAGTCCCCAAATTTCAGAGCAATTGCTGTGCACAGAAAAAAAAAAGAAAAAAAAAGAAAACAAAACAGAACACAAACAAAAACACAAACAAACAAAAAATGATAAACATGGGGCATGGTTCATTCAAAAATACCAAATGACATAGCATGGAAGAGATATGAGTGTTGTTTCTTTTATTGGAGATGTTCTGCCTTGTCCTGAAAGGCAGTTCACCTCAAATAAAAGAAGCCAGTTAAATGGTGGAATCACATACAACAGTGAGATGAGAACAGAACACGACAGTCTGACAAATGCACTTTTATGATTACAGTGCTTTAAGGTTCACTCACTGTTACAGTAGCACTGATGTGAGTTGAGGCAAAATAATACTGTTTCAGAAAATTGATTACAGTGACATTCAAACATTACAGCACAGGACAGAAATGGGTTGAACACAGTGTGAGTCATTTCTATGAAAATAGACCACATTATTATACTGGTGAAAAACCAAGAATCAGTCAAACACATAATACAACAAGAAAAAACATGAAAGAGGGTTTGGAATTGAAAAACCACATTGTGCTTAAAAATGATATGCATTATAGCAAACAGCAAAAAGCTTTTTATTCAAAGCATATTGTAGACTCACTGGCTACTTTATTGGGAACATCATACTAATATTGCCCATTAGTAGCATACATTAAACTGAGCTCAAGATTTTATACCCCATCTTAAAGCTAACAGCTTTTAACAGATGTCAAAAGGCAAAGTTGGGGTCAAACGATGTGTACAGAAATAATGAAAAGCACATAGTTCACAAAAACACCCTCATAATCAAAACATGTTTCAACATTATACTGGAGTCAAATGTCTGGTGAGTTCTACCACCATTGATTTAATCTAGACCTTGATAAACAGTTATGGCTAATCAGTCGCCTAATTTTAATTTCTGACCCAGTTATCTGCAGGTCAGCATTAAATTTATTTTAAAAGATATTACTATTTTCTTTACAAGTCTCTTCAAATAATTATTTAAAGGTTATTTGTAGGGATTCCCATGGAAATCCATTGTCTAACAAAAAAACTATTGACTGACTTTTCAAAGTGGAGCTGACTTGAATACCTGGATTGTGAATGTGTTAGTGTAAAGGACCGTAAGGATCCAGCAATTGCAAACCTTTCACAAAGATCCAGGAACAAATAACAATGCTTATTAAACTGACAAAACTAAGTGAGGTTTATGAAACGTTGTTTAAGTTATAGTAATCTTCCCGCTATCAACTCTCGTGACAGCATTCTGGCTCAACTCGTAATACTCCACACATTTATGAATCGATTTATGCTAAATCCAGAAAAGTACTTGAAAATGTCAGACCGTCAGGTTCTTTTGCAAATACAAACCACCACTGAGATTTAAAAGGTATTATATAATAAATCTCATGACCGAATCATTAGGCAACTTACTGACTGAACAGGTTTACACATGTTCTTAATAAAGTGGCCAGTGAGTTTAGGAAGGAGGGCTAAAAATCAACAAGTATGAATCTGCAAAGTCTCACCAGAGGAAAAAGATCAACCAGTTATTAAATAAAATACATAAAATCCATAAAATACCTAAAGCCATTGCAATCATGTAACTGAAACCATGAACTAAATCTGGTCACTCACTTCTGCACCCTGTAAACATCCAAGAATGTGAAGCTCATGCAACAAAATATCCATTTTAAATGATTGAAAAGCTTGTGACCTGCCCCAAATATTGATAACATTAAGCTTTAAAAACAGTAAGTTATTTCACAGCTATTTTATTAATAGCTTAATTTATTTAAATTAAGCACCGACTTGCACTTTGACTAACAGTAGCACAAGCAGCATGCATCGGCAACAAATTACGACATGGAAGCAGAAATGTTCATTTATTTTTTAAAACTTAAATTAAAATAAATGTTACTGGATTTGAGTCATTTAAGTTTACGGCACAGTTTCTAAACCACATTTGTAAGACATGGCAATGACAAAAATGAGCAAACAGCAAAACTAAAAATAAAAAAAGGTAAAAGAAGTGAAACTACCCACATTTACATTAAGTGCCACAATCTGCTTAAAGGAAGAGGATACTTGCAACATACTAGAATGCATGTTGAACAGCTCTAAGACGCACACACAAAATATTGAACATGAAAAGCTCCTTAAGGAGTTAGGAATTTATCGGCATCAATGAAAAAAGGTCCTACAAAAGAAACACAGATGTATGTAGGTCCCAAGTGTGTATTTAGAAAAATCCATGTGCCTTTGAAGCTAGCTCACTATTAAAGGCCTTGAAGTGTCCTTACTGCTGGACTTACAATAGAACATTGATTTGTACCAGACACTAAGACATTAAAATGTTACTACTCCATATGCTAGTACACTTAAACCTTCACATCTTATTCTAAAATAAGGTTGAGAAAATATGAAGCCAACACCATACTAAATATAAAAGTTAAACTTACATGGTCAAGTCAACATAAAGCGATTTAATGACTTAACATCAACGTTAACTGTAGGATTTGACGTTTGGCATGGGGTTTATATTTAAAATATTTTTTTTTTTTAAATGCTTTTTTAAATGTACTGCATTAGACTGAACAGGTCTCATTTCTGAAAGAACCCACATCCTCAAAAACAAATAGTACAGGTCGTGTGTGCTCACTCCGTCAGCATAAATCTCACTGTCCAACAAATGCTTGAAGATATATATTTTTTTTAAATCTCTTTCTTTAGTTTACCATTTAACAATCTTTCAGTTTTGATTTTGGTAAATAGATAAGTAACTGGGTAAATTATATTTCCTTGGTTTCCATTTTAATCAGGTAGCAGCTATAATTTTTATAGCATCAAAAAAGCAAAACCAACATTAAATTTTTTTTTTTTTTTTTAAATTAAGAACAAATAGAATAAACTCAAAGTATGACAAACGATAGAACTTAAACCTGTATTTTGTGGTAAATGAAGCTAAAAACTACCTGCATAAGCTGTGTATGTGTGTATATATATATATATATATATATATATATATATATATATATATATATATATATATATATATATATATATATATATATATATATATATATATATAAATAATTAAACTTAGACATTAAATGTAATACTAATAAAAATGTGGTGACCAATAACCAACTAGACCTTGGTAGTTATAAGCATTAGTTAATCAAGATTATTGGGTAGGTTTAGTTACATAATAAATAATAATTAAAAAAAAGCAATCAGGTGCAGGTGCCCTGGCTGATGGCATGAACTATGACTGTCAATTTAAAAAAAAAAACAATTATAAATCATGACCAAAATTGTATTGTTACATTAGTTTTACTAATTTAACAATTTCTATGTGAATTATTAAAAGCAAATGCTTTTAGTCTTTCTATTGCCCACTGCAAACTACGATCAGTCCCTTCATAAAGCGTCAGTATCCAACCCCTCACAAATGTTGTTCTTGTTTCAAGGGCAATATCTTCCCACAGAGATACTCCAAAATCTTCAGTAAGAAGATGGGGGGGGGGGGGGGGTTACAGCTATGGGTAGGTTTAATACTTTAGTCAATGTGACACTATATGTTTTGAAATGCTTAAGAGAAAAATGTTCTAGTTAAACACTCTGCATAGACTAAACATTAAGGCTACGCATTTCGGTTTAATTTATAGAATATGCGCTGATGTTTGAATATTTGTTCTAGGTCCATCAGCTTTTCCACTCACAAATCTGGTACTACATCTGCCAAAATATTTTTTAAAGCCAGCTTCTGTTCACTGGTTTAATTCATTTCTCGGACACCTTTACAAAAAACTTTAAAAATAAAAGTCCTTACTTTTTTTAAAAAGCCAAAAAACTGCTTTTATTAAAAGCCAATTATCCATATGATTATAAACTATCAATTTGTTATTTTTGTACATTTTATAACAGAAAAATCTAAATAATTCCCCTTGAGTATAAGCAAAAACAGGAGCTGCTGCTGGAGGTTTTTTTATTTTTATTTATTATTAATAATGCGTTTTATATATTTGCCAAAATCTTCATTTCAACCATTTGATTTACAACTGTTTGTCCAAACTTTTGGGGTAGGTACATGCACACAGACATTATTTATTAGAAAGAAAGTCACTCAGGGATAGGAACACTTGGTCCCTAAACAAACTTACATGACTGTACTAGTCTAAAATCTTAAGGAACCTCACACCACCACATGCAACAACTGTCTGTAAAATACACAAATAATGAATAACCAAAATTTGGATAATGTGCTCGAAATCATTGTACAGGTGTTAAATTTACCAAAAATATAAGAACTGCAAACTGTTACAACAATGACACCAACAACTGATTACAAATACTGAGCTCTTACATCTAATGTTGTAATATAGTTCATTTTCTAAAGAGCTATATAAATGACAAGACTGAGTATGGCAGAACCTAATGTGCAAGGGTTAATTCTTTAGGAGTTCCCAACCCCACCTCTGAGATCAACGAACAACCACTGTCTCAACATGCCATAACCACTCAAATTCTTCAGGCCCTTATCAGTCAGGAAATAAAACTTGAGATGTCGTTATCAATAGGATAACGTATCTACAAAACGCCAAACAATTAATTTTAAACAGAAAACCAAAAGGCCAGGTCTAGTCCAAGGTTCTTTTTAAAGAGAAGATGTTAACAGCATCAAAGCT
Organism: Corydoras sp. C115; assembly: GCA_019802505.1. NCBI lineage: Eukaryota > Metazoa > Chordata > Actinopteri > Siluriformes > Callichthyidae > Corydoras > Corydoras sp. C115. The sequence continues at coordinate 1,881,278 of JAFMOC010000030.1, forward strand.
TTATGTATTCAGTCTATTGTCTCATTCTAGATGACTGAAAACGAGCAAAGCTGTCGATAAGTCTCCTTCTCAGTTTGCAGTCTTTGAACTCATGCCAAATAGTCGCCATCTTAATCCTATAAATGGTAGACCCAGACCTATCAATTTAGTTATGGGTGTCTAAGGTATAGTGTTCTTACCACTTTGTTAGGAAACTAATTATTTAACACTTACAATGGTGTATAAATAAAATATTGCAATAAAATTACAAAACTTATAATTGAATATAAAAGTTTAGTTGAGTACATTTCAGCTTCACAATTTAGAAGAGACAACAGAAATGGGACCAATTAAATGAATGTGGTATTTATAATGAACATAAATAATATCCAGATTAAGTATTTAATATATAAGCTCCAGAAGGCTAAATTTTAAAAGTTAGCCCTTTCTGCTTAACTGGGGAAGCTTTCTGTGCACTGTCTCCATCGCTCATACTTTCTTTGAGGAGTGTTGAGATACCCTGTCTGCTCAGAAGATAAGGTCATCTGGTCTTTGTAAATACTGATTTGTAGTACTATTCTGATCTCCATCAGTAATTGATGGAATTATGCACCCATACTGTCTGCTTCCTCAGCAAATTTATTGAAGGGGATAAAAACGGGGCTTTAATACCACTACACCGAGCAGTCCAGACAGTAGAGGGTTCACATTTCAATCAATAGGCTTTAGAAATGCAACCCCATCACTTTGGAAGGGCAGGGGGGCTTGCTGAAGAAAAACGCTTTTTGCATCTCTGCACTCACTGGGAAACATGCATAAAGATACACTATCTCTGCTGTCTCTCAGAGGACCAGAGCTGATAGCCTGAGCTTCATCCAGAAGTCATGTTACCAGAGATAAGGATTTACTTCTATTGAGATGCAGACCGAAATGGCACAAAACTCCTTAAAGCTGTGGGATAGACATGAACTTTCAGCAACAGACAAAACCTAGGGCATGCTGTTAATTGTACCCAATTTGAAGCTTTACAGCCCTTGCATTCAAACCAAATGATAAAAAGCCTAATTATGTCCTCAAACCAACAGGGAAATGCATTTGCTACTTATCCACCTCCACGAGCAATTACCTGAACACATCTCTATAGCTGGTTAAGTACCTGTCAAGAATGGCAATCAAGAGGCTTAATCATGCATCCATCACTTATAAATAACCATGCACACTCGCCCTTTCCCAGTTGGCATTTGTCATGTGACATAAGGTGCATGGAGGGAATGGAATTGCTCACAAATAATTGCAGAAAAAAGGGTGGTAAATGTACATTTCAAGAACACATCAGTCTGAGAACATTATTGAAGCTTTAGCAGAAGATGGGGGGGGGGGGAAACTACACAAAGCATATGATGCATAAATAACCTGGAAAACTATAAAGGTTCTAGTTACACTGCCACTGATTTGCAATATAACTTTCAAAATAAATTTATAGAACACTGGTTTGATTTTAAACTAGTCTTAAGGCCATACAAATTAAGAAAAGTGGGATTTCCAGGATTGATGACAAATGAGCTCAATTAAGGTAGAACTAAATATATTAGGATGCCCTTGCCTTTCACTTGTGGTAGATGAACAACATACCTCTGCAATGGACTGCATTTAGTGACCACCCTAGGTTTCTATTGTGAAATTTTTATAATTATGAAGTTGTTTATTCAAAATTCTTTACTTGAATTAATTGTTTAGTACAGGCTTAGAGAATGGACAGTGCACTAATGTGAAAAATGGCAATATAAATTAATTAATAATAAAATCTTTACTTGTATTCCACTCTTCTAGTGAGACCTGCATTTAAATAAGTTGACAAAGAAACCAGTCAAGCCTAAAACATGAGAAACCACAGACTGAGACAGTAATGTCTTCAGCTATTCCCACCAATCTCCAAGGTTAGAGGACTGATTAGAACAGAAACAACATGCATCAGCAACAAACTTTCCCAGCCATTGTCCTGTGAAGCCAATGTCAAAGCACTCAGATTGTAACAAAACAATTTTTGACACAGCCTGCTTACTTGAAATAATTGTTAAGACCTTGTGGCCATGTTTGAACTCATCTGGTGGACCATGTTTCATAGAAAGTAAAAATGAGTTTGCCTAACCAAAGATTTAAACATAGACATAAAGGGCCACAACTGCAACATGCTATTTTGTGCTTTCTGTTTAGGTCTACTTGTAGGGGATGTTTGTCTGTGGTGATTATATTAATAGGCTATAAATGTATTTTACTCTTTGTTTAAAATGTCCTTCGAGTTCCCCTTTACAAAGTAACTTCAGCCTACTTTAAAGTACAGCTGAATTTGATTTGGATTTAGTTATTTGGGTTAGTAATTTATTCCAACAATTTGAATTCACCCAAAAATTGTTAAGACACTACTTATCTAAAATGTAAGTGTCCTGTACATAAAATGATATAGAGGATGTGTTAAACTTATAAATACTCAGATAAATCAGCGAAAGACAATTTAAGAAAGTGTCTAGTAAATTTTGCACATGATGTGCAAAAGCTCGGAGAGCCTTCAGACACACAGATGAAATTAAGACCTGATTCTAAACAGTCCATGGATTTGAAAACTAAAATAAATTGAATTATGCTATATAATAAATATGAAGACGCTTTTAAAATCTTAATCACAAAATGTAAAGTAATTTGCTGTAACGTTAACTATTGTTTATAACTACATGACATGGGGGTTAAAGTGAACCGGGCAACAAAAACTACCACTAAAGCTTAATGCCACTTAGGACTTTTATACCTGGGGTTGCTTCTTTTTAATCTACTAAACAAAGTGTTCATGCATCAACACAAGAATGATGCTAATTCACAGACAAAATGCTGCGATAAAAGATGAGCACTAGCCGTTTTCAAAAGCTACAAGGTTTCAATTTGTTGAGTCTATGTAACCTTGGCTTCTCACACTGTTGATAGTCACTGATGGTTTATATCTATTAGGAAAGTAAAAGCAGGAAGGTTAATGCTCAACTCTATGGCAAAAGCTTCCGAATGCAGAAGAGATGGAATGAAAATGTCATGGAAAAACATAAAACCAAACCAACAAGGCTCAAACTGATGTAAGCATGAGGCCATGGCAGGAAATATCCCGAAATGAGCAATACTAATCTCATGAGGCAGCAAATCTCGACTACAAATTGAATAGGCTACTGTCTAACACTTTTCATAATCAATATGTGGGATCACGTCACTACAGCATACGGGATAATAGCTGACAGCTATGAGCAAACAAAAGGAGACAAGCTTTTGCATGGGTCAAAGTTTATCTAGGCTAATATGTTGTGAAGATGGGTGTTTTTTTGTTGTACCTGGGAATGGTCACACACTTGGTGTTACGGTTCTGTGTCGTGATGGCCTTCTCTAGCTCATCCAACTGGCCCGTTTTCTTCAGCTTTTTCACCAAGCTCTTTACAGCCTTCTCGCACCACTTCTCCTCTTGGCCATTTTGCTCTCCCCCACCCGCTCCACCCGAGCCACTCGCTGACTTCTTCCAGCCCAGAAGGCGTTTCACCACTGGCGGTGTGAACGGCAGGATGGATGACATTGTAAGGGGTGTTCAGGTAAGTGGCGAACAAAGGCTTCAAAACGAGGGCGAGATGAACTCGCTTTCCTGAAAAGGCTTTAGGAAGAAGGCCACTGGCCCAGAGTGGCCTAGAGGTCCAGGATAAAATTTTGTAGGTACAGGAGGAGAGGTGCTATGGGGTTGAATCAGGAAAGAAAGGGGTATGAGGTGTTACCTAGGAAAAGAAACAGAATTACATCAGATGACAACAGGAAACATAAAATGTAAAGGACATTAGAAGCAACATGGATTTAAAATCACCAGTGCATAATGTAATAGTTTTTCCACATTAAAAAGCAACTCTTTAAAAAAAAATATTGTATGATCCAACTACAATGGCTTGAAGTAGAACAAAAATATAAACTAAACAACTGGAAAGCACCCATTTAGGCACTGTGTAACCTGTTAAGAATTATTGCCTCCAAATATATAAATGGTAATAATAAATAATACTTCATATTCACAGATCCCCGTTACACATTAGAAATATTTTGGCAAAACAATTTTTTCTGAGTAAATTAATTTCTTTTAGACAAATCACACACTTTGGTTTCACAAATACTGAAATATTACACTCCCTGTCAGTCAATGAACAGCTTCATTGTCAGTTCCATACCCTTTAGTTTGTCTACAAATTCACGTCCATCAAAGACACTTAAATTCCAACATGCATTTCTGACAATAGATGAAAAGAGAATTACACTCAATACATACATACACATATATAGGAGGGGAAAAAACAAAGTCCAAAACAGAAAGCATAGTGTTCAAATGCTTGAGCAACAAGGCAATTAGGAACTTGCATGTTAAAGTGAAGTTTGCAATGTTTTGTTTGTTTCTTTTAACCAGCATGTGTAACTTATTCCATGAAACGGCATTATTGCTGCACTCAAATAGCCTACAACTGCTGATGGTTCACATGAGGAAGTGGAAGTAAACAATGATCATAGACCATGTTCTACTCTTACAAATTCACCCTGCTGTATTAAGTACAGAAACAAGCATGATCTAGCTTATCTTGCATGATATTAACCAAAAAAGCTTTTGAAATTAATAAAATAGATAATCCATTAATTATAAAAACTAAAAGGTTTACAGTGCTGTTAATCATTTGAAAAAGCACACTCCACTGAAATGAAAAGCTAAAACATGGTGTACATTAATCCTGTTGTTGATTTGTTGAAACAAAGCTACACGTTATACTGAAAGAAACTTTGACATCACATACCAAGTTGGTATGTTTTAGAGTGCTAGAGTTCTGTAGAATGTTTTGATAATTAAGCTAAAAGAGCATTTGATTAAAAACACACATGTTGCATGGCGGTTTTATTTTAATAAGCTCAGAGGTCCTTTTTGGTGTTAAGGTCACTGTGTTGTGCAGGACAGTCAAATTCTTTCAAACCAAACTCACTCAACCATGTCTTTATGGAACTTACTTCGTGCACTGGAGCATAGTCATGTTTGGAGGAAGGAGGGGGGAGAGAGGTGAAAAAGGAAAAAAAAATAATAAGAATAATAATAAAAATTAAAAAAAAAAAAATAAATAAATAAATTAAAAAAAAGACCTTCCCCAAACTTTTCCTACCATATTAAAAGCATACAATTGTCACACATGGCATTACACATGGCTGTGTGTTTAATTTTATACACCACTAGACTAAACAAAACACCTAAATTCAATAATTCGGCAGTAAGGCCAAATAATACTTCTGTCCAAGTGCAAATTTTAGAATTAAATGTTGATTATATCCACATTCATGTCTCAAAACATAAGGTATTTTAAATCTGTATTTAACATTTTCAAATTTTATACCTTTGATCACTCTGTACAACTTAACTCTGTGTGCCGTCAAGGAACAGTATTTAGCATTGTTCCATTTCGTTCCAACTACGTGTTTTCATCCATTTTAATTCTTGCAAAGTCTTTACAAGTCTATATAATCTAAAACAATATGGCTAACCTAAACAGAAAACAAGATTGGAATAAATACATTATAATTTATAGAATAGAAGACGGTACCATTAGTTTTATTTTTACTAATGGCTGCTAAAAGCCATTCTACAGTTTCCACAGTGACAATTCAAAGCACTCAATGAGTTCGGAACTTTTTTTTTTTTTTTTTATGCAACTAAAATAATGATGTTTAATGCATCACTTCAGTTAAACTTGATAGCAGCTAATATAATTTTTTGCATTGGCAAAATCAAACACAAATACAGTCATATCTATCTACATGTAAATTCACACAAAAACACACACATATATATATATATATATATATATATATATATATATATATATATATATATATATATATATTTTTTTTTTTTTTTTTTTTTTTTTTTTTAAACATCAAGTTAACAGTTACAGAAAACACATGAAATAACATTTATTAAACAAAAATAATAATAATAATAATTACAAAAGGAGACCCATCTTAAAATACAGGGTAAATTCATTGCCACTAAATTCACCAACACAAGTCAAATCTGTTCAAGAGCAAATACTGGACAACAGTTAATATGATTATTTAACAAATGTGTTAGAACTACTCCAGTGAGTATGAGTGAACTGTAAGGGCTTCTTCTGCTCTCTAACATCAAACATCTTAATACACAGCACATCTCACACTGACTGCTTTACACACAATTATTACCTGACAATTGTACCAACAACCTGGTATAGCCTGTCAGTCGACAAAGCTTTTATCAGGAAGAAAGAACCCCCACATACTACTTAACTGATAAACAGAGCCTGCACAAGAGTTCTTGTTTAAGTACATGCTTGAGCTCGGGATTCCACATAATTTATTTTTAAAACTGTCTATATCCAAACTATAGTCATCTAGAAACTATATCATTATTAGTACAACAATAGTTCTACACCGATTTATTCAATAAGAAGTATTGAAGGCGGCTGAAGGTCATAAGGCAAGTAACGCATTATAATGCAGTCTTTAATATGGCTTGTCATTATAGACAAAGGATTTCCATAATTACATCGGTCTTATTGGGAGGTTTATCTGGGTTATTAGGTCACAAACATCAGAGTAGACATATGTTTACATAAAGACATAATAGAGCAAAAAAGATGATCCGTGTATTAAAACCAAGTTTATGCTATTGTTAATTCCATGCACTATTCTGCAACATCTACATTATATGGAACAATTACGTACTTTACACACTTTGCAATGCAAAACAATTAATTCATAAGTACAGCTTTCCTCTAATGCCTGCATTTAACAGAACAGTTCACTGCTTAAATAAAAAGTTTCATGTTTTAAATCAAACTGGGCTGAAGTAGTAACAGTACCAAACACCACATCTGACTGCCAGCAAAATATATGAGAAGTTCCTAGATTTATTAACAGTCTAAAAGCACATCACCATGCCTTTTCCAGAACAATCAGGAGCACCAAGCTCAGTCAGATCTTCATCAGGTGAATAAAATTTGAAGGAAAAAATAAAAAATAAAAAACACACACACACAACTTAAGGTACAGTTTCACCTTCAAAGTGTGGCACGCCGTTCTGTGTTCTCCAGATCAGTCACTCATCTTAAGGCTGTACTCTGATGATATGAGAAGTTCCTAGATTTATTAACGGTCTAAAAGCACATCACCATGCCTTTTCCAGAACAATCAGGAGCACCAAGCTCAGTCAGATCTTCATCACGTGAAGAAAAGTTTAGGGAAAAAAACACACACTGACAACTTAAGGTACAGTTCCACCTTCAACGTGTGGCATGCCGTTCTATGTTCTCCAGATCAGTCACTCATCGTAAGGCCGTACTCTGATGATATGAGAAGTTCCTAGATTCATTAACGGTCTAAAAGCACATCACCATGCCTTTTCCAGAACAATCCGGAGCACCAAGCTCAGTCAGATCTTCATAAAAGTTGAGGGAAAAAAAACAAAATACACACACACAGACAACTTAAGGTACAGTTCCACCTTCAAAGTGTGGCACGCCGTTCTGTGTTCTCCAGATCAGTCACTCATCTTAAGGCTGTACTCTGATGATACGAGAAGTTCCTAGATTCATTAACGGTCTAAAAGCACATCACCATGCCTTTTCCAGAACAATCAGTAACACCAAGCTCAGTCAGATCTTCATCAGGTGAATAAAATTTGAGGGGGAAAAAAAATAATAATAAAAAATAAATAAATAAATTAAAAAAAAAAAACACACACACACTGACAACTTAAGGTACAGTTCCACCTTCAAAGTGTGGCATGCCGTTCTGTGTTCTCCAGATCAGTCACTCATCTTAAGGCTGTACTCTGATACGTGAAGTTCCTAGATTCATTAATGGTCTAAAAGCACATCACCATGCCTTTTCCAGAACAATCAGGAGCACCAAGCTCAGTCAGATCTTCATAAAAGTTGAGGGAAAAAAACAAAACACACACACACTGACAACTTAAGGTACAGTTCCACCTTCAAAGTGTGGCATGCCGTTCTATGTTCTCCAGATCAGTCACTCATCGTAAGGCTGTATTCTGATATGAGAAGTTCGTAGATTCATTAACGGTCTAAAAGCACATCACCATGCCTTTTCCAAAACAATCAGTAACACCAAGCGCAGTCAGATCTTCATCAGGTGAATAAAATTTGAGGGGAAAAAAAAAAAAAAAAAAAAAAAAAAAACACACACACACACTGACAACTTAAGGTACAGTTCCACCTTCAAAGTGTGGCATGCCGTTCTGTGTTCTCCAAATCAGTCACTCATCTTAAGGCTGTACTCTGATGATATGAGAATTCCTATATTTATTAACGGTCTAAAAGCACATCACCATGCCTTTTCCAGAACAATCAGTAACACCAAGCTCAGTCAGATCTTCATCACGTGAAGAAAATTTGAGGGAAAAAACACACACACAGACAACTTAAGGTACAGTTCCACCTTCAAAGTTTGGCATGCCGTTCTACGTTCTCCAGATCAGTCACTCATCGTAAGGCTGTACTCTGATGATACGAGAAGTTCCTAGATTCATTAACGGTCTAAAAGCACATCACCATGCCTTTTCCAGAACAAATCAGTAACACCAAGCTCAGTCAGATCTTCATCAGGTGAATAAAATTTGAGGGGGAAAAAAAAATAATAATAAAAAATAAATAAATAAATAAAAAAAAAAACCACACACACTGACAACTTAAGGTACAGTTCCACCTTCAAAGTGTGGCATGCCGTTCTGTGTTCTCCAGATCAGTCACCCATCTTAAGGCTGTACTCTGATACGTGAAGTTCCTAGATTCATTAATAGTCTAAAAGCACATCACCATGCCTTTTCCAGAACAATCAGGAGCACCAAGCTCAGTCAGATCTTCATAAAAGTTGAGGGAATAAAAACAAAACACACACACACACACACAGACAACTTAAGGTACAGATCCACCTTCAAAGTGTGGCATGCCGTTCTATGTTCTCCAGATCAGTCACTCATCGTAAGGCTGTATTCTGATATGAGAAGTTCCTAGATTTATTAACGGTCTAAAAGCACATCACCATGCCTTTTCCAGAACAATCAGTAACACCAAGCTCAGTCAGATCTTCATCACGTGAAGAAAATTTGAGGGAAAAAACACACACTGACAACTTAAGGTACAGTTCCACCTTCAACGTGTGGCATGCCGTTCTATGTTCTCCAGATCAGTCACTCATCGTAAGGCCGTACTCTGATGATATGAGAAGTTCCTAGATTCATTAACGGTCTAAAAGCACATCACCATGCCTTTTCCAGAACAATCCGGAGCACCAAGCTCATTCAGATCTTCATAAAAGTTGAGGGGAATAAAAAACAAAACACACACACACTGACAACTTAAGGTACAGTTCCACCTTCAAAGTGTGGCATGCCGTTCTGTGTTCTCCAGATCAGTCACTCATCGAAAGGCCGTACTCTGATGATAACCTGTGGATTCCGTGACAACAATACATTGCTGTAGTGGCTCATCAAAGCATCGGTTATCGACACGTGCCTACTCGATGGCATGGAGAAGAATTTCGGCATGCACTGAAAACAGGCCTGGCCAAAGCTGGGGCAGCGTTAGCTTGCTAGCAATAACACAATATCGCTTTTTTATCGCGATGAGAGAAACGTCGAGGGCACGTACCTCAGGGAGATGCTCTTAGGCGGAGAAGGGTTCTATGTGCTGGCTGCATGAAACCGTGTCGGTATGAAACGATCCCGCAGAGACTGATGCTGCTGCTCCAGCGGCTACAATGAAACAAACTCGAGCATGAATGCAGCTCCAACCGGACACGGGCGAACAGAATGTGGGTGTTACGCTTTACAAATCACACAAACAAACAGCTGGATAGGGGGGGAAAGTCTCCGGCGGAGTGCACGGAGATCCAGCATTGTTACCGTTTTAAGAGAGAAGCCGCCGGTGAGGCTCTGCTACTTTGTTTGACAGAAAAATAAACAGGTTACAGACGTGTTTGCACTGGATCTCCTGGATCTCGAGGTGCATAAAACTCACCTTAACAACGAGCCACGGACTGTGTGCGAATTCTAACAGCGTTAAGACAATTTCTAAGCTCCAATAAACTGCTTTATTCCGATAGAAAGTCTCTTCTTTTTCCTCCTGTTAGCAAATTACACCAACGGCCTCTCAATACAGCCAACCTACCCTTATTACGCGCAACGCGATCCTCTCCCGCCCATTAACCCGCCTCTGTGGTCTGATTGGCTGACCCGAGCCTATGCGCTAAACCCCTTGACAATTTTCTATGCACGCTGTTTTGTATGCAAAGTCTTTAGCGACACCGATTGGGCAATCCGCTCTGTCTCGCAGATGGATTCCAGTTCGTAGCCCGGGGTTGGTTTACGCCACTGTCCATCATCCAGCTCCACAATGGAGCCAAGCCAACGAGAGGTGGGGCGACTACAAGTGGCGTAGGTCTGTGTTCCTCCGCCGTTCAACAAAGAAGAGTAAATAGGACCAGAGACATGGCCGTGTGCACTCAAATACAACTTGTGTTTTCTGTTTAAATTCCTCTCTGAATCAACCTGAATAAACGTCTGGAAAAAACTATGTCTGTCTGATTATCCCATACAGTAAAAAATAACGATGCTAATGACCGAGAGCTTTTACAGAAGAGCAAGCAATCATTAGCAAAAGTAGGCCAAATCCCAATTTACAAAACTGAAGAAACTTTTCGGAAATTCATTCATTCATTCATTCATTATCTCCCGCTTTATCCTCTATTAGGGTCGCGGTGGGGTTCCCCATGCCCATCCAGGGGAGAACGTCTCGGGTGCTGGGCAGATAGACCCAGGACAGGGCGCCAATCCATCGCTGGGCACACACTCACTCACACACACACACTCTATATGGGGCAATTTTGAGTATTCAATTGACTTGATCCATGTTTTTGGACTGTGGGAGGAAACCGGAGAACCCGGAGGAAACCCACACGGACACGGGGAGAACATGGAAACTCCAGCAGATGAGGATTCGAACTGGGAATCCCTAGTGCTGAGAGGAGAACATGCCAACCACTAAGCCACCGTGCCACCCCATACTAAACTGCATATATTTTTTATTCTGGGTAATTCCCGAAAAGAGGCGGCACGGTGGCTTAGTGGTTAGCAGGTTCGCCTCTCAGCGCTAGGGATTCCCGGTTCGAATCCCCATCTGTGTAGAGTTTCCATGTTCTCCCTGTGTCCGCGTGGGTTTCCTCCGGGTTCTCCGGTTTCCTCCCACAGTCCAAAAACATGGATGAGGTCAATTGAGTTCTCCAAATTGCCCCATATAGAGAGTGTCTGTGTGAGTGAGTGTGTGCCCAGCGATAGATTGGCGTCCTGTTCTGGGTGTATCTGGCCCAGCTCCCGAAACATTCTCCCCTGGATGGGCATGGGGAACCCCACCATGACCCTAATAGAGGATAAAGTGGAAGATAATGGATGGATGGATGGGTAATTTAGTATGGGATCTCCCTAAATGCATAAGTTGGTCAATTTAATTTGACCAACTGGGCAGATACACCCAGGACAGGACGCCAATCTATCTCTGGGTACACACTCTCACACACACACACTCAAACACACTCTATATGGGGTAATTTGGAGAATTCAATTAAACTTGATCCATGTTTTTGGACTGTGGGAGGAAACCGGAGAACTCGGAGGAAACCCACATGGACACGGGGAGAACATGGAAACTCCACCCAGATTGGGATTCGAACAGCGAATCCCTAGTGCTGAGAGGAGAACGTGCTAACCATTAAGCCACCGTGCCGCCCTCTCTCTCAATTTTAATTTTTTTTTCAATTTACAAGCTTTTATTGGCATGATAAATTTACATTTGTATACAAAACCAACAATAATTACAAAAAAGTCCAAGATTTGGAAAAAAAAAAGTTTGGAAGTGACAGCAAATACAGAAAAGATGGTGTAGTAATAGTAAATTTCTGATATATTTTCACATTTGTGACCATTGCACTGCAGTCATTCCAAATCCCTTTTACTGCATTCCAACCATCCATTAAATATAAACTACCTATACCTTTGTACTTTTTATTGCTTTGGAGGAGGTATGAAGAAAAATATTTCAAGAGAAAATATTAATAACTCACATGCCCTGAGCTTGACACAGTAACAAGCAACCTCACAGGTGTGAGCTACACACAGATCATTTTCATAATTTTAATGCAATCCTTTACCAGGTGTGCAGAGGATCTCTGCATGAAATTCATCTTCTTGACCTATCTACTGACTGTACTGTCTTTTTGCATCAGTCAGTATAAGAGATTTTTTAACAAACAATTCCATGTTATAAAAATCCATCACCTTCCCCTGTTAATTAATTGAAATTAAAATGAAGTTACTTATCAGAGAGAACTTTTTATCAGAGAGAACCTTTAGTCATACCCATACCCATTGCCACCTGAATGGCCACAAAAAAAAAAAAAAAATAAATAAAATAAAAATAAAAAAATAAAAAAATAAAAAATATATATATATATATATATATATATATATATATATATATATATATATATATATATATATATATATATATATATATATACACTGCAGTATACTGCAGTGAAAAATAAGTTGAATTCACCAAAATCTGCTAATCAAATAAAATAATTAAAAAACTTAATAAAAAAAAAAACTTTTTATCAGAGAGAACCTTTAGTCATACCCATACCCATTGCCACCTGAATGGCCACACAAAAAAATAAATAAATAAATAAAAAAAAAAAAAAAAAAAAAAAAAAAAAAAAAATATATATATATATATATATATATATATATATATATATATATATATATATATATATATATATATATATATATATATATACACTGCAGTATACTGCAGTGAAAAATAAGTTGAATTCACCAAAATCTGCTAATCAAATAAAATAATTTAAAAACTCAATAAAAAAAAAAAAAAAAATTTTAATTTGCAAGAATTTAGTTTTATATGCTATAATGTATGTTCTAAAATTCAGTTTTAAATTTGGTGTAGACAGTAAATTTGGTGTAAGCCTGAGATTAATCATTTAAGGTAAAAAATTAGGAACCAAAATGTGGAAGCAGCCATGATGACATTTCCTTCAGTGCTTAACGCCATACAAGTATTTACAAATAAAAATGATTTATACTATGTGTGCAACCATCCTATTTCACAGTTTGAACCAAAGCCTTCTGTTTCATAAAACACATTTCAAAAATAAAGAAAAAACTCCTAAATTTGTTTATTGTATCCCTATAACTTTGCAAAGCCTGTCTCTTGGGCTCCCTAGAGATGCTCTTAAATGATTAAATTAAAATACTCCCACAAATAAGGGCAAATGTTAAATTTTTGGTTTTAATTTTAAACAAAACTAGACTGTTTAAATATTCTAAGCCTACTTTAACAAACTAGAAGATTTTCCACAATATTAATGTCAATAAAGCAACATCTGGCAATATTTTACATTGAAATTAAAGCAAAGAAATCTAGGGTTGGACCTGTAGTGAATTTGGCTAGAAAATGTAATGTGCACATCCTTGTTGTAATATACATAATTTTTTTGTTGTCACTGTATATTTGTATATATGTTTTATTTGCACTTGTGTTGCAGAAGGGAGTATATAACTATAACGATAGAAAAGCCTCCTGAACTTGAACTTGGTTGGATCCCCACCATATTTACATACTATCCTGCCAAATCTAATTCAGAACACATACACCTAACCAATCACAGATCACGTTTCCCCCAAAATAATAATAAAGCTTTGGAATCAGAATTGGTTGCTTTACAACATCTGAATATCTAAAGTAAAGTCTGTATTAAAATGTGCAATAATCAATGCTATTTCATGAATGTATTAGTTATAAATAATTATCACAAGGACATAAAAATAGAAAACTTTACTGTAAATTAGTTTAATTTCGTTTTTAGGACATTTCTTAAATTTAGTATTCTGATAATAATATTTGCAGTAACTGTGCAGGCAATTACACAAGTGGTATAAATGTATATATTAAGGGTATAAAACATATTATAGTACATTTGAATATTCAATAATAATTAATGTATTCATTGTTCATACCTATTGAATTCAGTGAAAATGTAATCCACATGGTGCATCATGGTTGGAAAACTATGGTTTAGCAAAGTTTATGCAAATTAGTGTGTCTGTCTCACTGCATTTAGCCAATCAGATTAGTCAGATTTTTAATGCAAACTAAATGGGTTTCATAGAAATCCTCACCAGCAGAGAGGAAATTGAGTATGTATGTTTGTTATCGGTGACAATAAATAGAAGCTGGGTAGTTGGGTGGAATTTTAGGGTAGTGAAAGCAGCATGCCACATGCTCATAGCTTGTTGCAGTTTCTTTGATTTGACTGGTTGGGTGTCTTCATTCTTCTGTCTTATGTCAAATTTAACTAATTTGCTAAGTAAAATACCACGGCATGGTGGGCGACTCTGGAGAATTACAGACCAAACCACATGAGTGGTTCAAATCTTACGTTTCAGCTTTAAGTTCGAGTGTATTTATTTATACAGCACTTTTAACAGTAGTGCATTGTTTCAAAGTTGCTTTACACTGGTCCAAATCTGAACCCCTAAAGAACAAGCTGAATTGACAGCGACACAAAAAAACTTCCTGGTATTTGTTTTGTTTTAAAAGAAAGCAACTTTGTGAGAGGGCGGCGGTGAGGTGGTTAGCACGTTCTCCTCTCAGCGCTAGGGATTACCGCTTCGAATCCACTTCTGGGTGGAGTTTCCATGTTCTCCCCGTGTCTGCGTGGGTTTCCTCCGGGTTCTCCGGTTTGTTCCCACAGTTCAAAAACATGGATCAAGTCAATTGAGTTCTCTTAATTGCCCCAAATAGAGTGTGTCTGTGTGAGTGAGTGTGTGCCCAGCGATGGATTGGTGCCTTGTCCTGGGTGTATCTGCCCAGCGCCCGAAACGTTCTCCCCTGTATGGGCATGGGGAACCCCACCGAATGAATGAACTTTGTGAGAACCAAGGCTCTGTGTGGGACCCTTTTTAAACAGCCAGATGGTGTTAATACTGTACGACGATAAATTACAGATTATTTATATATTCAAGTGTTCATTAAAATAGAAGTGATTTAGGTAAGTTATTGAAAGGTGAAATATATGATTTTTTTGGACTGCAAACCCACTGGTCCAATCAGAAATCAGGTTCTGTGGTCAACATGGGTTCATTTATATGAGTTTCAACATCAAAGTCTCTTTGATCCTGAGTGAAGATGCTAATGAGATGAAAAGGTAATGAGATGAAATGGGCAGTTCCAATAAGTTTAATTATACCAAATAACCCATTTTCGAATGCAATCTGAGTTGGTCTCGTCCAGTCACGTGACTCTATAAAGGTGCGTTGTAATTAAGGTAATGAGTATTTGACCCACGCGGAGCGGGCATGGCGGCGCTGCTCTACTCCACACTGATTTTTATTCTTACTTTGATCTTAACAGCTGGTATTGTATTTAACCCAACCAATTTTTATGATTACATTTTAATAATCACATATTTGTTAACCTGCATCACACAGTGACTATCCTTTTGGCAAGGATACACTGTTCCAAACTCTTTGCCTTAAGTTATTAATGACTTAAAAATACACTTAAAAAAAAAATATATATTTTTATATTTTTTTGTGGCGTTGACGTTGTGCTTTTTAGCTCTTTATGCCATGGTCACAATTTGGTACACGTTTTCTTTGGTGATTTAAAATTAATAAACCCATATTAAAACTATTTTATGAAGATGAAAGACACGCCGTGCGTTTTGAAAAGCTGTATTAATGTTTTTTTCGAACTTTCGCCTTTAAAAATGTAATGAAATATTAATGTGTTTTATAAAAGTATTTAATTTCCGCCAGGGGGCGCTGAGAAGTGTGGAAATAACTACTGGCAGTGCGACGATGGCGCATGTATTTCATTCCTGTGGCGGTGTGATGGTGCAGGTGACTGCCTGGACGGTTCTGACGAGATGGATTGCTGTAGGTTTTATATTTGTTGCTGCAGTGTTTAAATGAAAATATATAATGAAATTTGCTAATGTATATTCTCGAGTTAAGTATCAATGGATACTGATGCTGTGTGTGTGTGGGGGGGGGAAGCATCACTTTTTTACCATTTAGATGGTCTTTATTAGATTTCCAATGCAATTACTGTAAAGATTTGCTTTAAAGATTACAATTACTGTAAAGATTTGCTGTAAAGATTTGCTTTCCTTGGTCATGACCACAACTACAGCACTGCCATCAGAAGCTCCTGTGTAAATGCCTTTTAATTTAGTGTTTGTCCAGTAAAGTTGTCCCGTTAGCCAGTCGACAGTTAAAGACTTTAGACCACTATGACCTAAAACACAAGGCAGGTGTTGAACACTTTCGTTTTACACTAAAGTGCCTAATAATTACAGTATTGTGCTTACACAGCTGATTAAACATTATGTCTTGGTTTTTAAAGGAAAACTAATTCTAGCTGTAACTCAATATTTTAAACATCTAAAATCAACAACCCAACAAGGCTGTTTTAATTAAATTAGCAAAAATAATCTGGTGCACATCTACAGAAAAATAAAATAAAAAAAAAGACAAACCTGAAAATCTTTTTGCTCTCCTGATTGTCAAGCTTTTAAATGTTTCCATCCCGGTCAGCCCAGTAAATAAGGTTCCGAGGAATGTCATATGCTAAAGCCACTGGGTCACTGTTAACCGTGACAAGCGTCTTAAAGGTTTTGTCTTTTATGGTAAATAATCCAATGAGTCCTCTCTTAGTGGTGAGAAATTTGGTGTCATTTCCTGAGAACAAGTGAAATAATTCAATAACTTATTAAATCCCAATTAATCAATTGAAGAATTCAATCAGTTGTTAAAATACCTTGAGCTTGGCACACATTTCCATTTAGCAGTTTAAAACCTGAAACTCAGTTTGACAATACAAACTATAAAGCAACCAATAACCTACTTCCTCTGATATTGCATCCATGAGGTGGAGCAGTAAAGTATCCATGTCTAAAAGTGTGCACTGTTAGTGGACACTAGTGTTTTGAAACCGGACCGGGCAGTTGTAAGCTTCTGGTTGGGAAACCAGCCTTGCATCCTGAAGGTTCGATTCTCAGTCCTACCAGGTACTATGGCTGAAGTGCCCTAGATCAAGGCACCTAACACCAATTGCTCACTGGGCGCCATGCACAAGGATGCTCACGGCTCAAGGCATGTGTGCTCACTTCAGCTTTGTGTGTTTACTTGCATGGATGTGTTAAAGGTGTTGCGGGTTCTGTAACATCCTAGGGCCATCCTTAATAAGTTTACTTTAAAAAAAAAAATCTTGTTCGTTGGAATTTGTCTTGTACAATATAGTCCTCTCTGTAAATATGTCTGCCTCATATTTGTGTATAAAGGTTGGGCATTCCTGTTCCAAACATTTTAGATTTGTGCTGTTAACTACTGTTGTAACTGTTCTGACCTTTTTCTATTTGTTTGACACACATGGTTCAAAAATCAATGCACAAATGTTCAGTTTCCCGTTTTTTTTCTTTTCTTTTCTCCCATTGTTTTCTCCCATAGCTTGCCCGCCCCAGGATTTTGCGTGCTTTGATGGCACGATGTGCGTAAACAGGGCAGCTGTGTGTGATGGCCGAGCCCAGTGTCCGGATGGGTCTGATGAACTGAACTGCTACCTAAATGCAGGCTGTCTCTCTGGTGACTGGATCTGCAAGAACAGGATCTGCATCCCTCAAAACTTGAGATGCAACGGGGTTAATGATTGTGGCGATGGATCAGATGAAGAAGGATGTGGTGAGCTGCTGTTGCTTTTAACACTTTATGCTTAAATTTAAGAGCTGTTTAGTTGAACTCATTATGGTACTGTATAGGGATCTGTGGCAGTCTGAACGTGCGCTGTGCTAATGGTACCTGCCTGGCACTGAACGAGAGATGTGATGGGGTTGCCCAGTGTTCTGATCGAAGAGACGAGCCTGTTACATGTGGTCTGTATACTGACTTTGGATACGTTTCAAGTTATTTGGAAACTTTAATCCTGAATGATTTTGTATGCATGGATGTTTTTAGACTGATACATAAATACAGCATATTAAGACAAGTGCAACTGTTAGATATGAATGGGTTTTGCTTGCCAGTACAATATGATGCAACGTGTGGTGATTTTAATTAATGTGAATATTATAATAAGCACAGCATGGTGGCTTAGTGGTTAGCATGTTTGCCTAAGAGCACTAGGGATTCCCGGTTCGAATCTCCATCTGGGTGGAGTTTCCATGTTCTCCCCGTGTCTGTGTGGGTTTCCTCCCACAGTCCAAAAACATGGATCAAGTCAATTGAGTTCTCCAAATTGCCCCATATAGAGTGTGTGTGCGTGTCTGTGTACCCAGCGATAGATTGGCGCCCTGTCCTGGGTGTATTTGCCCAGCGCCCAAAACGTTCTCCCCTGGATGGGCGTGGGGAACCCTCCCGCAACCCTAATATAGGATAAAGCAGAAGATAATGAATGAATGAATTATAATAAGCAGCATGATGAGAAGCCTTACAATTCTGAAGTTGTATTGCTTAAATTGCTGTTACTATTATATTATTATATTATATTATATTTATTATTAGTATTACTAAATTAAGCTGACTTGAGATCTAGACATGACTACTTTTATTTCATATGGGTTCACACCCCTTCTGCAGGTTTCTTTTAAACATTCTTGATCCTTTTTTGTTTTTTTGGCACTTTATGCAGCATTAATTTGTGTTCATGCATACACAGGTTGAAAGATTTTACTTTTTAAAGTAGTGTTTTAGACTGTAATGTCTGCCTCTCAGGTAAAATGTGTAGAGATAAAAATGGTGGTTGCAGTCACACATGCGCAGATCAAATTTGGGGTGCCTTGTGCTCCTGCCCAAACGGAATGAAACTTTCTGCAAGTGGAGGCAAGTGTGAAGGTAGGTTACTTTTGATTACTTTAATCTAGTAACGTACTGACTGGTATTAAAGGTGCCTTCCATCTGTTTCAATTAATTATTATTATTATTATTTTTTTTTTTTTTTTACAGATGTTGACGAATGTGCTCAGCCCTATGCACCCTGCACACACTCATGCGTCAACACTAAAGGGTCTTTTCAGTGCAAATGTCAACCAGGTTTTAAACTGCTAAATGGAAATGTGTGCCAAGCTCAAGGTATTTTAACAACTGATTGAATTTAACAATTAACAATTGATTTAATTGTGCCTTTAATAAAAGTTATTGAATTATTTCACTTGTTCTCAGGAAATGACACCAAATTTCTCACCACTAAGAGAGGACTCATTGGATTATTTGCCATAAAAGACAAAACCTTTAAGACGCTTGTCACGGTTAACAGTGACCCAGTGGCTTTAGCATATGACATTCCTCGGAACCTAATTTACTGGGCTGACCGGGATGGAAACATTTATAAGCTTGACAATCAGGAGAGCAAAAAGATTTTTTCAGGTTTGTCTTTTTTTTTTTTTTTTTTTTTTTTCGTAGATGTGCACCAGATTATTTTTGCTAATTTAATTAAAACAGCCTTGTTGGTTGGTTGATTTTAGATGCTTAAAATATTGAGTTACAGCTAGAATTGGTTTTCCTTTAAAAACTAAGACGCAATGTGTTTAATCAGCTGTGTAAGCACAATACTGTAATTATTGGGCACTTTAGTGTAAAAGTAAAGTATTAAACACCTGCCTTGTATTTTAGGTCATAGTGGTCTAAAGTCTTTAACTGTCGACTGGCTAACGGGACAACTTTACTGGACAAACACTAAATTAAAAGGCATTTACACAGGAGCTTCTGATGGCAGTGCTGTAGTTGTGGTCATGACCAAGGACACCAGTCCATCAGATTTAGTCATTCTTCCTACTGAAAGGTATTTTATTTATTTGTATTGCTTATAAACCTTAAATTGCTGAAAGACTGTGGTGGTGATTGTACATTGAATGTAATGTGTATGTCAAATAGATTTATTAAATTTTTTTTTTTTTTTTTTTTTTTTTTTTTTTTTTTTTTTTTTTTTTTTTTTTGGCGAATCAGCTCTGTTTTTCTTACTTGTTTAGGTGCTAGAACTGTTTTTTAATTCTAGTAGTCTTTTGAAGCAAAATAGCATTTTGGGGTGAATAAATGCTGACCTCTAGAGTTGGTCAAATCAAGTCTTATACACTAGTGCTAAATCAAGAGAACTGCTACAGTAAACTTTTAGAAATTTCTTTTTATTTATTTACTTTTTAATTTAAATTATTTATTAATTTATGTAATCTGTTTATAATTTTAATACCAAGTTTTGGCTGATACACTTTGTAAAAATGAATATTAAGCTCTAAATGTTCTTTTGCAGTTTGATGTTTTGGATTAATAAAGGTCTAAATGAAGCAATGACTATAGAGAGAGCTGGAATGGATGGCTCTTTAAGGAGGTCACTGGTTATAGTAACTGCTCAAATACCAAAATGTCTCACTCTTGATGTAGCAGCCCGACGTTTGTATTGGATAAGTGAGTTCAAAATGGTATGTTAATGTGTTTTTACTTATTTACTTAATCTTCTGTCATTTGCTGTAAAAGCAAATTTTTTTCTTCATTAATGTAACTTAACATAAATGTTTAGTTGTGAGATGCTAAGACTGTAATGACCCTTTAATAGCTATAAGAAAAGATAAACCTTTATTTGTCCCGCAATGGGGGAAATTCACTATACCTGTTAGTTTGAGAATTTAATCTTTTTTTATTTTTTTTTTTATTTTAAATGATTAGTCAGTTGAGTCGGTGAAAGTCGATGGCACAGGGCGATACAGTTTCCGAAGCTTTTTCAAAAGCAAGATGGCTCAGAGTCTTGCTGCATTCAGTGGTTTGTTCTACTGGGCTGATGACAGACGCTTGTGGCAAGCTCCTCAAAACCAGTCTGGGGAAAAGAGTTTGGTCCTAAAAACTACTTTGCCGCTCCTCACAGTCTATCATGAGCTTCAGCAGCCTCGAGGTACATTAATCTCATCAGTGATGCTTACAGGTTATTTCACTGTGTGATAGTAATGTGACTCTATGTATCGTAGGCCGGTCATCTTGTAGGAAGTCAGGCTGCTTGCTCTGTTTGCCTTCCCTTGCCAGTTCTAATGGTTTTACCTGCTCTTGCCCTGATGGAAAGCTTCCTGTGTCAAGTGGGACATGTGAAAGTAGGTATTTGCAAGTTTTCAAAAAACCCAATTCACGTCGGTTTACAGTGTCCCATTTCAATATTCACATTCATTCTGTGAGATGCATTTGGTTTTCTAATGGTCAGAGCAAGCAAAGATCTGGTATCTGTGTTGTGGATGAGTCTTATTGGTGCAATGACTTTGGTGTTATATCTTGGTGCGTTGCTTAAGCAGTTTGGTCAGACAATGTAGTGCTGCTAGATTTTAAAAACAGTCAACTCACTGTGCACCAATATACAAATGTACCTTGTAGTCTAGTTTGCTCTTCTTACCCTAATCCCTTATCCGTAATCAGTACATGGGCTTCTTTCCTACATGATGCTTGTGGCTGAACATTCTGTCCAACAGGGTCACTGGGGTGTTTAAAAAAAATCCTGTATTACTGTCGCCTAATCCACCCACACCACCATCAGACTGCTGAATATCAGCTGCCACTTAAATTAAACCTGCTCTGATGGGTTTCTGATCGTTGCTAAATGAAGTAAAGAGGTTTCATAATCTATTTAAAGAAACAGGAAGACTCTAGTATAATTGCAGAACTAAAGTATCCGGTGGAAGTTTAGGGTAAAAATAAATGGCCTAAGAAGCCAAATATGCTATAGAACTTGAACACAAGTGTGCTCACAGCTTCATGGATTTTTTTTATTTTTTATTAAAGTTAATGTAGCATCACTTTATCCATAATGACAAAACATACTGACCAGACTGATGTCTAATGCATTTTAGACACTTTATTTCAATTCCTCACAAACCCCCTCCCTTCCAAAGGGCAATAATTTAATTTTTCATTGCGTCATGATGTGAGTTTACCATATTCTTTGTACTAGGTGTTTCTGAAAAAATTAGCTTCCCACCTTCAACCTGTGTTTCTTTTAAATTGTGGCCACCTTAATTTTGTATTTATTAACATGTTTTATAAAATGACAGATTTCAAGCTTGCCTATGCAACATCTAAAACCATATACACATTGGAGTACACAAAAGATGGTGCTGTAAAATCTGTAGTTGCCGTTTCAAATGAGGGCATTCAGTCTTTTGATGTGGATTGGAAGAGAGGATGGGTGATCTGGACCAATGGCACTGGCCATGTGAAGGCACGACTGCCCAATCAGAGCCAATCTGTATATATACAAACACCAAAGTCTGGTATGTATCTTTTGTTGGTCATAAATATACATTGCTTTACTTATGCCTCAAGGTTTACTGTTTCTTTTTTTTTTTTTTTCTTTTCTTCTTTCTTTCTCCCCTCAAGCTTGTGTTGTCAGAGTGAACCCAAAGACTGGAAACTTGTACTGGATCTCCTGTGATGCCTTGTCCATTGGAGTTACTCATATCGTTCTCCCTGATCAAAGTGTTTCTCAGCAGTTGTACCAGGCAAGTGGTGACATCACTGGCTTGTTTTTGGATTGGCAACAAGGCCAGTTTTACTGGCTGGAGGATGGTCAAATCATCAAAATGAAACTAGGCATGTTGGGAGGAAATGCAAAGGCCATTTACAGATTTGATAATCAGAGAGTTGGCCGAATCATCTTTGACAGGAAATCCTACCACTTTTTCTGGCCCTCACTAAATGGTTTGTATTTTATTTTTAACATGACCTTTTGGTATTCCCGTTAGTACTTTAAACTTGTCTAATGTTTGCTCACCTTTAAAGAGTTGCAGGTCATGAGCCTTTTGAAAATGAAGATGTACACAACAAAACAATGGACTCTACCAAATGTTGTTGTAGCGGCTTATGAGCCCTACTTGGTGACCATGCACAAAGATGTCATTACACTATGGAACCGGCAGAACGGAGAAGTAGTGAAATCCGTAGCAGTAGAGCCTGGTGTCGTTGATCTTATTGTGGCTGTGAATGAAATGCAACAAGGTCAGAATATATTGTTCGCTTTATTTTGCTCCCCAAAGGAATAATGTTTTATAATACATGAAGTTAATGCATTATCATTTCTTTCTTTTTTTTTTTTTTTTTTTTTTTTTTTATTTATTTATTTTTTTTTTTTTTTAAATGCACATTTGCGACTCCTTCTCAAGCAGGTTGCCTAAGCCCTTCTTTTAAGTGTATTGGGACATCACTGTGCATACCACAGGCTCAGCTATGTGATGGAAAGAGGGACTGTCCTGATGGATCAGATGAGGCATCTTGCAAATGGACGTGTGCTAAACCAGGTAACTAAGCACAAGGTGGATAAAGTTCTGGAATGACTATTTAGAATGAAGTTTTTTTTTTTTTTTTTTTTTTTTTTTTTTTAGTGCACATTAATTTTAGGCTAGCACCCAGAAGCCTGTCAGAAATAATTAAGCATCATGGAAATATAAATGGCAACTTAACGACTCAGAAGCGTAAAAATGCTTTTGGCTTTAGGCACTTTAGTTATTAATTTGTTAGTTTTAATTGTAGATTCTTCCCTTTCTAGGTGATTTTCAGTGTAAGGATGGGAGTAAATGTATTGAGGGGCATCAGGTATGTGACGGGCAGATCAGCTGCACCGATGCTTCAGATGAGGTGAACTGTCCGGTTGCTGAAGTTGCAAAAAGTCAAGTTCTGTTGAAATGCCGTTTGGGCTTCAAACCGTGTAAAGATGGAAGTGACTGTGTGATGTACAGTCATGTGTGCGATGGGGAGCTTGATTGCAAAGACGGCTCTGATGAAGAAGAATGTGAACAGCAGTGTACAACGGGTGATTAGTGCATATGTTCAAATTTAGTGACAATAGTAATCTGTATGGCCTGTTTTTTAAAAATCTCCCCCCCCCTCCAATTCAGATCAGTTTCAGTGTGCCCATGGAAAGATGTGTATTAACAAGAAGGAGGTGTGTGATGGAACTCCTCAGTGTCAGGACCGCTCTGACGAAATGAACTGCTTAACAGATTCAAAGAGCTGCAGCCATCACTGTGACAACAAAACCCGCTGCATCCCTGAGAGTTTCCTGTGCGATGGCGAGAGAGACTGTGTAGATGGAAGTGATGAAGCAGACTGCCAACGAAGTGGTAATGAGCTGGTGTGGTTACTATAGGATGAATTTGGTTTTTATGAAGTTAATTGGTTATTCCTTTTAAAATTTGCAGTTACGTCACCAGTGGCTCATAAAAAGGAGAGTTCCACTGAATCAATCTGTAAAAGTCCCTCTGTGCTGTGTGAAGGCACATCCCTGTGTGTTTCACAGTCTCAACTGTGTGATGGCGAGTTGGACTGTCCTGATGGATTTGATGAACTTCATTGTTTACATGCTTGTTCTGATCCAGGTATTGTGTAAATGTTTTAAAGTTGATTTAAGTCTGAGTATTTTTGTTTTTTGGCTTTTAACCATTATGTACATGTAGGTCACTTCCTGTGTAAGAATAAAAGAAAGTGCATCGAGCAGACCCTGGTCTGTGATGGGCGTGTTGACTGTCCTGACGGTTCAGATGAGCTGCGCTGTCCTTCCTGTCCTCTGCACTGTGATGAGGGAACCGTGTGTCTCACTAAAGACCAGATTTGCGATGGCCGAGCAGACTGCATAGATGGTTCTGATGAAGGAAACTGCAGTACGTATTGATTAATAAATCAGTCATGAGTAATGTCTTGGTGAACTATTAAAGACTAAAATGTGCTTTACAGTTGGGAGCACTGGAGAGTCGGCGTCTTTGACATGCCGTTTTGGTTTTAAACCCTGCAAAGATGGAAGTGACTGTGTGATCAACAGTCACGTATGTGATGGAGAGAGAGACTGTAAGGACGGCTCTGATGAGGAGGACTGTGAACAAGAATGTAAAAAAGGTGGAAATCTGTTTTGTTATTACATGGCATTTATTGTGTTGATCAGAATTTCTTTTCTGCCAATGGCTTGACTTCAGAGATGTAGAGTCTTTTAAAGAGACTTATTCTTTGAGCTCGGGTGACTCACGGTTTATTTGTACTGAATTGTAAGGGTACTGTCAGTGTGTGACTAAGTTCTATTGTTTGAATCATGCTACTTTATTAGACATGGGCTTTAGTTGTACTTTCACCAACTTGGCTATATCTGTAACTTAAAATTTGAATGTATGGATTATTTCTTGGCGGCACGGTGGCTTAATGGTTTGAGGTTCAGACAAATATTGTAACAATGAAGGCTTACAGCCAATATAGTCTGAAAGGTAAGAACTGTACACCTTTTTTAGTTTCATATTATTTATGTAGGGTGGCTTAGTAGTTAGCATGTTCACCTCTCAGCACTAGGGATTCCCGGTTCGAATCCCCATCTGGGTGGAGTTTCCATGTTCTCCCCGTGTCCATGTGGGTTTCCTCCGGGTTCTCCGGTTTCTCCCGCAGTCCAAAAACATGGATCAAGGTCAATTGAATTCTCCAAACTGCCCCATCTAGTGTGAGTGTGTGCCCAGCAATAGATTGGTGCCCTGTCCTGGGTGTATCTGCCCAGTGCCTGAAAGTTCTCCCCTGGATGCCGCCCCACGACCCTAATGTAGGATAAAGCAGAAGAAAATGGATGGAAAGATTATTTCTTGCTCTAACTCTACCCCCAGGTCAGTTCCAGTGTTCACATGGCAGGATGTGCATTGACAGAACGGAGGTGTGTGATGGGACTCCTCAGTGTCAGGATCGTTCTGATGAGCTAAACTGCTTTACACGCTCAAAAAGCTGCAGCCATTACTGTGATGACAAAACCCGCTGCATTCCAGAGAATTTCCTGTGTGATGGAGAGGGAGACTGTGTAGATGGATCTGATGAAGCAGACTGTCAGCACAGTGGTAAAGCATCTGTGTTACTATAATGGATTTTATACCATCAACTGTGATTTGGAGCTTGGTGATCTAGTCAATGTTTTGTGACAGCTGAATAAATGTTCTGGTGCACATCGACTGCTTGATACAAATTGTGTTGTAATCCACAATATTCAATGTGTTTTGCTGCAATTTATTGCAATGAGTACGTTTTATATT